>LOEQ01000979.1:99507-110344 GCA_001685075.1 Bramus lutescens | reverse complement strand
GCTTAGTCAGACAGCGTTAGTCTGCCGACTTGCCAAGGATCTGCAGGGGGCATCACTCCGGGAAGCTCTCACCCCTCACCTGACGCCGACTCCCACCACAGAGACATTCTGTCACACAGGTACCGGCGTAGGCATGACAGTGGATAAGTACATAAAAACATAATTGACAGCAAAAGTACAACACCCAAGCAGAGCTCCAGGACTTCAGGATATTACTCCGACTGTATCAAACTTCACTGGGAGGTACAGGATTTGGTCTGGACAAAAGTCTGAATTTATGTAGCTACATAAAATACAGGTCCATGATGGGGAGAAAGCATACAGTATTTTTCTTTCTGGGTCTGATTTTGCAAAATAGTGTTATTGCAACTTTGCTACAAATGATACAATTTCATTCTTTAGGGCTGAATAAAGTTCTGTTGTGTGTATATACTTTGCGCTTATACATTCCCCTTTACACCTATGCTGATCTGTCGCTTGGCTATTACGGCTATGCTGATTCTGTAGTTTGGCTATTGTGAATAGGGCTGCAGTCAACAGGTGAGAAGCAGACTTAGGGTATAAGACCCAATAATGGACCATAAAGCTATGTTTTTAGTTTGAGGAATTGTGACCAAATGTTTCCCTCCTGCATGCCAGTTCCCAAATAACCACTCAGAGGCTAATGTTAATTGTTTGATGGCTCAGACTTATTTCTGGCTAGCTCTTACATTTAAATTAGCCCAATTCTATTAGTCTATATTTTGCCATGTGGCTTGTGGTTTGTTACATCTTGTTTCCCCAGTGGCTGCGGGTGTCTCTCTCGTCTCTGTTCTTCCTGTATCTGTTTGGATTTCCTGCCTGATTCTATTCTGCCTGGCTATTGGCTAAGTCAGCTTTATTCAGCCAATAAAACACATATTTACAATGTACAGAAGAACAGCCCACATCACAAGAAGTCTTTTCAGATAGTCCAAGCCGCTATGGTTAATTGGTGGCTAGCTCCATCCTCTGATCTTCAGGGAAGCTTTATTTGTGAGAGTACAAACAAGACATCACCACACTGAACTTCCATAATGATTTCCACAGAGACTGGAAACTACCCAGCTACAGCCACCTGTAGAAAGATGCCAAAAGCATACAGTAGAAAAAAAAACCCACAATTTCAACAAATGGTGTTAGCAAAACTGGGTAGCCACATAGAGGAATGAAACTTGAAATTTTAAAAAATATTTTAGTATGCAAGAAAGACAAAGCATAGACCACCACAATGATAAACTTGAGAGGTACCTGGTGTGCTAAGATCTACTGGGTGATGCTGAGCTTCATGTCTTTTCCCAGGGGAGGACAGTTTCACATACATTATAAGATATGTAGTATAACATCCCTGATCAGATGCAGTGGTGTGGGAGAATTGTCTGTATTCTGTCAATCATGTTTTAAATAAATGCTGATTGGCCAGGCAGGAAGTATAGGTGGGTAAAACAGATAGGAAGTAGAACAGGAGAATGCTGGGAAGGAGGAAGCCCATTCCTCACAGTCCAGCCCAGACCACCGAAGAAGCAACATGAGAGCTGCCCAGCTAGAAAAGGTACTGAGCCATTTGGCTAACATAGATAACAATGGATTAATATAAGTGATAAGAGGTAATAAGAAGCCTGAGCTACTGGGCCAATCAGTTTATAATCTTATGGAGACNAGTAGAACAGGAGAATGCTGGGAAGGAGGAAGCCCATTCCTCACAGTCCAGCCCAGACCACCGAAGAAGCAACATGAGAGCTGCCCAGCTAGAAAAGGTACTGAGCCATTTGGCTAACATAGATAACAATGGATTAATATAAGTGATAAGAGGTAATAAGAAGCCTGAGCTACTGGGCCAATCAGTTTATAATCTTATGGAGACCTCTGTGTGATTTTCTTTGGGGCTTGCCAGCTATGGGGTACTGGGCGGGATGGAAATCCCCACAGCTGGCCCTCATGTTACAATGCAGTAGTACCCTCTACCTAGTGCAGCAACCCTAGATACTGTAGATATTGCCAAATGCAACCATGTACATAAGACACATGAGACAGTCGGCGTTGTTCTCCTCAGTCCTATCCCAATGACTCTCAAAGTAAGTTTTCTTTGTTGGTTTTTTGGGACAGGATTTCTCTATGTATATCTGGCTGGTCTGGAACTCATTTTGTAGACTAGGCTGGTCTCGAACTCAGATCTGCTTGCTTCTGCCTCTCAAATGCTGGGATTAAAGACACAGGCTTCCAATAAGAGTTCTCATCATATGGTGTCCAGTATGTCATGGGTGTCACACCCCTTTACTATAGTACTGAGGTCCTTGTTGCCGTCTGCCGACTGCTGACTAGTTCAAGAGCCTCATTCTGAGGACCTCTCTGGTAGAGAACCACTGCAAAATCTTTCAAATAAGCTTTGAGGAAAGGATTCCTGGACCAGTTACATCCTGACTTTTCATTCTCATGTGAGTGTTTCCTGGGATCATTTTCCAAATAAGGTGCATGATGTCAAGTGAGTTAACCCACGGGTAACCAGACCACCTACCCCTGGAAAGACTCAGCTGCTCAGGGTTACTCTGTCCATGTGGTAAGGGTCTCAGAGCTCATGAGTGAATCTCAGTTCCTGTGTAGGATGGTGTCTAGAGATCTCAGGTATTGCCTATCTGTGTGCATGAAATCACAGCAGGCTTCAGTAGCTGGAGACAGCTATGGATGAAGAAGGCAGAGGTGTCATCAGTGCTGGGGACATGCACCCCTTTTGCTCTGGTATAGTTTTGGAATTTTCACTCCTAGGAACTGGGACTAAACTTTTTTTTGAAACCAGAGGAACCAAACAGGGGGTGAGATTATAATTCTGCTGTATCCCATTATTCTTTGTCAGTAACAACTACCTTGAAATTTCAGATTTGAATTTGAGTCAAACACAGAGATGTGGACATATGCAAATGTCCATACAGCTCTTAACAGTGCTGGAAGGCAAGGCATGTGTGTGGGACCCTGGCAGTTCCATGGCAGATGAGGACCATACATGATAGACATTTGTGGTGGATGGGTCCAAACCATAGTGGGTGACAAATACATCATACAGACAGTTTGAGTGTGGAGTTTGAGAGGAAAGTAGAAAGGAGGGGAGGGGGAGGGAGAGGAAGAGAGAGAGGGAGGGAGGGAGGGAAGGAAGGAGGGAGGGAGAGAAGGAGAGTGAAACCGAAACCTGCGCCTCTTGAGAGAAAATGGCAGAAAGGAAGAGGGAGAACAGGTGGGGCTTATCTCTTAATGGGGCCTTTTACACCTGTGCACAGACTAGGACCCTGGACTGGCCTGTGTCCTGCCTGGGTGCATCCTGCCAGATAACAGGGCAGGTCAGCATAATGCCTGAATCCTGACAGTTAGGCTACCTTTCTATCAGTGAAACAAAGGGGAAGGCTGATGAGTGATAGATGAGGCGTAGGAGGTTGTGAAATGGATACATCAACACCCACAGCCTTCTAGTCTTTGGATTATTTTCTCCACATTTTCTTGATGTGATCTAGCATATTTATTGTTAGGGGTAGGTTTTGTGGAGGTTGCGAGCTCCCCTTGAGGGCCCACTTCATCAAGTGAAGCCAATATATGGCCAAAAAAAGGGAGTCTTGATTGTTCAGACAAGGGGATGGGTGATCAATCAGTCGTGATTGCTCAGTAGGACCTGCGAGCTTGTGATTCATTTGAAAATGCTAATATCCCGAGCCTTGAAATGGTGATATCCAAATGAGTCTGACCTTTTACGTATGGATGCTAAAATGTTCTCATAACCCAAGTGCCCTCGATATGGGTTTACTTTTAGAACATGAATCCTACAGATATCAAAGATGAGAAATCCTATTAAGTCTTAGAGTCAACTCTGATTCTCTAAGAATGCCTTGCATTGACAATGTAAAGATCCGCATCGCTCATTTGATGTCAGCAGGCTATTGGTGCAATGGAGGATATCCAGTCTCATCATTTTGTGTGGATAAGGGTGATAACACCAATAAACATGGAATTCAGGGTTAAAAAAAAATCAGGAAAAAGCTTTGTAGGTATCTCAAGCGGAAATGATTTAATTCAAGAAATCACACCCCTACACGACTACCTGAGTCAACAAAGAAACAAATGTTAGGGGAACTAACTCCAACTTGGAGGCACACTGCTGTGGAGAGCCAGTTAGCACCTGCTAGTCAGTTTAGGTCCTTATGGCAACCCCTAGAAATGCCACAGCTTTTCTCTAGGACGAGGCCTGTTGTCATGGGACCTGAGCTTCCACTTGGCAAATCAACACCCTAGAGATGAAGAAACAGATCAGTTTTTGTTTGCTTTGAGGCTTAGCATGAGTATTCCTCATTAAGAACATGGAAATCATACCCAGGGGCCCAGAGGTGAGGGACCTTGGCAGATACAGTCGTTAGAGGTCCAGCTCCTATGACACAGGGCAGACAGTGAATTTTTGCTGTTTTCACTTAAGCAAACAGTCAACACCAAAAACCAGTTCCGGAGTCTGTTGGATTGAGGATGCAGGAGTTCTGAAATGGTGGGGGAGAGGGAAAAAAACTGGCAGAAAAGTAGAATAGCAAGGAAATTTCTTAGAACACTAATGAACTCTAGTCTTAAATTTTGATTCATCTTGAAATGTACAGAGATCCTTGGGTGAAATTAGTCCTTAGCATTCGTGAAGTTTTGAAAGTGATTGTTTAGAAAGACATTATCTCAACAATCAATTATCATACTTAATTGGAGACATGAAGTTTCCATTGCCAAATTTGCCAGGTGCTTATTTTAGAATTTCCTATTAGAATATGTTTGTGTCATGACCAAGTTGAGTGTTTGATAAATCTTATTTCTTAATTCTTCATTCAGAAAAACTAGTAATTTATGGTTTATCAGTACCTCAGAGCAAAATGTACTCTGCAGAAATGTCAAGGTAGGGTTTAATTTATATCCGTCATTCTATTTATTCCTAATTTAATTTTCCATTAAAGATGATAAATTCTGGCAGTCAGGTCAGAACTGAATATGGGCTTAAAATCAAGAGCTAAAAGCTTTGGATTCAGCACACAAAAAAAAGTATGCAAGTTGTACAAACTCTTATAAGGGTTTATTTTCTGTTAATGCATGGCAGGGTGAGGGTTGGCCTGATTTTGGTCCGACTTTTTCCTCAGTGTGCTGTGGTTTCAGTTAAGGTCTCATATATATAGCTCATGCTAGCCTTGGACTCTATGTAGCCGAGGATAGCCCTGTAAATCTAATCCTCCTGTATCTAAAGTGTTGGAATTACAGATATGTGCCACCCTGTCCAGTTTCAAAGTGCTCCTAAGGTCCTGATGATTGGGTATTTAATATTTTCATGACTTAAAGATGTGAATTATTAGAAAGCAATTAATACTATGTATAATACAAGTGAGAAATTTAAGATTTCACTTTGGCAATTTCCTACCCAGAGGTTGCTAATTGAGTTAGGGAGGTATTTCTTTTCATAGTCAAGTGCTAATGGGCTTCAATGATTTTAGCAGTGATTACTTGCTTCACCCTCAAAAATGTAAAAAAAAAAAAGCACAAAATTGAATTTCAGGTAAGTCATGAAAAATTGAGTAGGTTCAATAAGATTCCAAAAGAATCTCCTGTGCCTGTATATTTAAACATTTTTTTGTGGGCAGCTTTTCTATAGAAACTAAAGCACATATACAATTATTAATCTGGAGAATTTCAACATACCAGTATAATTTTAAGCATTACTATAATGCCACAGTAGCTTTTGGATTATGGTGTAGTTTGGTTGTGCCCATTGGACACTTGGTTCACAGCTGATGACGTTTGTGTTAGGAAGCGGTGGAACCTTTAGGAAGTGGAGCCTTAATGGAGGAAGTGGTCTTTGAGGTTTACAGTCCAGCCATCCTTCTTTGTCTACTCTCATCTCCCTGGTTCACTGTCATGTGATCCTTCATGGACCCACTTCCATGGAGCTGCTCCATATGACTGGCCTTCTCTGACATTGTAGACTGTATCCCTGAACTGCAAACTAATTTTGTGATTACAAGATATAAAAAGAGGCAAGGATAGTAAAAATTGTTGTCTATATCTATGACTAAGCTTATGAATGTGGCAGTCTCAAAGCTGCTGTAATGGTGGCCACCTGAGAACCTAAGCTAAATTTGCCAGCTGGTCATAGTCTGTAGCAGGACCACTGAACGTGACACCTGTGATAGGCCCAGGCGGAGCAGGCAATGAGGGACTGTCTGCCTGGTCCCAAGTACCCAGGAAGGATGGCCAAGTGGCAGAGGGAGGATGGCTTGTGACCCGCTACATGGCCCAGCTTCAAGGACAGATCCCAGTTTCCAAGGCTGACAGCCAAACTGCAAAAAAGTAGCCTGGGGAACACTGTAGCTCCAGACCCAGACAGGGGTCTATGAAAATGTAAATAAGCAGGTTAAGCCTTTCAGCTAGGCAGACTTGCAGTTTGAATTAAGAATTTAGGAAAGTGGAGATTAATTCAGAATTTAAGAAAAGTTAATACAACCACACAGCTGATGGGAGCATTACAACCAGGGCTGCCTTCTCCTACAGCTATACCAAAAGGCACCCATAAAATCATTTTAGACTTAAAATACTGTTTATACCATTCCTTTGGCACCACAAGATTGCCAAAGATTTGCTTTCAATATCCCCTCAGTTAATTTCAGAGAACCAATAAAGAGATCAATGGAGCATCTTATCTCAGGGTATGGAAAAACAGTGCAACTTTGTCAGAAGTTTATAGCTCAGGCTATACAAAGTGTCAGAGATCAATTTCCACAGGTTTATATTGCCCATTATATGGATGACATCCTGTTTGCCCATAGAGATGAAGAATTTTACTTGAGATATATGGACTACTACAACGAAGCCTTAGCCATGCAGGACTAGTTACTGCTCCAGAGAAAGTGCAGAGGCACCCACCTTTCCAGTATTTAGGTCATGTTATACCCCAAAGAAATTAAGCTTCAAAAATTAGAAATTAGGAAGGATGGTTTAAATGACTTCCAAAAGGTCCAATGGCTGAGACCTTACTTAAGATACTCTACAGAAAACCTCAAGCCTCTAAGTAAAGTCCTTAAAGACGGTGATCCAAATTCCAATAGACAGCTTTTAGAAGCTGCCAGATAAGTGCTCTCCCAGGTAGAGCATGCTATACAAAAACAGAAGGTACATTATATAAATTACAACCAACGTTGGCAAGTATGTATATTACCCACAAAACTTGCTTCTACAGCGGTTTTATGGCAAAATGGGCCACTCTTATAGATGCACTTTCCTGTATTGCCAGTTAAGGTATTAAACCCTCATTTTGATGCAGTAGCTTGGTTAGCACAGAAGAGCAGGATAGAATCAAGAGATATTTTGGCAAGGAACCGGCTTATAATCAGTCTTCCTTATACTAAGCACCAAATTGAATGGCTATTCCAAAATAGTGATTCTTAGGCAATTGCATTTGCTCAATTTCAAGGCCAGATTAATAATCTTTTTCCAGCTGACCCGTTGCTGCAGTTTACACAACTGCATTCCTTCATTTTCCCTAAAATGGTAGCAAAAGATCCTTAAAGGATGCTTAAAATTAACCTGGTGCAAGTGAGAAGGAACCACAAAGCACACAACAAACCTGCTTAGGAGTTTATTAGAGGGGGTGTACAGGCCTGGGGAATCAGTGTGGAGAGAAAGATGTCACAGCCAGCTTTTTAAAAGCTGTCTAGCGTGTGTGCCCAGGGGGTTTGACATGGCTATGTCATACACAGATGACAGGGCTCACACATGTGTGCAAGGGCTTAGCTTAGTCATATGTGGATATAACCAAGCATGCATGCACATGGGTCATGCAGGGCCCTTTAAACACTGAGGCACTCCTGAGGGCTTGTCTGCACATGTATGGCTCTAGAACACAGGAAGTGCAGCCTATGTCTGGCTGAATAATTACATTCCACTCTTCTGTTATTATAAACATTTGGGGATTTTGAGGTCTTTTAATGGGTGGGAATGGGGCATCATAAGGTCTTTTCATGACTGCTTCATGCTGATTTTGTGGGCGTTGTCAGGCCTCTGGAGACTGCTTTTTGCTGATTTTGTTGGCGTCAGGGAGTTGAGATGCTTGACCATGTCCTGGGGTGGCTGATTGTGTTTTTCTGGGCTCTGTGGAACTGACTGGCTGGCAGCTTGAAACTTGCAAGATGCTGGAAAGGCAGAGAATTATGTCTGGAAAAATTTTAGATCCTGATGATTAAAGGAGGAGAGTCCCAAGATGGAAGATGGAGGGGGGTTCTTTTGGGGGGGTGTAGGAGGGAATTTCCTAGGGGTTCCGGAGATCAGGAATGATAAGGGAAGAATTAAATGATATTTATTCTGGGAAAGTCTGGTCCATTTAGGTAGGTCCAATTGGCTCCCTGGAGTTTATAAAAAATGTTTGAAAAGAAATAAATTTTAGACATTAAAAGCTTATGATTATGATATAGTGTTGGAATGGAAGATGATGGGGAGGAAAAGAATGGGGAATTATTGGAAAGGGAAATTATTAGACCCCTCAATGTTTTACCTGAAGCAAATCTTAAGGCACTTGGTTCTCTTTAGCATCATGGTATTACCTTAGCATCCAGGAGACACGGCTGCAGTCAGTGAGAAACCTGTTATGTTAAAGTCTGTTTTTGGAGTTTGGGGCTGCAAACTCATTATTGTTTCTTAACATCTGGGCTTTTGACAGCCCTTGTACCTCCGGCTCTATGTTTAATGATAGTCCCTGTAATATGTAATAACAGCTGAGTAGTTAACTGGAAATTTAAGCATGACACTGGAGAAATAGAGAGGTTGGAAAAGCAGATAGGAGGAAGAGGAAGAGGGAGAGTATATGGAGTCTTGGGCACAGGAGAGTTGAGTAAGGATGAGACTTATTCTAGAACTGGAGAGTGGCTGATCTTGGTGCCCTCTGGAACTTAAGGGAACAGGGGCCCTGTTTGAGTTACTGCACGAGGGGGTTATCTTGAGCTGGAAAAGCAAAAGGTTTAAGGTGGGACAGGTGAATCCAATGAGGAAGTCCCTCAAACTTTGGCAGTTGTGGGAGTCACAAGAATTACTTTAAAAGGGCCCTGCAATTTAGGGGAAAGGGGTGAGGGTTATTGGTCTGGGGAGAGACTAGAACCGGATCCCCTATTTTAATCGGCTGTGGGCATGAATTAGCATATGATTGAGGTAATTAGTAAAGTCCCAAAATAGGGAGTGAAGATGGGATATAACAGCGGATTAAGCAGGTGATCAGGAAGGGGGGAGGTTTCATGTGAGGCTGGGGTTAAAACCAGCTACCCATACATGAGTTCAAAGGGCGAGATGAGAAGGGAGCTTTGGGAGCGAGCCCTAAGCCTAAGAAGGGCCAGAGGCAAAAGTTTTACCCAGTTGGAGTGACGCTCCTGTGACATCTTAACAAGAACATTTTTTAAGGAACGGTTCCTTTCGTTCTACCTTCCCTGAAGACTAAGGGTGATATGGGATATGAAAATGCCAGGGAATGTTAAGAGCCTTAGACAAAGTTTGAGAAATCTGGGAAGTAAACTCTGGGCCATTGTCCGACTGAAGAGAGGTTTGGATTCCAAACCGGGAGATAATTTCTTGGAAAAGATCAGAAACTGTCTAGGCCCTCTTGTTAGTGGTGGGAAATGCCCAGATATGGTGTCCACCAAACCCAGGAGATATTTAACTCTTGACTGTGGGCATATGAGTAAAATCAAGCTGCCAGTCAGTTCCTGAACAGGAGCCCCTGGCCTGGTGGGTGGGAAAACTGAAGCTATATTTGGTCTTGGGATCTGACTTGACAGATTTTACAAAAGGCAGTGATATAGCTTTTAAGAACTCTAAATCCTCAGGGGTGGATTGGAAGTGAGCCTTGACAAAATGAAGCAGATCTTTGCTATTAGAATGAAAGAGCTGAATGTAGGTAGGATAGAATTTGCGGGGTGTCAGGGAGTGTCTGAGAATGCAGGCTGTACTGTTTGAACCCCGAGGTGATTGAGGTAGGTTTGGGCTCTGGAATGCTACTATTCTAGCTGCTTGGTCAACCCGGTTATTTCCCTTGGAAATAATGGAAACTGTCGGTCTGATGAAACCAACAGTGTATAATTCCTATAGCTTTTGGGAGAGAGGAGGCTTTTAACAGGTCCATAATGTAACCTGAATTAGTTATGGATCCTTTTGTCTAAAGCCCATGCTCCTTCCAGATAGCTGCGTGGGACAGGAGGATATGAAAGGCAAATTTGGAGTCTGTAAACAATTTAAAGATTGTCCCTTTGCTAACTGGAAGTCATGGGTAAGGACTATTAACTCAGCCTGCTGATTAGCAGTATGGGCAGGGAGTGCCTCTCTACCACTCCAGTATCTGATACTATGGCATAGCCTGCTCTACGGGTCCCTTCACATAAAATGGAGCTGCCATCTGTGTACCAGGTATAAGTGGCCTGGGACAGTTTGCCCTCCTGTATATTTGAGGGGTGGGGCAGTAGATCCTCTAAGGTTTCTGTACAGGAATGAGATGGGAAATAATGTTAGGCTGAGGTAGTAGACTGATATTAAAGGGTGGGCAGCATTGGAAAGTGAGTGTGGTATCTTCTACTAGTGCCATCTGGAGGGAAGGGGGTAAGGTTTGTAAGCCTTTGTAAGTTAAGAGATGGGACAGATTTGGTGGGAGAAGACAGTGGTGCGTGACCCAAAGTCTAGTTTCTTTGACTCACGAATCAGAAGCTCAGTGGCCACTAAAGCATATATGCAGGATGCCCAGCCCTGAGTGGTGAGGTCCAGCTTCTTTGACAGGTATGCTACAGGTGCAAAG
>LOEQ01000979.1:53447-65015 GCA_001685075.1 Bramus lutescens | reverse complement strand
CACACATGTACACACGCACAAATGCACACACGCACAAATGCACACACAATCTACTTGTAATTTCTCTGATTAAACCTTGTGGGTACAATCATCTATCACCAAGGCAATAATTATTCTGCTTGCGGTTTTCCAAAAGCTCGTGGGTGATACTGCCATTTTAGGCGAGGGTATACTTTCAGTGGGAAGTTTTGCAATGTGGTTTTGTAGAGACCACTAGACACGTGATAGAAGAACTCTCCAACCCATGCGCACTGCCAGCTGAGTGGACAGCCTAGAAAAGACCTGTGAGTTCTCTGGCGTTCCCTGCCATGTCCTCTGGATGGCTCCAGTAGCCGGTCCTTCTCTGGGGCTCTAGGACACTTGCTAGAACCAGCGAAAGACCAGAGATGCAGACAGAGTTGCGACTTTGTGATTTCACTTCCTCATTTCAAGGTTGCTCTTTTGTTCAGTGACCTCTTCCATCCATCATGCTATGGGCGGTTTAGGCTTTCTTGCTGCAGCCAAGAAGAAAAATGTACCCTTAAAAAGGTGAGTGTAATGGGGACCAGTTTGAGGAAGGCAATGGCGTCAGTGGATGGTGACGAATGGTACGTTTAGGACAATTGATGACAAAGTTATAGATCTTATTATTTCATACTTTGCATTCACAGCCCTTGCTCAGAGGCTCCAGAACATGAATAATGACCCTTTTACAGCGTAAGGGTCTAACCTTTCCCTGGCAAATGAGATTGAATAAAGAGTATTAGGAACAATTTAAAGGACAAAGCAGAGGGGTTTTTGACATGAGGTGGTGACCCAGAGAAGGAATAAACTTGCCATCTTTCTCAGCCTTACTGACTGCCTGGGTTTCTAGAAAGTTCTTCCCACCAGGGATTTGAGTCCTACGATTGCTTCTTATAGTGCACCCTTCCCTTTCCACATGGACTGTGGTCTTGACCTTGGGCAGGTGACAGAAAGTCTCCCAGTCGGGACTCCTTCCTGGTAAAGCAGGATTCCTATGGTCCTCTCATCCTTGCTCAGAACATCTCTGAGCATGCCTTCTGGATGTGAAATTTCAACATCAGCTTCCTTTGAAAAATTGAAAATGAAGTAATGAGAAAACATCTCTGGCTCATTATTTGAAAAATGAGGGATTGGGAAGATTGATATGCTTGCTTAGAAGAAAAACGAGCTTGGAGGTAAGGTCCGTAGAGTTCACCCTTTTATGAAATTGTGGTTTTGATCACGAGGAGGAAGTTCTGCACTCCTGGGGTTGCTGTCTGACAGGAGGATACAGGTTATTTATAGCCCTGGCCAGACTAGAGCAAAGAGGTGGATGGAGGAAGGGAAGTAGAGAAGGAGAGGAGGGAGAAAAGAGAGAGAAATATCCTTCCAGCCTTGTGTGTTCTGCCTCCCTGCTCCCACTCTTTCCTTGTGCTGGTCACATTGTCCCCTCACCTTGCAATCTGGGTTACCCTGCTCTACTCTGCCACTGAATCTCCATTGTCACAGTTAGACCCTTTGTTCTGTTGGCTTGCATTGTTCTTGTATTAGTTAAGGGAGGGTTGTCTTTTGCCCCTCCCCAAGTTACATAATAGGGAGGGAGTCAAACTCCACCTGGGGCTGTGCAGATGTGTACATGGATTTAGGTTCCACCAATATTTGCCACACATATGCAGGGGACTCTCCTACTGACAGAGCTCCCAACGACACTACCTGAGCCAGCCCTTGCTGAGGTAGAAGGATCACAATGAGTGTGATTCTGGGGGTTCCAGTCCTGCTAGAGCTCTGTGGGGGAGACTTTGTCTCAAAATACATATATAAATAAAATAAAACACTTAAATAAGTATGCTGACAAGAGTCCTGTGATATAGATCGCTGCCTCACCTGTTCTGATGAAGATCCACCTCAGGTCCATTCTCCAGACCTGGGAGTGTCCCTTCTTCGGAGAGAGACCTTTGTAGACAAAGCTGAGTGAAGGATCTTGCAATATAACCATCCAGGGTTATTGATAACCCTCGACCAATGGCAAGCGTTTCATCAGAGTAAGGTAGAATGAGATTAACATAGAGAAGAGGTCCAGCCAGTGTGGCCAATAAGGTAGAGATTGGACTTGGGCAGCCACAACCCAGGGTGACTTGCAGCCACTGGAAGCTGTAAGAGGTAAGGAGAGCCTTTGGAGAAAGCCTGGCCCTGTCAGCAGCTTGATTCCCTGACTCTGACCCAAGAACTGTAAGAGAATGTCTTTGTATTTGTTAGGCATTGTCGCATGACAGCAGCCTTAGCCACTGACCCATACAGGTACCCACACAGCAGGGGTCACCAAGAAGAGCCCTTGATGCCTCTGGTATCAGATTAATTTGCGCCAAGGTCTCTTTTGCAAGTCTGACTTCTTCCTTCCTAGGGAGACCTGCATCTCAAGAGGCCACAGGGACAGATGACCCCATCTCAGCTTGAGGGTGTGCACTCATTTCTCATGGGGAAACCTATGGCCTCTTCCCAGTCTGACCCTCCTGAAGATATTCTTTGATGCTACCAGCAATCTAAGAGGTCTCATAAAACGCCCATGGATCTTGTAGGAAGCTTCTGAGAGTTTAAGCAGTCCTCCTTCTGGCATGATGGGGAAGCCCTCAGTAATGACAGCAAAGTAAAAAAAATAAAGGAAACCTCAACCTATCAACCAAAAAAACATCCCTACGGATGTCCTGAAGGAACTGTAGGTCATTTTATATCTGGACTCAAAAACTCAGGAGTTGATCAGGTTTCTAATTTTTACCCAGAACCTTCCTGATGAGAAAGAGGTTGGAATTCATTGTCATCTATCTCTGCCCCTCAGATACTGAGATGTTAGGGAGAGGTGACTATGCCTAACTCAGTGTCACTTTAAGGGACAGCATATCGGGAGAATGGAGGGATTGATCTAAATCAGTATTCTGCTGAAACAAACTATTGAAATTTAACCTAATATCTAGGATGAATTTCTACCTTAAAATAAATTAGTGGGGGCTGGGGAGATGACTCTGCAATTAAGAACACTGGCTGTTCTTGCTGCGGATACAGGTTCAATTCCTAGTGTCTGCATGCCCATGTGTAAGCATCCATAGCTCTAGTTTCAGGTAACCTGGCACCCTCTTCTGGTCTCTGAGAGCATCAGCATGCACAGGGTGCACGTACACACATGTAGGCAAAAAAAATCATACATGCAAAATAAAAAAATATATTTTTAAATAGTGGTCAATAAATTTGGGGATAAGAATATGTAATAAGGTACAAGGTGTCGTTGTGGAAACAGTTTGGATTTGGTTCTGGCTCAGCCACTTACTGGAGCCTTAACTTGTGAAGTTCAAGCTCTGTTGAGCTTAGTTTTCCTATCTGTATACTGGGGACTTTCCCTAGTTCTGTTCTCAGGTTCATACAAGCAAATATGCTTAGGTAATAAAGACAAGAATTTCCTTGTTAGCCCCTTTATCATTCTCCAGCCTGTCAGAAGAGCCACCATGGCAGCTCTTTGCACAGCAAAGAATTTGAGTCTCACATTGTTAATTTTGCAGTTGGTAGGGTAAAAGGAGAATGCTCAGGACCACAAAGCATTGCAGGGCACCAACCTGAAAAAGAACAGGCTATAGTGGTGCACACTGAAATCTTTCTAGTGGAAAAGAGGGTTTATGGGAGCTTCCGGGGATGGGGCTGCCAAGTTGTACTCATATCTCTGAAGTTAATGGGCATGGAAAAGTTAGCTGTGTAAATGCTGGGAATATTGTAAACTGGATTCAACTGTTCTTGTGGTGGAAACATCCAAGAGGTATTTCCAGCAGAGCTGGCCCCACATGCTGTCCGATGATTCTTAACCTTTCAGTTGGTATGAACTATGGTTTTGTTATGTTAACACATTTCCAAAAGGTTTTAGTCTGTTAATCACAGGATCTGGGTCCGCCACAGAAACAGGCAAAGGATGGCCAGTTAGATGGCTAAAGATAGCACACGATACATTGTAGTTAGCTCTGGATCTGCAACATTCCAACTTCGCCTCATTTACTGATGTTCTTTCTAGTCAGTCAATCAGCCTTGCCAAGGCTCAGTTGGAACTTCTTTGTAGGAACTCCCCCTCAGGGGAAGGGACAAATCCCGGCCAGGCTGAACCAAGAAAATGGGGCTAGGTAGGAAGACAAAAGGGAAGGGACAGGAAGGAAGCAGAACCCCTTCCTCTAGTGCAGGTCTTTCAGCTTTGCTGGAGTGGCCCCTGTGGGCAGAGTCAGTCATCTCTGTGGGGAGGCAGTTCTCAGTTTTGGTCTGTTGATCAAGATACGGTGATTTAATATCAGCCGCGTGGTCACCTTTCTAAGATCCGAGAGGACCTTTTGAAGTAGCTGCTTTGGTCTTCATTTTGTTTCATGGAAAAGCATCGTGGGCGATCTCAGACCTCTGGAGTCCAGTCAAGGTGTGTCAGATCCCAGGATTAGAACCCTGTTCTGTGTGACTTTGAAAAAGTCTCCAAGGGCTAGCTTCTGACTCATTTTACTTCATATTCCACTGTACTGCTCAATAAATATTCATCATTCTCCTGATGACAGGCTCTATTACGTGGAAATGGGAATATCGTAGTGAATAATTCATTATCTATCTCCTGCTGGAGTTTATAGCCCCTGTGTGAGGCCTTCACACACACACACACACACACACACACACACACACACACACACACACNNNNCACACACACACACACACACACACACGCACGCACACACACACACAGCTAATGGGACACAGCTCACAATGCTAATGAATTTAATGCCGTCTTCAATCTTTTAGTAGCATATAATGCTGCAGTATTTCACAAGTGAGGGAAACAAGACAAGGTACCTTGGAATAGGATACTAGTGGGCTCTCACTTCCCTGTTACCTGCCCTGTTGGTTTGCTCTGCTTTTTCTAGGCTGTTGAATAATTGGCTTCCACGCTTGCTTCCTTGTCTTCTGTGGTTTCTTAGGACGCATGTTTTATTCTCTTTAGTTTCTCCTTTTCAAATGTTGCCGTCTTATTCACTACCTCATCCAGAAGACTCACCCAACTTTCATGAGACTGCAAGGCACAGTGAGTTTACTTATTAAGGTGTATTTCTTTTGTTCAGCAGTTTACATTAAAATACCTACTGCAATTATGGATTGCAAATTTTCTTAAATTTTCAATCAATTTAATAAAATTTGAGGCCATGTATCATGTTCAAAGATATAAACAGGGTCCTTTGCGTGATATATTTTAGGAGAATAATATGTTTTAATTCTTTGGTTGGTTTCATCTTATCTTATTCTTCTAATGTTTTTCTCTTTCAGTGTTTTGTTTAACACAGCTTTCTTCTGATGTTGACTACACAGTTATTTTCTGTATCTGTTGTCCAGGTACAATTCTTAAAATAGCAGCTAGCAAAGCTTTACATAATGTTTCTGCTACCAAACACCCTTACGTACACCAATCCACGCAGCTCTCACAGCTCTGTGGAAGAGATGGTTGTCTTCGGCCAGAAAAAGCAAAGCAAACCCTGTGGTCTGAAGATCCACGGGTCTAGTTTCAGACCTGTGGATCCAACCAGCGCTTTCCCTTGCACACAGACTGTGGTGAGGTTATGATACGCTTTGGGGCTGACGGCAATCTTCCTTTGACACTTGGAAGTATTAGTTTATTTCCATCTGCAATTGTTTTCTTTCTGATGGGTAGTCCGTTCTCAAATGCCTCTCTCGGTGGCTCGTCTGTTCTCTGTGGAAGGCTTCTAGGACTTCTTCGTTTCTCTTCAGGCTGGAAAGTTCCTCGATGCTCTGCTTAGAAACTCAAACTACCCTCTTCTACTGTGAGAGCCTGTGCCTTTAAAGGTGCTCTTTTCCTTTTGGAACGTTCTTGGTTGTGATCTCTTTTGTCAACACCCATTTATTTCCTTCCTCTGGCACTTTCAGTAGAGAAGTGGCGGAGGGCTCTAGTCTAGCCTTTGTGCTTCTTGCCAGGCATTGCATTTTGTTTGTCATTTTGTGTGTGCCCAGAAGGAAATGAAATTAGATGGTGGCGGGACACCTCTGCTCCCATACGTACTGTAGCACCGCTGGCAGTGTCTGTGACATGGACTCAACCGATGTGTCTGTCTGCACTTCTCACCTTTATTGTCGCTGTGACCAAGCATGTGACTGGAAGCAACTGAAAGAAGGAAGGGTCTGTTTCAGCTCATGGTTTAATGGGAGAGTTCATCTTGGTAGGGAAAGGCATGGTGGCAGAAGGGTGAGGCTGCTTCCTCATAGCTGGGTAGATTAGGAAGCAGAATCAAGACAAGAAGTAAGAGCAGACTATAATCATCGAGATCCATCCAGAGCTGTGCATCCCACCCCACCTCACCCCTTGTAGGCTCCATGTCTTATGGGTTCCACAGCCTCTCTGACTCCAGTAGCAGTTGGGGGCTAACTGTTCAAGTGGAGCCTGTGGAGGACACCCCACATTGAAGCCATAAGCGCTGCTCCCAGTGAATGAATAGATGAAGACGGTATTATCATACATATATATATATATATATATCTCGAGTGAACCTATAGATTATTACAATCCGTGCAATAAATAGGATATAGGATGGCAAGTGACCCAGGATCCCACTTTAACAAATGATGGAAAGAACTGATCTCATAGCAGCTGAGAGTATAAGACAGTTTCCAGAGACTAAGGAGGGATGGGGGTAGGTGATCAGGGGGCATGGAAAATACCTCCTGGGACTGCAGAGCTGCAGAGCTGCAGAGCTGCAGAGCTGCAGAGCTGCAGAGTGGGATGAACTTGCTTATTAACAACTATTGTCAATTGGAGATGTAAAAAAGTCGAGTTTTGCTAACGTGATTTTAAAGATCACTGTGAAGAATACAGACTGCAAGCCATAGATCTCTCCTGTTTAAGATGTGCTCGCCAATGCATTTGTGTTTTGTGTTCAGGGAGGGGCTTGACGATCACCACAGTTTAATCTGGGGACATTGTCATTGTCCCCCTTTGGCCCACAGTCTCCGTCCCCAGCTCCTGCTAGTTTACTTTTTGTCTTGTTGATTCACCTGTTCTGGACACGTTGTTCAAACAGAATCATGTAACGTTTTGTGCCTGGCTTTTCCCCATCTACCAAGCATTTTCATGGTCTGTCGCTATTGGAGCATGGCTCATGCTTTGCTCCTAGGGTGAAGTCATTCCTCTGCATGCATGCTCCACGTGCTGCTTCCCACCTCTGATGGACAGGCAGATTGTTCACACTTGGGTGAATGCTCATGTGTAAAATGTTGGCATGGACCACACGCTTTCATTCCTCTCGGGTGTACCATGGAGTTGCTGGGCCATGTGGCAGTGCTGCTCAGCTTTCTGAGTTCTCTAGCATGGACAATCTATTTTCCAGTCCCATCATCAATGTGTGGGGTTGGGATTGCTCCATGCCCTTGCCGATACTTTCTGTGTCTGTTGTCTTGATTCTAGTTGTGTTAACGGTATGTAGTGACTTCTCACTGTGGTTTTGTCAATATTAATTCATGTGGTTATTGGATCCTTTGGAAAAATGTCTATTGCCCATTGGTTTTATTCTTTTTGTTATAGTAACAACTATTTTAAGATTATTTTGTCACTATTATTGGTGTGTGTGTGTGCATGCACACCCGTGTGCACCTACACATGGTAGTGTCCCAGGCATGTGACTGTCAGAGGACTACTTTGGGGAGTTGTTTCTTTCTTTTACTACTATGTAGATTCCAGAGACCAAACTTAGGTTGCCAGTGTGGTGCAGCAATCCCCCTTTATCTGTTTAGACAACTAGCCAGCCCCAAATAACTATTTGTAAAACATGTGTTTGAGAAGAGCCCCTTTTCTGGTAATACAGATTCAAACACTTTCCTGATTCCACGAGTTTCCACATTCTTGGTGACAGAATTTTAGCATATAAGTTTTCAAAGTTTGTTGACTCATTTAAATGCATCTTGAATCATTTTTTTATGGAGATGGGTAATATTGTTTAAATAATTACACAGAATCTACTTGTTCCATTGGGTATTACTGTCATTTAACAATACTAAATCTGCTGGGCTGTGGACACAGAATTCTGTCAATGGTTATTTAGGCATTAACTTGTGTCAATACATGTTTTAGTATCTTTGTGTATGAACACTGCCCTTCTTGTGTTAGACGTATTGTTTTACTCCTCCTGACGCTCATGTGAATGGGTTATGTCTTTCTTCGTGGACCATTCCTTGCCAGTGCATAGAAAAATCGTTGGCTCCTGTGCTGGTCTCATTTCTGCAGCATCACTGCCTTAGTCATCCTTCTGACTGTTTGTGATTCCTTCATATTTTCTGTTTCTAAATGTCATTTGCAGACAGAAATAGTTGTAACTCTTCCATCCCACATAGTTTTTCTTACCCATCGCCCCTAGCTTGAAATCTCCATTAAAATGTTGACTAGAGCCGGCAATGGCAGATCTTCATCTTTTATTCCTGATCTGAAGGGGGAACCAGTCTTCAATGTCCAAAGCGATGCTAGTTACGGGTTTTTCAGCACGGACCTCATCAGGTTGAGAAATCCTGTTCTTAGTTTTCTGTTTTGAAATGGTTGGTTGATTGATAATTGGTTGTAGTGCTAAGGAGAGAATGTACAGCCTTATGGATGCTAAGCAGGTGCTCCACCATTGAACACATACCCAGCCCAGTTGTTTTTCTTTTCTATTATTATGAAAAGGATATTGGGTATTACCAACTGCTTTTTCTATATTTGGTATCACGGTCTTGTGAAACAGTTCAGGCAGTAGTTTCATCGACAGAGGTTTTAAGCTTCTGATTAGATGCTGGGAGTAGCCAGTCAAGGCTGGACAATCAAATAGATACAGGGCTGAAACTTAAAAGTTTCTGCTAGCCCCAACCTGATCACTCAGACCCCCCATTTCCCTTGGGGTTCTGGTTCTTTCTCTGACCCAAGAAAAATGCTTCTGCATTCACCAGCATCCACGATGGGAGACATTCCTTGGCTTTTGTTTCTGATGGCTCTTAGATCTTAAATTTCCTTACTTGGTCTCCTTTCTAAAAAGGTTATTAAGTGTTCTGTATCTGTATTTCCTAGGCCCAAGTAGCCATGGGAAGTTTGCATACACAGCTGAAGAGAGGTTATGTTGGTATTGGTTATTCCAGGTAGAAAGTCAGATAATAAGGTTCTTATAGCATCAACAGTCTCTCTTGGGACTCCTAGACAAATTGGGGAGGATGTCACACCCCAGACCTGATGCTGATTTTGTCTCATGACTCTGGTTCCACACTGAGCAACCATATTTGGTGATGGTTGTTTTACTGACAGAGCTCTAACCTGGTGTAGAGAATAACACAGTGAGGTAGGGAGTGTGCCAGTAATTTAGCCAACCTGGCCTCCACAGCAGACCCACTGTCCAATAACACATCAGAGTACTGAACTACCAATTTATTAAAGACGTAAGTGGATTAATATGCTCACGAGGGCAACTCAAACTAGACCAGGAGAACACAGAGCTTCCTGCTTACCCTACAGTGCTCTGTGACAAGCCACCCTGGGAACCCCCACTTGTGTGCATCATAAATTAAAGGAAAGGCTCCATCTTTCATTTTTATACACATTTAAGATGAACCAAATTGTATGGTAGTCATATCGTCTGCTGAATAAGACCCTCCAGGACTCTTGGCTGGTACCAGGCAAGCTAAAGTTCAAGAATGATGGCATGAGACTAGGGCACTGGGAGAGGCCGTTCAAAGCAAGGGCTTTAAGCCATGGGAGGTAGAAGCAGAGGACCAAAGAGTGGGGGATGACAATGGAGAGGAACAGTGGAGGGGACCCTGGCTTGGGGCAGAGGCGCTTGGCCATATATACACAATGGAGAGAACGAGAGCAGGAGACCCAGTCTTGGAGAGGGAAGAAAATGGGGTGCTCCCCAGACTTACCGTATACTTTGGAGGTCAGGGGACATGGCTGTAAATCCCTAAGAAAAAATTTCAAGCTCTGTGAATTTTCAGCAAGGTATGTTGCCGTCTCTAGGTCTCAGTTACCAAGGTGCCAGGAAGAGACAGTTGGGAGCATCAACCCTATCTTTTTTTTTTCTTAAATGTGTAGCCCAGGCTGGCCTCGAACTTGTGATCCTCCTGCCTTTGCCTTCTTCAGCAAATCCTACCGGCATGTGTTACCACAACTGGTGTATCAGCCCTTTCTTATCATCAACAATGAGACAGCAGCAAATGTCAGAAATTGCTGTTGGTGAATGCAGGGTTCAGCCTGAAACACCAAACAAAAAATGCCAGGGGAGGATCTTCAGAGTCAGAAAGAATTGAAAGAGTCTCTTGGCTGGTACTTGGTATTTGGAAAACCTTGAGGTCACTTTAGTGTCCTTGGTTGTTAAGGGGAAGGAAGCCAAGATTGGTGTACATGCTTTGTAATATCAGAAGTAGAAGCTCAGGAGTTCAAGGTCAGCCATATGAGCCCTTACCTCAAATAAATAACTAATAAGTAAAATTAATTGGAGGGCACTATAGATCCTCAAGATAATGTAGACCTGACCCCCATAGGGGTCTGCAGTTTAGATATAACTCATTAGTCACTTAGTTAAGAGGATTTTCATTCTTACTACTCAATGGTTGCTGTAAGAATAAAAATAAGGCACCCACCTGATCTACCACCTAGCTGGGAGCCTGGTGCTAATATGTGCTCAGAGAGTACTAATTCCTGTTTTTATTACTTAAAATAATGTCGATGGCACATTGCTTGATATCAAGTCTACTACGCAAGGTTCCATTGCCTGTTTTCTCATAGGGGGGCCCAGGTGTGAGTTTGAGGTAGTGGACCCTGGCACAGGTGATTTTCCTATGACTGTCACAAGACTGGCTCGGTGCACATGGAAACCACTTTAGAGCTTGAACTGGGCCTTTGTGAAGTGTGTAAGCCTTTCCTCTCGAGGGGATGATGGTTTGCGGCTTCATGAAGCAAATCCATATTGTGGATACCAGAGTATTGAGTATTTTAACGGACTCCAAAGAAAGACGCTAAGTTAATTATGTTCAATCCCAATGGGCACAAGAGGAATGTGGGGCTGTGCTCTGTCTCTGTCCTCAGCATTGCTGTTGCAGGAGTTGCTTTTCTTCAGGTGTCTCAGCTGGGAACTTACACACGCCATACAGCATTATCATTAAAGATCTCCTCATCACCACCCCTGTGCTACCACTGGGGATCAGTGCAGAGCCCCCGGCTTGCTCTCTGGTGATGCTCTGCTCTAATGAACACTCAATTTAAATATGTTGTGAGATGTTCCTCCAAATCTCTATCTGCAATTCAGTGCTTTGGCTTTATGTTCTTCCAAATCTCCATCAACAATTTGGTTCTATGGCTTTATGTTCCTCCAAACCTCCATCCACAATTTGGTGCTATGGCTATATGTTCCTCCAAATCTCCATCCACAATTTGGTGTTATGGCTGTAATTCCTTTAGCCACCCATAAGGCTGCACTTCGGGTTCGGAGGCCAGCATACATACCACAGGTACACATGCGTGAGTCGCCTGCTATCTGCATCACCAGCGTTTGGCGTAGAAGCCCCCCC
>LOEQ01000979.1:0-43149 GCA_001685075.1 Bramus lutescens | reverse complement strand
GTGATATGCAAGATATTCATCAGTGTGGCTATAGGATGGGGCTAGTTGAGGCATTTTTAAAGCATAGATAATGATGTGAAGACAGCTGGCGACAGACAGTGACATAACTGTTCTGGTGGTGGGGGCAGGCTGTGAGTGCAGCTTGGTTCTAGGCAGAACCACACTAGTCTGTGGCTCCTCCCTGCCCCAGGAGTGGCCGGTCACATGGCTACCCTCAGTAAGGATGGTGGTTAGGTCATTCGACTTGCCCTTAGACAAGATGTTGTAACTCCTTCCACTTACTCATCTGCCGGCAGAAATTAGAAAGGTCTCATAAAATTTTGGGATCTAAAGAGCCATTAGCCAGTCAATTTGAGCTGTTATCTAGGGGATGTAGGTACAGAGGTGAGTGAGTTTGGGAGCCTTTTCATACGGCATTAAATGGAAGGGTTTTAGGTTCCCTAATAGGCATCCCAGAGGAGTGGAGGGGCTTAAGGTTTTTATTGGCTTGTTTACCACGGAGTGAGGCAGAAAGATCCAATGACTTTTTCTAAGAGAGGAACAGTGATACTGACTTCGGCCTCTCATTTTCTTGTTAGCAACAAATAAAAAAAAAACCAAACAAACAAACAAAAACAAAAAACAAAAACAACCAACCAAACAAAAAACCACAGGTGCCAAGGGCATGAAGTCACGAAGACCAAGAGAGAAGGCATGCAGCTGAAGAGGTACGTAGCCTGAAAGACCTGTATGGCCCAGAAATGATGGTGCAGCTCAGGCAAGGCTGAGGGCAATATGCCTGAAGGACATGGAGTCCAAAAGACCTATAGGTCCAAGAAACGAAGACACAAACTGCTCAGTTAAGGTGGGGGCCCAGGGCACTAGGCCCAAAAGCCTCCCTAGTGAGAAATGCCAGAGGTGGTTGTCCTCAAAATCAAACCAGGAGGAGGAGATCTTATCAGTCCTAGCTGGTGTTGTGCGCAGTATCCCAGCAGATGGGTAACTGGAAAGTGGCTGTCAGTCCGCAGAAGGGTCCTCATGTGCCACAGGCCACCCACCCGTGGGTTGGAGGGACCATGGGGAGAGCCTGATAGAGTCATGACATCAAATGTTAGTCACCAAATGTTATGATTCTGTGCAAGGGGCATCTTGACGGTGGGTGAGTCCAAACCGTGGTGAATGAGAGTCCACTGCGATTCTGTATGCAAGAGACATTGGCGGGTGAGAGCCAGAAGTCTCACCGTGAGCAAGAGACAAATACTCCATGTAGGCAAAGCTTAAGTGAGGAGTTTTATTGCGATAAAGGGAATGGTAGAGGAAAGAGAGAAGGAGAGAAAGGGAGAGACACACAGAGAGATGCGGAGAGAAAGAGGGAAAGAGCAAGAAGAGAAAGTAGGCAAAGTTTCGCTTTTTAAAAAGTCTAGATACTATCTGTCTGCATGCAGGCATGACACAGAGCAGGAACCATTCTGCCAGGTCCTCAAGGGGTGGGGCCAGGTTCGTCTGGATGCTAACATTAGGTATTTGTGATGGCTAATACTAATGATCGACTTTATGGAATCTTGAAATTCTTAGGAGATGAGCCTTTGGGCTTGCTGTGAGAGTTATCTAGACCCTCTACAACAGTGGTTCTCATCCTTTCTAATGCTCTGTGACCCTTTAATATAGTTTTTCACATTGTGGGGTCCCCCAACTATAAAATTATTTCATTGTTACTCCATAACTATAATTTTACTACTGCAATGAGTCGTAATGTAACTATCTGATATGCAGGTTATCTGACATGCACATCCACAGGGGTTGTGACCCACAGGCTGTGAATCTTTGATCTAGCTTATGCTAACTGAGATGGGAAGACCCACCCTCACTGTGGGCAGCACTGTTTACTGTGCTTGGGTCCTGGACTGCATCCTGCATGAGGAGGAGAAATCAAGTTGAGCACCAGCAAACATCACTCTCTGCTTCCTGACTGTGGGTGTCATGTGACAAGCTCCTGCTGCTAGGACCTCCCTGCCATGATGGATTGAACTGAGAGCCAAAAGAAACTGCTTCTCTCCTAAGCTGTTTTTGTCAGGGCATTTTATCTCAGCAACAGGGAAAGCAACAAAGTCATTTCTTTTTTATTAAACATTTTATTATTATAAAAAAATTACAAAGAACAAAAAAATGAAGGTCTCATCTAAACATTGGCTGGTGAGGTCAGTCCCAACTCCCTGGGCTGCAGAAACCCAATGTATTAGCACACTAGTGTATACACCAAGTAAATCCTGCGAATACATAGCCTTTACACTAAAAGTCATTCACAGTAGGCACAATAGCATATTCCCATAATCCCAACACTCAGGAGGCTGGGTCAGGGGAATATCTAGGAAAAGGCTAGCCTGGGATACTTATTTGAAACCCCCATAGCATGGGATGTCCTTCTGTATCTATGTTGCTCTTATAGGTTAATGAGTAAAGTCAGCCTATGGCAGGACAGAATATAGCTAGGTTTAAAGAAATATATAGAGGGAATAGGCAGAATCAAGGAAATTCCATGTAGCTCCCAAAGGAGAAAGATGCTTGAACTTTATCAGTAGGCTATAGCCTACTTACTGATACATAGATTAATAGAAATGGGCTAATTTAAGATATAAGAGCTAATTGGTAATACACTTAAGTGACTGGCCAAGCAGTGTTGTAATTAATATAGTTTCTATGTGATTATTCGGGTCTGGTGGCCGGGAAACACAGCCTCCGATTATAACCCCATCTCAAGAAAATCATTCACATTGAAACACATTTTCTCTTGAAAGCTTAACATAAAAAACTGTCTGTGTTAGGAGAAAGATAGATGTGTCTTATGTAACTTTTCTTCTGAAAAGTGGGTTCCAAATTGGTAATGGTCTTGGAATAGCTGAAAAGGGAAAAAAATAGCTGGGAGATTTTGAATGAGAGAAGGTTATTGGGCAAAGAAGATGTTGTGGTTTCATAGTAGCCCAAACTGTGGGGTTATCTTTACATGGGGACTCATCCTTGCTCTGGACATCAGTTCCTCTGCTTATATCAGAGATCTCAATAAGAACATAAAGCAAACATATACAGGGTGTAGACTGACCTTAAATCTGTGTGCCAAAGGTCTGTTCTGTTGAACAGAAAACCAAAACCCAATTCAACAAAGAACTAAATACCCAAACCAGCATTTCCCAATGGCTACTAAGTGGTGGAGCTGAGATCTGAACCCATTCATGGCCCCCATGCTGCACACTCTGCTAATCCTTGCATTTAGATAACCATAGTTCTTGGTAATTTTGTGAAAAGCTCTTTGTATTTTTGTTACTTTCTAAGGAATCATGAATATTGGTCATGTTTCAACCCAGATAAGGGACAGGAGTTGGGAATCTACTCAGTGACTTCCCATCCAGAGAGACTTTGACCCTGAAGGGAGGGCAGGCTGTGATGCTGTTGGGAAACAGAATGCAGTTGGTGGAGGAGTTGCCTCTACCCGTGACTGAATCGCAGAGCTCCAAGCAAGCAGGTCCCCCTGAGCACATTTGCTTCTCCTCTGTTTAAACCCAAGGAAACAGAACCATTGTGTTTGCACAGTTCTTGCTCTGCTGCGAATGTCTTGTAAGGCTCATTAGATCCATAGTTTGGAACCATCCAAACTATTTCTTATCAGGTGAGATTGTCTCCAAGCAGCTCCTCCTCATTATTATCCATTCAAGCTGGTTTTAGGTAGCATGCTTACTTGTAATTGTGAGTGTGTGTATGTTTGCGTGCACACACACACGTGTGTGTACTGGAGGAAGAACCCAGGGCCTTTCACATGCTAGGAGAGGGCTCAACTATGGAGTTACACCCCAGCCCTCCTTGTAATCTCCTGCGCCCATACTGGAGAGTGACATCTCTGCACAGTGTCCATAGCAACGGTGCTCTCTCCCTGCTCTTTAGACTCTTACCACACAGGCTCCATGTCTCTTCCGCACACTGCAGATGCCCAGCACTTGGGATTCTGTGCATTTCCAATGATGGAGAGGGATAGGTACACTCAGTATTTTTTTTTATTATATTTAACCTCAGCTTTCAGTGAATTAATGAAGTCACTGGAAGAAAGATCTTCAAACCTTGGTCAAGTGAACAGATTTCAAAATCTGATCATTTTTCTTTCCTTAACTTAGTCTTAAAATAGCCTCTTTAATGGATCCTTGCTATTAACCTCAGCAGAGGACATCTTGCAGCTCCAGGCCTATCTACTTTATGTATAGTTTACTAGAACAGGATCCACCTTGTCTTTTGACCTTGGGTCACTTCAGAGCACAGGAGGTTGGTAGGTTGGAGGATTTCCTGTAAGGACTGACAACTCCTTTGATATCAGGACCATGCCTGACTTATTCAGTACATTGCTCCAAGAACTCCCTGATGATTCTCCATATCTGGTCAGTTTGAAATCTATGATGGGTTGTGTGCCTGATAGGCACAGTGGGAAGCCCTTATTTATCCATGGGAAATTTATTTCAAGACCCCCGATGTGCCTTAATTCTGATATAATGCCCAGTCCTCTATTTACCAATGTCTTTTTTCTTATGCTAATCATAAACACTTACGCTAAAGTTTTAATTTACAAATTAGGCAGAGTAAGAGATTAATGGCACCAACTTATTGTACAGTATAATGATTATAATATATTCTAAGATAAGTTATGTGATGAGCCAGGAAGTGGTGACACATGCCTTTAATTGCAGAACTCAGTAAACAAAGGCAGGCAGATCTCTGTGAGTTTGAGGACAGCCTGGTCTACAGAGTGAGTTCCAGGACAGGCTCTAAAACTACAGAGAAACCCTGTCTCAAAAAACAAGCAAACAAACAAAAAAACTCCAACCAAACAAAAACTGATAAGTTATGTGAGTAGTTATCATAATCTGTCTTGATAAAGCCTTATTGTATTTTTATCTTTTCAATTAAAGGAAAAGTTTGACATCTTCTCGTTGGCAATTTGAATTAAAACATTAGTATTCTTGTGATTTGAGGTCATTATTAAGTAAAACATGGGGGACTTAAACATAAGCACTGTATTCCTGTGACAATTGATATGATAACTTAACTGGCCACGTAGTGACTAGGGTAGCAAATACCATGTGAATACATTCACTGGATAAAGAGAGAAGTTACATAACATAAGCTTTTATGGCACTAATAGGAATGGTGCATAATTTAAAACTTGTGAATTATTATTTCTGAACTCGTCATTTAATGTTTTGAGGATGTAGTTCAATATCTGAAATTGTAGAAAACAAGATCTGGATGTGGGGAGACTCCTTCCTACACAGGCGTACCTCACTTATGGCTTTTCATTTTACTCTACTTTGCAGATATATTTCTCAGAGATTAAAGGTTTGTGCTGATCTGCCATGTGATAAACAAACCCATGGGATCAGTTTTCCAATATTTAGATAATGAAGAGACTTTTAATAACAAAGTGTGCATAGGTATATGCATGTGTGTCTGTAAGGCAGTCTGCTTGGCCATCAAGCTCCTGAGAATTGCCTTTCCTGACCACCCAGTGCTGATTTAAAGTCCTGTACATGCTTTGCTTATCACATGGGATCTGGTGATTTAGACTTGCAGCGCACGGCACCTGTCTGCGCTCTATGCGCTACCATAGAGTTCGTGAGCTTCGTGCAAGGGGCTGGAGGTTGAAATATACAGAGACACACAAAGAGACATGGACCTCTAGTCACTGGTAAGAAGCCCTTTATTCAACAGCACCACGGAGGTTTATATACCCAACAGACAGGTGGGCCAACAGGTGAAAACCTTATCCTCTGATCCTCAAGGCCAAGGCAACACGTGCTCGTGAAGTAGAGCTGGTAAACAACTTTGACACAGCTTTCAGTAACTCAAATCAGAAGGAAAGTAAAGATCGCTAGCAGGGAAGAGCAGCTGGAGGCCAGGACTCCAAATGGTACCAACATAAACTCATGTCTCCATATGTTCACAGCAAGCACTAAACTCCTCAGTCCTCTAAATTATTTTAAAAATTGAGGTATACTGGTTGTTTTTAGGCATAATTGCACACCTAGATTAATGTAGAGTGTTGACATAACTTTTACATGTATTAGAAAATCAAGGTTGTGAGATTTATTCTTCTGTGATATTTTGCTTGACACAGTGGTTTATAACCAAAGGTGCTGTATTTCCAAGGTCTGCCTGTAGTCCCCAATTGTTGAGGGATATTTGTACACTCTGTGAAGATGTGTCGTTGCCATGGCACTTTCTGACTGCTTTAATAATAATAATAAAAAAACCATATAGCCTGTCAGGAAGAGGTTAGGTGGGACTTTTCGGGACAGAGAAGACTCTGGGAAGAAGAAAGGCCGGGACACCAGCCAGATGCAGAGGAAGCAGGGCATGCAGGAGGAAAGGTAACAGTCACAAGTTACACAGTAGGATGTAGATTAATAGAAATGGGTTGATTTGAATTGTAAGGACTAGTTAAGAACAAGCCTAAGTTAGAGGCTGAGCTTTCATAATTAGTAAGAAGCCTCCATGTCATTATTTGGTAGCAGACTGGCAGGAAAGAGAAAGACTTGTGCCCAACGAGGCAGATCTTGACCAATATTCTTAACACACATATCTACCAATTGACATCAGTTTAAAATATCTCTTTGCTTGTTATAAGTGTGTTATGGCCAAAAGAATAACACACATTTCTTGGATTTGAAAGTAAATGGTGGGACTGTGTGGTGGCCTGAATAAAGGCTCCCAGAGATATCCATGTCCCATCTCTAGAACCTGTGGCTCTTACTGTTGATGGCCCAGCATCTTTGTAGCTGTGATGGTGCTAAGGATCTTGACATCTTGAGGGGAGTGTCCTGGACGTTCTTGGGAGACTGATGTGATCACAGTGGTCCTTATCAGAGAGAAGAGATCATGGAAAAGATTCAGTGACGATTGAGAGTTATTGGAGTGGCAGCAGGAGTCACCATCTGAAGAACACAGGAGGCCATAGGACTTGGGAAAGACAGTGAGATGGACACCCTCAAGAGGCCACAGAGGGAAATTATTTTTTTGGCTCATCTGTTTGATTATTAAGATGCATTTCAGGGTGGGCAAGATGGTTTAATGGGTAAAGGTGCTTGCCACCAAGCCCAACAACCCAAGTTCCATCTCTGGAACCAGTAAGGTGAAATCAACAACTTGGTTCTGAAGTTGTCCTTGGACCTCCACACATGCTCTGTGGTATAGTTGCATGCACCACACACACAAGTAAACAAATAATGCACTTAAAAATAAATAAATGAAGGGGTGCATTTCAGATTTCTGACTTCCAGAACTATAAGAGTATAGATACACCATATATAAAGGCATACATTTGGAATGAATATTCACAGTGGTCTGGGTGCTGGTATGGGCTGGATAACTGTTTGTGTGCTCTATCCTGGTCATCTCCCAAAGCTATTTAATTTGTCTCTGGGATTTTCTCCACCAACATCCCTCCATCTTAGAGGAGACTTTGCTGTCCTCCTCTGCTCATAATCTTGGGAAGATGTGCTGGTTTGAATGTGAGCACAGTGGCATGCTCCTCTGTAGTCTGTAACTCATGGTGGATTGTCCTAAAGTAGAGAATGTCTTAGGATTTTATTACTGTGAAGAGACATCATGACAATGCCAGCTCCTATAAAGGAAAACATTTTATTGGGTGCCTTACAGTTTCAGAGGTTTAGTCCATTATCATCATGGCAGGACATGGTGGCATGCAGGCAGATATGGTGCTGGAGAAGGAGCTGAGAGTTAATAAATCTTGATCCATAGACAACAGAAAATAAACTGAGATAGTGGGCATGGTTTGAGCATATGTGAGACCTCAAAGCCCAACTTTACAGTGACACACTTCCTCCAACAAGGCCACACCTACTGCAACAAAGCCATACCTCCTAATAGTGTCACTCTCTCTGAGCTTTTGGGTGCTAATTACATTCAAACAACCACAAAGAATTCCTTTCCTTCTGTTTCTAGTCAGACTAAACTGTGCTGATGAGCTGTATTCTTTATTTTATTATAACTGCTTGAATATTTCTTCATGAAACTCATGAAGAATGCTTGGCCTAGCAGACCTGGGACTCCCAGTCTCATAAAAACTTCCTGGAGGGGTGACAGACATTGGATTTTGAGGACTGTTCTCACCATTCTAAGAATGGGCTTTGAAGAGTGTGTGTGTGTGTGAATGAACTGTATAGATGGAGTCATTCACCGGAACTCAGTCCTCCTGAGTCTGCAGCATTTGGCATGTGGTAGGTAGAGTCTAGAGTAACATCACCACTGAAAACCTTGGACGTCAAGTCTCTAATATGCATTTATGAGAGAGGACATCAGCATGTGTTTCCCAGCTCACTGCTGTGAGAATCAGGTGCACCTCAAGTGACTCTCCTGGAGAAAGACCCCTGTTCCTATGCTGTGCTTTGGACCTTTTCTCAATGCTGATTTACCTTCTCACCATAGTAACACAGCTTTAAGTAACAGCATAAGCTAAGCCATACTGCTGAATTGTCTTGGGGGAAGATGTATGCCTCTGTGAGGTGGTAATCACAGCCTCAAGGGAGTCATATTTAGGGCATTAGCCATCACAGCCTACACAGCTCACACTGGGTCCTCATTTAGTTCCAGCAGAGAAGCATTGTTGGCTCTCACAGAGACAGGCTTGTACCTCTGGTGTGGGAACTGTACTTGGAGAGGGTCCATTGAGGGGTGCTCTGTGTTTGAGCTCCTCTTGTGTACCCAGAAGGATCAACCTGAAAAGGAAAGAGATCTACTTCCAGCTATTACGTGCTAAACTAGGCATGCATGCTCATGCTTAAATGGCTCTTCTGCCCCCCAATGCTCTTCTCTGTCTAACACCGCCACTGACAGCGTGGGTAGGTGCTTTGCTGTCTCCCCCTTGTTTAGAATGAATTTCCATTTCCACAAAACCTTGAAGCTTTGGTCAAAGCCTGATTTTGGGAATTCATTGGTTACCTATTATTAACAAACAGATCAAGCCCTCCTGCAGAGCTTGAAAGTCATAGGGATGAGGCTGTGAAGATTCTGGGGAACACCGGGGACCTGGAAACACAGGGAGGTTTCCTGCAAGTAACTCCAAGGATCCTTGATTTGCAATCATCTCCTTATCAAAATAATTTAAAATCACATTGAAGGCATTAGAAGCTTATGAGAGTGCACGCAGACATGAAATGCTGGGCTCATTTTAGATGAAAGCGGATGGATTTTTGCATCTGTTCTTTGCAACTCATTATCCTATCCCCCACAAGTTTAACAAATTAAATCCTGGCTTGTTTCCCTCTCATTAGGGATCAATTTGCATGAATTATAGGTTTGCATTATTCAGGATTTGTGTTTAATTACAAGAGTTGCATCAAGAAAAGAAAATGAGAAGCGGCAGAAGTAGCCCCCACTGTCAGTCTCTATGCATTGCTTTCGATGTTGCTGTTAGTAGCCAAGTATGGAAAATATTTTAGGCATAGAAGCTGCTTTGCGAGGTTAGGGAGATGGATCCATCAGTCAAATGCTTGCTGTGTGCACACTTGGGTTTGGCTTTCCAGGACCCAGGTAAAAAGCTGAGCTCTGTGGTATCAACGGGCAATCCCAGAGCTCAGGAGACAGAAGACAGGAGGATCCCCGGAGTTTGAGTGCTAACTGGTCTAGCTGAATATGTGAGCTCTAGGTTCAGTAAGAAACACTATTTCAAAAATTGAAGTGGAAAACAACAAAAGAAGACCTATCATTTGTCTCTGGCCTCCTCATACATGTGCACACACCTGCTCTTGTACCTATATAAAGTCTCTCTCTCTGTCTCTCTCTCTCTCTGTCTGTCTCTCTTACACACACACACACACACACACACACACACACACACACACACACACAGGATTATAGCTTTGCTTTGGCTGAATTCTTTGTTTTCTTCATGATGCATCCTTCCAACGTTCTTCTACACTGTTGGATGATTCCCATCTCTGGGGCCCAGCCAGTTGCTCCATCTCCAGTAGGAAAAGGAAGCGGGCAGGAGACAGAAAAGCACTTCCCAGTTTTCTGGCTGCCTGGCTGGCTCTTCTACTTTGTGGCAGATACTGGTGTAGTTCATTTTATCTCCACAATGAGACCCCAGAGCACAACAGTGCACACATTTAATGTGAGGCTTGGGCTTAGGAAAGCAGTGATTTTTCCCAAGCCCCTATACAGGGTGACAGAGGTGACCTAACTGAACCCATGTCTGTCTGCCTGTAACTAGACCTTTGATCTTGGTTGTAAGAGAGAAACTGGTACAACCCATTTGGGCATTGTCTTGTTTTGATTCTTCTCCGCTGTCTTCTTTTACCATTATCAATCACATTTTCTTCTTTCCAGACTTTTCCTCATCAGTGAGGGGGTGTTAGTCATCTGTCCTGTCCTGTGAGCCTCCTGTGAAATCAGGCCTGATTAACTTTCTGCTAAGTTTCTTTCTTTGATTGTTGATGAAAGCAAAACCCAGGGAGGGAAAATGAACTTCAAGTTCACACAGCAGCACAGGCATCAGCTTGGAAGCTTCAATCACAAAGCTGGCTTCTTGGCCTTCTTTCCTGTCTGGTTTCTCACTTTGACCTGCATAGATGACACTGCCAGATGCTTCACCGAGGGATGAGGAGGGGCCCTCAAGAGACCCCAATTGCCATTATTTGGCTGTAATTCCAAGCTTAACCATCTGGATGTGCTATTAAACTGGGCAGGCTTTGTGTCTGTATTGCCTTATTAACATAATGAAGTGCCTGGGGTCTCATGCTGTGCATCCCTCCCCATATTGTTTTAAAAATGTTTTGTTTCTTTTTCAGTTCAAATTAATCTATTTTCTTGTGTGTGTGTGTATGTGTGTGTGTGTGTGTGTGTGTGTGTGTGTGGAACAAGAATGAAACCAACAAAGTGTTAAAGAGAGGTTTGTGGGGCTGGAGAGATGGCTCAGAGGTTAAGAGCATTGCGCCTGCTCTTCCAAAGGTCATGAGTTCAATTCCCAGCAACCACATGATGGCTCACAACCAGGTCTGGTGCCCTATTTGGGCCTGCAGGCATACACACAGACAGAATGTTGTATACATAATAAACGAACCTCTTTTTTTTAAATCTCATTCGAGTAAAAGGCACATAATTTTTGTGAACTTTCCCAAATGTTGCTTTCTCTCTTTGTAACTACACCTGCACATGCTATAAACATGAATGCTCACACATGGGTACCTACCACACACATGCAATGCGGATGCCTCTTATGGGCTGAACTGAGATTCTCAAATTCCAGATGTTGAGGTCCTAACTTCTGGTCCTTAAGAACATGACTGTACTTGGAGCCAGCACTTTAAGGAGCTAGCTGAAGTTCAGCTGAGGTTGTGTGCATGAGCCTCAGTCCAGTCTGGGGTTTTTATAGGAGGAGGAAATTTAGGTAGAGACAAATATGGATGGAAGGCCACGTAAAGATACAGGAGAGAGAGAGAGAGAGAGAGAGAGAGAGAGAGAGAGGACATGGCCGTCTACAGTCACAGGGAGAGGATACTAAAACCCCCATCGCTTGGCACTGGGCTGTCAGGTTTGCAGACTCTGGATGACCAGAAAATTATGTCTGTTAATTAATCTGCTCAGGATGTCGAACTTTGGGTGGCTACCCTCACAGAGCTGTACACTGTCCTCTGAAAACTGAAAGTGTCATGGCGTGCTTGTGTTCTGAAGCTTGCTTGTCAAAAACCACTTTACTGAGATACTGAGATGCAGAGAGGCTGTGTGTTTTGAAGGCAAACAGTCATAGGAGTGTGGGATCATATAAGGGCAGTAAGCACACCTACCGTTTCTAAAAGTCCCCTTTGGTTTCTCGTTGGTTCCTTTGTGGGCTGCTTGCTTTTTCTTTTGCTTTGTGATAAGAACGCTTAACATATGACCCATCCGCTTGCACACACGATGTAGTGTTGTTAATCATGGGTCCTTTATCACATAGCAGCTTTCCAGAATGTGTTTACCTTACGTAATTGTAATTTTATATCCATTGAACACAACTCGCTCCTTACTGCCCTCTCCCCCTAGACCCTGTAAGCCATCATTCAATTTTCTGCTTCAATGAGTTTGACCCTTCGAAGCTGGCTGTGCTCATCTGTGTTCTCGGAGGCATCAATGGTAGGGCATAAAAATCTGTTGCTATGCCATTCTTTTTAGAGCTTGAGTATGGTTAGATTGTGCTATAGCCTCCTTTGTGCGAAGGGACATGGGGAGCAATTTGAGGTCAACATAAGAATGCATGCCCAGACAATGTGTTGATTTTTCATCTAGAAATGTTCTCCAAGTTTGTCTACATAGACCAGATGGCAAGAATGAGGAATTTTGGAACCAAAAGAGCTTGCCACTGTGGGTTGTGATGTATGGATTAAGGCCTTCCAGAACTCATTTACTGAAGATCTGAGCCCTATTATACTTGGAGTTGGGGTGTTTTAGGAGGTAGTTAAGGTCAAATGAAGTGTCCTTACAAGAAGCAGGAGAGGCAGAGACAGCGAGAGTTAGGGAGTAAGAGCAAGAGAGTGAGCAAGTGAGAGAGAGGGGCAGGGATGAAAGGAGAGAGAGGTGGGAGAAGCAGGCAGGAAGGGAAAGAGAGAGGAAGGGAGAGAGGTACAGAGGGATGGAGAGGGAGAAAGAATCCTTACTTGAGGATACCTAGTCTGGCATTATGAGACAGCAGCCTGAGCTGAGGTCCTGGCACTAACCCTGACAACATGAGGCAAGTTATCACCTTGTGGAAGTTTGTCACCTGTGGAACTGAACAAGAATAGCAGCTCACATTACTTTTGTGAGTTGATGCGCACTGGAAATTGTAGCAGTTCCTTGAGCTTAGGGAGCGTGCAAAGCAAGCCAATGCCCGTTTCTCTTGCTCCAGGAGGAAATCACTCCCCCATCCCAATGTAAGCCCAGATATAGGAAATATATACAAAAATTGTCTTGTGTTCTTCAGTGCACCGCGTGTGGAGAGCGATATACTTAATAGGCTATTAATATTTGAGTCTATTCTAGCACCTTTATGTGGTTGTCCATGTTCCTCCTCCTTCACTTGCTGAGCTCCCAGGGCAAGCGCAAGCATTCTTGTGGCGACCCTCCTGTGCTCTCCACAAAACTTTAAGCCTGTAGAGAAAGGAAGGCCCCTTTCCTCCCAGTATGGTGGAGACACACCACCACCTTGACCCGACTTTAAAGGTGTGACGACTGACCCTGTGACCACTCTTTGTGTGGCCCCATAGTCACAGTGCCACTCCTTGGCCCATTGCCCTCCCATTCTCTTATTTTCCTCTCTGACCTCTGGTGACCTTTCTCATTCTCACTGTCAGGAGATACTGCAACTTTTAGGCCAAAAGGGGTGTGATTTAAAAATCGAAAGGTGGTTTTGTCATGCTTTGATTTCCATCCTCCGCACCTGCCAGCATCCTAGCAGCATCTGAGCCTTGGCCTACTGTTTTCTTTCCAAGGACCTCTGGCAAATGCCTTGCACAGCTCAGTATCTGCTCTCCTCTACTTAGGGACACGGTCACAGTGCTTTTTCATGTCCCCATATCCTCATTTCCCCCACTGCAGTAGCTTGTTCCCATATGCAGGGAAACTAGATTTCTTCACCTCAGGATGGTTGCTCCCTCTCATCTCCCAAATGCTGTTTCCTGCTCCTGTTTACAGCTAAGCTCCTTAAAATAGTTGCCTACTCTTGCCTTTTCAGATTCCTTCCCCCCCCCAACATATTCTAAGCATCTGTTCATCATGAATCTCTGAGGAAGTTGCTCTTGGTAAAAGCTTACCATTCTTCCACACTGTGGAACCTTGTGGCCATCACTCAAGTGCTTCTTAAACTACAGGTAGCTCCTAAAACAACCGACTCTGTCTTCCTTCCAACCGTTCTTTAAAAACTTTTCTTCCGAGACAGCACAGACATTAGTCAGGATCTTGGCAGATCTGGGTGGAATCCTGAACAGAGATTCTAGAAGAGAAATGGCCATAGTTGGGCTGCTTAGAAAGGAGTTGTGGGGAAAGAGATGCTGTTCCATGCATAGAATGATGACCCTAAGAAGTCTCTGGCACTCTTAGACCAGAGGGGTGACATTACTGGAGCCTAGGTGAGACAGGAGACAGGAGAGGTGCCTCAGGAGGGACAAAAACATGATCATCATGCCATGAGCCTACAACTTTCAGGGCTGTGGTAAGACCCCAAGCAAAGCTCAGGAGCTGAATGAAAGGGACAAATGTCTGGGAAAATTCAGTCAGAGGAAGGACGGAGAATAAGCCTGGGGGATAGTCATAGCCACTCTGTCATTTCTGCCTTCTTACCTGTTCCTGGCTGCCCTGTCACGTGTCTCCTGGACTGCCGAGCCCTGATCACACCTCTCTGCTTCCTTCTAACTAACCCCTCAGCCTCCAGGCTTCTGTCCATTCTGTCTGGCGGCCCTCTGTATTTATACCCCACTGCTTTTCCTCTGATCCCCCCTTTATGTATTCAGATATGACAGTGTTTAGAAACTGCCTGAGTGGGTAAGAAAGATACCTTAAAGGTCATCAAGGAGGCTGTCTTGGATCCGTACCCCCGAACAAATCTGGAAATGAGAAATTAGCATGCAGGAACATGGCTGGGGATCTTACTGGAGGGGAAGGAAAAGCAAGAGAAGCTGCAAAAGGACGGTTGGAAGAGAGATGCAAAAAGGTCTCCCTTGAACCTGCAGACTAAAGCTGAAAAGGTTCTGAAGCACACACCGTCCTACTTTGAGCTGTCACCAGTGCGTGCGGATTCCAATACACACGTGTGACTTGCTTAAGTACTTATCTTCGTGAGAGATGATTCACAGAGGGGAGTTTACTGGGAGCCTTCAACCACTCGCATGTTCAGTGCCCTAGTGAAGGATAGGGGCTCCAGTCTGAAATCACAGGTTTGGGGGTGTTATACAACATCATCCAGTTCTGAGACGACTGCCATTGTCCAGTTGGAAACAGTGGCTTGGCCAAAGTGTAGCTGTAGATCCATGAACAGAATTTGATTTTTAAAAACTATTTTCAAGATAGAGAACCTATTATTTGATCAAAAATTAAATATTTGATATGTATGAGAAAGGATAAACTATCCTGATCTCAAGATTGTTGGTGCAGCAACTAGAGGCATCAGGTCTCCTTAGCTGAGAAGAAAATGATGGGAGAAGGAGGGGGTAGGATTGGTTCTTCATAGTTTAATCTTAGATGTGCTATATAAGAGGTGCCTGGTCCTAACCAAAGGCAGATGCAGAGGAGCAGCCCCACAGTAGAGACAACCCAAGGGTCCATTTGTGGGCAACGGGGGTACACAGTGTTGGGTTATATCCACACAATGGAACATGGTTGAGCTTTAAGAAAAGGGGAGGAGGGGCTAGAAAGATGGCTCCGTGGGTTAATGCTGTGTGCTGCTGTTCCAGAGGACCCTTGTTCAGTCTCTGCACTCAGATGTTGATTTTAGCTTCAGGGAACTGGATGCCCTCTTCTGGTTTTCACAGGCACCTGCACTCGTGTGCACATACCCACATCCCTCATATACCACATAAATAAAAGATAAAGCTTTTTTTTTAAAGAAAGGAACTTCTGTTAGAAGTTAAAATGTGGATAAACTTTGAGAGTATTCTGCTAATAGGAAACAAACTCACAGAGGGATGGATACTGTTTGATTTCACTTAGGAAGGAGTCAAATTCATAGAGCATGGTCGTAGGATATAGGCTGCCAGGGGCTGAGCAGCACAGCCTGGAGCTAATGCATGATGGGGATAATTTCAAGTTTGGAAGATGAGGAGTTCAGGAGATGGATGGTGGTGATGACTGTACCACCTTGTAAATATATATTCATGACACAGGTTAGTATATCCAAACATGGTTAAGGCAGTAAGTCCTATAGTATGTTTGTGTGTTTGTGTGTGTGTGTGTGTGTGTGTGTGTGTGTGTATTCATGTGCAGGCATGTAGAAGCAAGGTTGATACCAGATGTCCTCCTTAAAGACTCTCTACTTTATGTTTGAGACAGGGTCTCTCACTGATCCTGGAGGTCACTGACTCAGCAAACCCCAGGGATCTGCCTGCCGCTACCACTCCAACGCTGGGATGATAAACCTGAGCAAGCACACCTACTTTATGTGGGTGCCTGGCAAACATTTCACCTAGTGAACCATATCCAGCACCTCTTTTGGTGTGTTTGATCACAAATTAAAAAGTAAGTCTTTCAAGTGTCCCCTGTGAGCAGTCACCTTCTCAATGTCTTCCTTCCAGTTAGGATAAGGCTGGGGCCTTGGTGATCTGGCCCAGTTTGGTGTGTGTCTCAATTTCTTCCTTTGTAACAGGATCTCCCTGAAGTTCCCAACAATGCAGACACCTGCAATGAGATTTTGCTGTTCTTTGCTACCAATATGTTATTTTAATATGCTAAATACATTGCAGGTGTGTTTGTACACCACATGCGTACAGTTCCCATGGGAGCCAGAAGAGGGTGTTTGAATCTCATATGGCTCTGAGCAGCCATGTTGGTGCTGGAAACTGAATCCTGGTCTCCTGGGAGAGGCAGAGAAGCACATGCACGGGGGACATGGCTGGAGTATGGCAGAGGTTCCAACACAAATGGTCAAGGACATTTCCAGAAAGTAGAGGCAAGCAGGCCGTGGCAACATTTGGTGAATCATGATGAAGAACTTCCACTGCCACCTCTGGACCAGGGCTGCACCCCTCAAATCTGATTTTACCCAGAACATTGATGTTTGCATGTGATTTGTTAGGAATGTCCTGCTGCACCTCAGAGATTGAAATTCCGTAGAAGGGTCTGCTGACAATTGCATTGTGATTTTAACTTATGATATGTCTCCCTAGCCATGGGCAGAGGAAGAGAAGAGGAGGAATTATTTATTTTAACTGCAAATTATTGGACCATTTATCAAAATAAATTTAGCTTCACAATCCATCATGCATTCCAGCTTGTTTTGTGCAAAGGTGTTAATGGATTTTCCTGGGAATTTAGGCTCTGCTGCTTGCTGCACTCAGCCCATGCCTTTAAACTGACTTGTGGGCCTTCAGCACATATCTGCAGAGCCTTAGAGACCTGACCACACTGTCAGAGCACAAAGCTTTTCAACTATTCTCAGTGATAGAATCTTCCACTTTACTCCAAATAAATGGGCCCACTTACTACCTTTTAATCTCAAATTCAGATAGAGAGGGAATTAATCCTTTGAGTTATTTTTGTTTTGTTCTTACTAATGAAGGCAATCAACTTAATTTATCAATGTTTCAGACTCTTCTGTTCAGTCCACACAAAGAACAAAGGAAATGCAGATACCGCTCAAACCCATCAGGCCCAAAGCATCCTCCTTCTCCCAGGATCCCTCTTCCCCCTCCGTCATCAGCAGATTCCTGGGCAACAGCTCTGCTGCTGTCTGTCATTCCACATACTGAATCTTTAAAATGAAAAGTGTGCAGTATGAACCACTTTTGTTTGGCTTCTTTCGCTTGGCATGAGTATTTTAAAATTCATCCATATCTTGGTTAATTTATCTTATTCTGAGTTATAGTTCATTGTGTGACTGACTCTACAACATGTGACTGTTTTGGTGGATGGCAGGGCCATTTCCAGCATGTGTTTAATTACAAATAAGGCAACTCAGTCTCCTTTACAGGTCCTTTACCTCCACCTACACCCACACACATTTGAAATGTAGGGTTCTCTACATGGGAAGAAACACACTTTGTTTCTTTGCATCTGTTATATTTCATTTAATATAATAATTTTTAGTTCTTTCTATTTTTCTTGCAGTGGTCATTCATTTTTCTTTATGGCGGAAGAGTTTTAAATTTTTGAGGAATGGCAATATTGATTTGCATAGAGGCTGCACTGGTTCATGTTTCCACTGGTAGCAGGTAAGGGCCCCTCTTTGTCCACATCTTCCCAAGCATCTACTGTTCTTTGTTTTGTTGACTATGGCCATTCTAGCTGAGCTGAGAACTCTAAAATTAGCTTTATTTTGCCATTTCCCTGTTGGTTAAGTATGTTTAACACTTGTTTAAAGTGGTTATTGACCATTTGTGTTTCTTATTTTAAGAATTTTCTGTTGGGAGGGCAGGAAAGAAAGATGACTCCGTGGGCAAAAGCACTTAGCATCCAAGTGTGGGGACCACCTGTAATTCCAGTGTTCTGGAGCCAGAGATGGGGAATGAACCAGCTAAATCAGCAAGACTGGGGTTTGAGTAGGAGATCCTGCCTCACTGTCTAAGGTGAAGTGTGGCTGGAGAACACAGTGGATGATGAGCTCCTTGTCAATCTCAAGGTCTGGAGTAAATGCAGCTAGAAAAAGAACAACCCAAGGGCTCACTCACGCCACTTCTCACACTCTAGGCTTCTTCCCACCCCTCAGCTTCTCTGTACTTGGATTATATAAATCAGCCTGCTGTGTGCATGCATCCTGGATCTGTGGCGCCAACCAAGTCCAGATGCATAATAACGTAGTGGCAAACAGTTGCACTGGTACTGAATGAGCACAGGTGGCTTTCTTGCCAGTCTCTAAAAATACAGTGGAACTATTTCGTAATGTGCTCATTGTGTTAGCTATCCTCTGTAGATGGTTTAAAGGACACAGGAGAGGTGGCTCAATGGAGGAAAGGGCTTGCTTTGCAAGCATGAGAACCTGAGTTCATATCCCATTACCTAGATGGGAGCTCATTGGCCAGCTAATCTAGCCCATCAATAAATTTCAAGTTCAGTGAGAGACCCTATTTCAAAAAAATAAGTAAGTCGGTGGAAGACATGCATGGTGGCTCATAGCAGTAATCCCAGCACTGGGGCTAAGACAAGAAAACCAGGAATTCCTCCTGTTTCTAACCCCAAACTTGTACAGCCACTTTGGAGGTCAATATGGCAGTTTCTCAGAAAATCAGGAATTGGTATAACTCAAGACCCAGCTATACCACTCCCTATACCCAAAGGATGCTCCATCCTATTACAAGGAGACTTGCTCAACTATATTCTTAAAAGCTTGGTTCATCACAGCCAGAAACTTGGAAACAACCTAGATTGTCCCTCAACCAAAGAATGAATAAAGAAAGTGTGGTACATTTACACAATGGAATATTACTCAACTGTCACAATGACATCATGAAATTGGCAGGCGAATGGGTGGGACTTAGGATGATTTGGTTTTCTTATTTTGTTTTTTTTTCTAAGTGATATCCCAGACCCAGAAAGACAAATATCGTATGTACTCAGTTATAAGTGAGTATTAGCTGTAAAGTAAAAGATAAGCAATGCTACTACAGTCCACAGACCTAGAGAGGCTAAGTACAAGGAGGGCTTCAAGGGGGTGGGGAGAATGCAAGGATCTCCCTGGGAAGGGGAAATAGAGTATATTTCCCTGTGGCTCTCTAGAAAATTTTTCTGACCGATGAGGCAAATGCCTTTTTGTCCCTGTGGTGTTGGTACCATTTGGAGTCCTGGCCTCCAGCTGCTCATCCCTGCTAGAGATCTTTACTTTCCTTCTGATTTGAGTTGCTGGAAGCTGTGTCAAAGTTGTTTACCAGCTCTNTAAGTGAGTATTAGCTGTAAAGTAAAAGATAAGCAATGCTACTACAGTCCACAGACCTAGAGAGGCTAAGTACAAGGAGGGCTTCAAGGGGGTGGGGAGAATGCAAGGATCTCCCTGGGAAGGGGAAATAGAGTATATTTCCCTGTGGCTCTCTAGAAAATTTTTCTGACCGATGAGGCAAATGCCTTTTTGTCCCTGTGGTGTTGGTACCATTTGGAGTCCTGGCCTCCAGCTGCTCATCCCTGCTAGAGATCTTTACTTTCCTTCTGATTTGAGTTGCTGGAAGCTGTGTCAAAGTTGTTTACCAGCTCTGCTCCACGAGCACCGGTTGCCTTGGCCTTGAGGATCAGAGGATAAGGTTTTCACCTGTTGGCCCACCTGACTGTTGGGTATATAAACCTCCACGGTGCTATTGAATAAAGGGCTTCTTACCAGTGGAAAAAAGGGAGGGGGGACTTCTTATCAGTGACTAGAGGTCCGTGTCCCTGTCTCTCTGTGTGAGTCTTTGTGTGTTTCAACCTCCAGCCCCTTGCCTGAAGCTGGCGAACATAGAGTGCAGACAGGCATGGTGCCCGGCATAAGCGGATGGACGTCTGGACTGTTTCCTTTCCTGACTATTGTGTATAGAACAACAATGGACATGGGCAAGCAGATATCTCTGTAATAGGACATCGAGTCCTTCGGCTATAAGCCCAGGAGTGGTATAGCTGGGTCACACAGTCAATGTATTTCTAGGTTTTTGAGGAACTCCATGCTGACTTTCATAGTGATTGCACCAATTTTCACTGCCACCAGCACTGAAAAAGCATTGCTTTTTCTCCACATCCAGGCCAGCATTTGTCATTTCTTTTCTTAAAACCTTAGCCATTATGACCAGTGTAAGATGAAATCTTAATATCACTTTTTAAGCTTCTGCCAGACAAAACCACAGCATGAAGACAGGAGCTAAGCAGAAAGTCCCACCCCAGCTGAGGAGCTGCTAGCTGCTGAGAGCTGGGGGACCAAGAGTCAGTTTGGTTTTATTTGTTTGCTTTGTTTTTTAAGGGCGTGACTTCTGGTAAGAGCCAACCACACTCTTGTGGAAGGGCACACATCCCGAGGTATACGGGCAGCACAAGGTGGACTCAGGGAATTTCAGACCAAAGAGAAAGAAACCAAAGTTGGGTAGGTACGGGAGTAGGGTATATCTGAGAGGAGCTGGGGGATGGGTAAATATGATCAAATTATATCTTATTAAATTCCCAATGAAATAGTAAAAATGAAAAATAAAATTAATTAGAAAGCACAATAGAAATTTTCTGAAAAAAGTGAAAAAACAATTAATAGGTGGAAAATGATAGATTCAGACATCTGATTTCAACCTCTGGCCTGCACAGGTGGCTGCACCTGCACACATGCACACACTCATGCAAGTATACACCTATGCACACATACGCACACACACATGCAAGTAGACACCTATGCACACCTATGCACACACACATGCAAGTATACAGGAAGGTGTATGTAGATGACTGTGTCTAACAAGGGATGGAGTACCACAAGATATCTGTGTCCATGGGTGTCTTGGACCCAAGCCTCTGTAGGTAATCAAGGGATGGCTGGATAAGGCCCAGGGCTTTTCTGGTACTTAGCAAGAGGAAAATTGGGAAAACTAGGTGTTCATCTTCGTGGAGGTAGAAAATTCAGTGAGGCTGTTTGTAAATTACATCTTTAAATTCGTAATTGACCAGCACTAATTGTATGTATTTATGAGGAACAACGTGGTGCTTTTTATGTGTAGACATTGTAGAAAGATTAAGCTAAGCTTTTAACTTGTCCATGATCTCACCTACTTATTTCTGTGCTGAGAACATTTTCTAAGATCTACCATTTTAACACCTCTGAAATAAACAATATATTTTTATTAACTATGGCCATCACACTGTGCTTAATACAATGTTTTATTGTTTCTTGCTAATAGAAACACAATTGATTTAAAAAATATCGATTATGTATCCTGCAGCTGTGCTAAACCCACTCGTTAATTCTCAGGACAATTTTGTAGATACAGTGGAATTTTCCATATAAATTATCAGGTTGACTAAGAGTATTATATTTTTTCTTTTCAATCCAGATGCCTTTCTTGCTTTTATTTCTCCCTCCCTCCCTCCCTCCCTCTCCTATTTCCTTAATTTCCTTGCTACCTTTGTTGAATGTTGGAAACAATGCAGACTTTGTGGAAATGTGGAAAGCATATATCATGTTTCATTCTCAATAGCAGAAAACACTTAGTCTTTTTCTGTATGGTGTCAGCTGTGACTTATGCTACATGGCCTTTATTATGCTGTGGGAGATTTATTCTATGGCTAAGATGCTGAGGGTTTTGAGTAGAAATGCATGCTTAATTTTGTAAAATGTATTTCTGTGTCTATTGAGAGGGTTTCTCTCCTTAATTTCTTAAGATAGTGAATCATGAGTTTTAAAAGATTTTTGATTGAGAATTTCACACATATACACAGTCTATTTTGATTAAATCTACTCCTCAGTCTCCTCTCCCCAACTCTTCCCAGGTCCTCACTCTCAGGATCCCCCTACCTGTACTACCCCTACCTGTACTCTCTCTTTTTCAAACCACTGAGTGCAGCTAGTGCTGCTGGTATGTGCATGGGTACCAAACCAGTTATAATTCCACCATGATTGAGTTTTTAAGGTTAAATAGTTTTTGACTATTTGAATAACCCCATTGGGTCAGGCTATATAATCTTAAATATGGCTAGACCTCATTTAGCATTTTTTTTTATCTTTTGGGAGCATATATGAATTGTGTATGTTGACCCATAAATCACTGAACAGCACGGATCGAATCCACTCTCCCTCTACTTAACACTCCATCACAGTCTCTGGGAACCACTGAACTATTCCCGAGTGACTTTCATCTTTAGCATCTACATATGAGAAAGAACACATGGTTCTGGTAATTCTTATGTCTGGTCTATTTCACTTAGCATGATGCCCACCAGATGCATCCATATTTCTGCAAATGATGGGATTTCATTCTTCTAAGCCGAATCATATCCTACGGCGTATACACACCACACTTGTGTTATCCACTCCTGCTAATGGGCAACTATACTAATTCCATATCATAGCTAGTGAGCAATTGTTGCACTTGGAGTTTTTGATGATGCTTTGCACTAATGGTACAGAACCCTGAGGCTATAGAGCTCAGGAATTGATCTGGGATGCCTGGCTACACTCGTTTGAGAACTTTGCATCCCCAATTCCTACTGAACCATCAAAACCTGCAAAGTAGCTCCATCCTGAATTGTCACATCTTTCTTTTAGAAACTATGAATCCTATTGCCTGAAAATTGGTAAGAAATGAGCGAAGACACAAGTTAGAAATGAAGCGTGAGATTGGTGCCTCTTTAACCCTCTATTGATTGCTAGTCCCTGCTTGGTCAGCTAGGAAATTCTAGCATATTGAACTCCTCAAAGAACAGACTTGGATTTCAGTTAATCCCCTCTATCTCTCTGTCTCTCTCTTCAATTTCACCAACTTTCAGGCTCTGTCCCTGGTCTGCCTTCTTGCCTCTTTTGGATTTTTTTTCTTGTCTATTTTCCTGATGCAGAAATTGAGGTCCCAGATAATTTTCTAGGTCAGACACTTGGGTTGTTCATGCTCTATGAGCACTTTGGGATTAATGGCATGCCTGGATATTGAAATTCGTGACATCATTTTTATCTAGGACTAAAGACTTTTTAAACTTTCCTTGTGAATTCATTTTAAGTTCTGATTATTTAGAAATCTGTTGCTTACATTCTCCCTATCTGGGGATTTCCCAGATGCATTCGTGATTTGCTTCTGGACTAACACCATGTGGTCTTTCTTGGTCAGCATCCCATTTGTACATTCTAAGGATATGTGCTTTGCAGCTCTCGTAGTGAGTGCTCCTTCACACCCATCAGTTACCGTGACTTGCTCATGTGCTTCTGTCTTTTGTGTATAACTGATCTTCGCAGACTGTTATCGACATTGAAAAGCCTGAAGAGAACCAGATATTTATTTCTCTTTGTCACTTTATCAAGTTTTGCTTTTTTATTTTAATACTTCAGTTGCAGCACTTGGGAGAGTGGCCCCTGCACCTACCTAATCTGGGAAACACAGTAGAGCTGGCCCTGAGGGTGTGAAAACAGAACAGGCCCTATCCCCTGCTCATCACAGTGAGGGCTGAACTAGCAGGGGCAATGCTGGAGAGCTCACCCTGGTGGTGAGGACAGGGGAGAGCTGATGGGCTGATCATCCCTGTAACTACTCAGGACCAGAACCGGGGTTATGAGTTGGACCACCCCAATGTCCACCCAATTTATGATCTGCTGGTGTACTTGAAGGTGCATGTTGTGCAGATCCAAAGATGCAGAATCTCCATGAGATAGGACAACAACAGGATTATCCACGAGGAACCCCAATGAGGGCCTAGTATTGATGCTGTAGCAGAAACCAGAGGCCTTGAACCGGACCAATGAATGACTCTTCACAATGAACACTTGCAAGTAAAAATATATGGACAAAAGCATTTATTAGGTGATGCAGTGTGCCACACTGCAGTTTCCATGGTGAGATTTTTTTTAATCTAAAATTTTAATTTTTTCCGAGGGAGTATGCAAGATTAGAGGGCAGATATGAAGGAACAGGGAGATGAATGGGATCATGATGCATAATGTGAAAGACACAAAGAGTAAATAAAAAGAAAGTTAAAAAATAAATATATTCTGATTAGGCACATATATAGTTAAGGTTACTATCTATTCTTCATAAGTTTATTCTGTTAAGTTCACAAATGATTCATGTAAGCCTCATTAGTCATTAATAACAATATCAGCTAAGTTTTTAGTATGTGTGTATAAACCTTGCAGGTACTTATTAAATGTTTTCCTCAGAATTCTATTCTTTTGGTACTATTGTCAATATGATTACTTTCCTGGTTGCATCTTAAGATTTTCATGCAAAGAGTGTAAAGCCATTGGCTTTGTGCACCATTCTTATCTACTGCTACTTATAAAGTTTTTAGATTTTTTCTCTATATTAGGTAAGCCATCTGTAGAGTACTTTGTCTTCACCTTGTCTTCTCACTTTCTAATCTAAGTGCTTTTATTTATGGCTCTGGTTTAATGCCTTGGCCAGATCCTGCAGGTTAATGTTGATAGAAGGATGAGCATGAGCTCTGCCTTTCATGGGAAAGTCTTCCACCTTTAGGATTAATTATTCTGCTTGCTCTTCTTTAAGAGAGAAGGTTCTCTTCTGTGCCTGGATGTTGGGTATTTCTTTTCAGAAAGCGTGTAGGAAAAATATTTGAAATTCTCTCTCAGCATGTGATGATACAATGTTGTGGTTTTGCTGTGTGCTTTGCAAAACATTGCATCACATTGATAGATCTTGTGTGTTGAACCAACCTTGGATTCTTGGGTCAATTGCAGTTGGTTGTTTTGTACAATAAGTGTTTCTGGACATGTTCGGTATGTTGAGGATTTTAGATCTATATTTTTACTGAATATTCATCAGTATATTTTTTTCTTCTTCTTCAGACAGTTGAGTTTTCCAGTAGAAGAAACTTCCATTGGCTTTATAGAAGGAGTTGGAATGTCTTCTCTTGTTCATGTTTTGCAAGATTTCAAGAAGAAATCAGTGTTAATTCTTTAAGCAACTGGCAGACTTCCAAAGGAAGTCATCACTCCCTGAGCTTATCCGCACTGGGGCTTTTGTGACTACTGACTTGATCTCTTTCCTTGTTAAAGAACTATTCAGCTTCCTGCTGCCTTGAATTGGTTTTTATAGTGCTGGCTCTCTAGGAATTTGTTCATTTTATTAAGCCATTCAACTTATTTGCACAAACATGATGTTTCCTTATAGCCACTCTTGTGTCCTGTTTTAGTGGCATCTCCCTTTTCATTTCTGATTCTATAGTCTTAATTCCTTTCATTTTTTTCCTGGCAGTCTACTTATGAGCTTGTGAATTTTGGTCCTCTTAACTGAAGGTTTTCTCCATTGCTTTGGCTTCCGTATTTGTTTGATTTTGATGCCAATCTACTTCCTTTTCCAGGTTTTTCACTTAAGCTGCTTTTCTTTTTCTAGTGTCTTAAGATAGGGAGGTTGGGCTATCAGCAGGCTTTAGACGGATGTACATGTTTTGGTATATTCTGTTTTGTTTCCATTAGTCTCAAACTATTTTTTACTATCTCTGAAATGTTTGATTTTGATCTACTAGTTACCTAAAAATGCTGCATTTAATATTAACAAATGTGTGTATTTCTCAAGCATTTTTATTTTCTTTACTTTGAGATAAGGACTGTTTCAAAATTGGACCCCATTTTCTGACTCAGCCTCTGGAGTGCTGAGAATATAGGTACGTATTACGGTGGCCAACCAGACTTCCCTCTGATTACGAATTCTCATTTCTTTCTATTGTTGTGGATTTTGCTTGTCTTAACTTTATTTATTCAGAGGGCTTTTTGCTTTGTCCTTAAGAATGTTGTTCTTGAACAGATCATGTGTTCTGCCTGCTGGGTCTGATTGTTCAAGTCACTTACTGGTTATACTAATCTTTGTTACGTTCAAGAAATTGACTGCTGTATGCTGAGTCATTTATTTTTACCTTCGGTCTGTTTTTGTGACCTTTGTTTGTCTGCTGTTGATATTTTACTCACTTTCTGCCACTCGGGGATTTTTGAGAGCTGCAGTTCCTAGCTGAGCTTTGAGACATGTGCAGAGACAATCAGGCTAAGACACTCTGTTCTAGATATTAACTGAAACCCAGATGAGACGAGAGATCCTTTCTCCTCACTTCTAATCCAGCTTTATCATAGTCCAAGCAGACTGTGCCAGAGGTGGGGCTGGGAAAGTTAAGAGCTCTGATCTTCCCTTGAGAGAATAACTAAATAGACACAATATACCACCTAACCCAATGACGAAACGAAGAGAATATTAAAGAGAAATGTAAGTAAAGTCAGATAAGTCACACAGTAACATTTGCTGACAACACTAATGTGGGAGAGAAAGGTACCTTGCTGCACTATAATGGCTCGTGATAATCAGACAGTCTTGGCAGCCAAGGACACCAAGGGGCAGGGGCTTCTTTTGCTTCTCCTCATTATAGGAAGACTCAATCTCCTTTCATCTGTCTCTCACCCTGCCTGAAAAACTTAGAATTGTGCATACAGCTCAGTATGTTAACGTTTACTAGACACAAACAAACTCATCATCTACATGTTCACCCACGCTCATCTTTCTTCGCTGGTTTTAGACAACTTAAAGCAATCAATATAGTCAGACACTGGGTTTCCTTGTGGTCAGAAACAAGATGCATTTAAGACCTTAATATCACCGGCTGGTCTTAAACAGCAAGTTCCCCAGACAGACTCTGTGGGCCATCTGCTCTCAGACACCACTACTGGGCCCTGCAATTTTAATATGAATACAGAAAGCTTTATTAAACAGCAACACCAACAATGAAGCAGCAGATATGATTTGGTCCATGAACTACAGCTTACACCTGGGTATTCAATTTGTTGAGACTCTAGAACTGAAAAATACACATAAGTCCTCATGGGACTCGTAACCTTTGGGTACCTTTAAAAAATAATAATAGTTGTTATTATTGTGTTATGTGTGTATTGGGAGGACATGTGTTTCATGGTATGTGCAACAGAATCAGAGGACAACTTTGGTGAATGAGTTTTCTCATTCCACATTCCATGGGTTTCTGCATCAAACTCAGGTTGCCAGTCCTTTGGGGTAAGTATCTTTCCATTTCACTGGCTGGCTTTTCACATATCTTGAGAGGGCCTTTGTAGCAATTTCAGAATATCAAGAATATAAGGAATGTTTCTACCTCCTGACTGACTTTGACCAGTCAGAGAACTATGATGTCATGTTGTAGCCTGGGCTCTTAGAGGAGCTGTGAGCTTCTCTACTCCTCACAGAGGTTTCCATGGGGACAATCTGATTTTTATAGGTGACAGAGCCTGTGTGGTGCTGAAGCTTGCTGTCCCTGCAACGTTTCCGTTGGAATTCAGCATTCTAGAATCTGAGACCAAGCTCATGCCCAACCAAAACCAACTCAGCCTGGCTGGATGTGCAGAGCGGCCCAAATGGAGTCCAGTCCGAGGCACACAAAACCAGGAATACAAAAATGATGCAATGGTGAGTGACTAAACTTTTGGGTGTTTCAAATAGTAAAACCATCCTGCAGCCAGGCAAGGTAAAGCATACTTTAAATCTTAGCACTTGAGGAGGCAGAGATAGGTAGATGTCTTTGAGTGCCAGACCAGTCAGGCTACATACTGAGACCTCATCTCACAAAAAAGAAAAAGAAAACCGGACCCCATTCTGCTTTAAACATATGCAATAAGTGTCCTTCCAGAAGATGGAATGATTAGAAAATCAACTGCACTCTTGTGTAGATGTTTGTTCTCAGAGATGGCTACCTCTGCTTAATTAGGTTCTTTTGTTTAGAAAGTTGATTTGATTACATGAATAAATTTAAGAATACTGTATTTGTCACTGAAAATTATGGTGATAGAGACATACTTTTGACACATTTTATTTTTTATTGGGTCTTTTAAAAATTAAGTTTATTTTTTTACAATCCGTACAAATGTATTTATGGGGTACAGTGCTTTGATACAGGTATCCATTGTGTGATATTTAAGATTAAACATCCAGATATCCTCAAACAGTGATCATTTCTTTATGAAAATATTCAAAATAATTTCATCTATATTTTCCAAATAAATATACATCATCATTATCTATGGTTGCCATGCTATGCCATGGCTCATCTTAAGCTGCCTCTTTTGTACTCACAATTCAGTACCTGTTCATCAGCTTCTCTGCCTGCTGCTCTCCCTGGTCTGCTGGCCACCCTTCCACTCTCAACTCCCATGACCTCCAGTTTTTAATATTCAGTGTATGATGTTTTGTTGTTGCACTCTGTGTGGTTTACTTCAGTTAACTTTGCAATCTTTAATTCCTTCCATTGTGTTGGAAATGATGGTATCATGTTCATTTTCTATTTGAATAGTATTCCCTTGTGGATGTCTGTTAATCAGCTAATACATGCTTATTTATTTAATACACGCTCCATTTCTAGGGCCATTGTGGCTAATGATACAAGGGACCTGAGAGTTCAGGCAGAAGTCTCTGACATATTCTTTTCATTTTCTTTGGATATAAGTCAGATAATGGGATTGATAGGTCATATGGTAGTTTTTCTTTCAGTCTTTTGAGGAAGTTCTGTTCTCCATATGGTTGTACTGATTAAAATTCTCCCAACAGTGTGTCTTGCTCCCGCTATATGTTGTTCTTATCAGTCCTCTTCCCCACTGCTCTCTGCTGCTCCCAACCCTTTCTTGCTGGTCTTTTCCATTTCTCCCAAACAGTTCTTCCTGCTGCTTCCATGCTACCTGTAGTCCATGGCCCTCCATTTGCAGATAGCCTTGCTCACTGGAGTGAGGTGATATCCTGCTGCGGATTTAGCTTGCATTTCCATGAGTATGGATTATGCTGAGCATTTCTTGGACCCACTAGCCAATTATATGTCTTCTATGTAATGCCTGTTTTGTTCTAACATCTTTTTTTAAAACAAAAACCAAAAAACAAACCTTAGGTTATTTGTGTGTGTTCACTCAGGGAATATTCTGCATATGATGAGAAGAACTCACTCTGTAAACTGCCTCTTCACTGAGATAGCTATTTTCTTAGTCTGATGTATTTAGTAAGTTATTTTCCCATTGATTTACTTTGGCTTCTCCTGTCTCCTGTGCTTTTAGGGATTTGCCCCCCTCACCAAATATGCTTCTCAATTCCAATGTCTCAAAACACTTCCCCAGACATTCTCTTGGAAAAACCTCAAGCAGTAGAATTTACTGTCAAGCTCAGTAGTGACAAACCTCACCCCAGTTCATGGATTTTCTCATCTCACGCCTTCAGTAACTATTGACCACTGTAGGAATTATTCACACACGTCCTAGAGGAACTGAGATTTCTGGAGTCTTCCTTTAATCAGCAATTTTTCATCATTGCTTCCATTAGTAAAACCCATGCTTTTATCTTAAGCATTTGAACTGGCTCTACATTAAAAACATTACTGCTTTCTTTTAAAGAATAAGGACTCCTTTCTTGTAGCCCTTCTGTAAGTGCCTCATAATACATGTGGTTTCTTGCAATGGTTTGCCAACAGTGTTAAATGAAAATCCAAGTTGACATCCAGCTAAAACATACCAATTTTTCAAAGAACCATTGATTCAATTCTTTTAACAGGCTAACTTTCAATTTGACATGTAACATGTTTAAACTTTGTGTGATTGATTCTGTTTGTGGCTTATCTGTTTTATTCAGTCTTCTTGTACAATTTTAGAATAGTACCCCAATATTTAAGTTATTCAAGATCTGCTACACGCATTACTTCAAAGGACAAATTGCACATGGTATTTTTTATTGAAAACATTTTGGGTATTTCTCTGTGCTCAATATTTTTCCATGTAAACTTTATAAATACTCCATGAAGTTCACAGCATCACGTTGGTATATAGGTTGGGGTTGTGTAATCCCAAGTGTGCCTGCCTGGAGCTCATTGTTTTTCTGTTTATTCACACCTGCTTTGTGTCCTTCAATAAGCTTCTGTCAGGATTTAGGCTGCAGGGAGGTGGTACTTGGGGATTCCATAACTTTGTTTTCAAATAAGCTGCACTTATTTATTCTAAGCTTGTTGGGGGCATTTTATTGATGTTGATGCTCCTTTGAGCCAAGTGTGCTTTAATAATAGTGAATGTTTATGCACACCAGATGTCCTTAAGAAACACCTTAGCAGAAAACACTGTTTTCCTTTGCTTTATTCTGTAGTTGTCCACCACCTCTGGCTCTTAACAAAATTTCTGCCCTCTCTTCCAAGATAATCCCTGAGTCTGGAAGGAGGGGATGTGGAAAACATGTCCTATTTGGGCCTGAGGGTTCTGCAGTTTCCTGTTCTCTATAACTTGACGATTTGTGGATCTCTACATTTACCACCATTCACCGCAAAAGGATGTTTCTCTGATGAGGGGTAAAGGATGCACCAATGTATGGGTATAGCCAGAAGTCATTAGGCATAAGTTCAATTCTATGTCTGTTTAACTGCATTCTAGTGGTAGGTTCGCCTCTAGGACCTAGGGCCTATTTAGGCACACTTGATTGGCAGTTGCACAGATAAACTCACAGGGTTATAAGAGCATGTACAGGACTTGTACAGCTCAAGCCAGACAAAATATTGGCATGGAGGTGGGGGTATAGGTACAAAGTCCCACCACAGGTTAAGAAGCTATTGGAAACTGATAGCTGCTGGGAGAGCAAGAGTCTGTTTTCTTTAAGGACCACACCTCAGTGGCTGGCCCCGCACCCGGCTATGTATAGGGAGCACAAATTGGACTCCATGGGTTCAGAAAAGAAGAGGACACAAAGCTGGGTGTGCAAAAAAAAGGGGGGATGGACCAGGGAAGAGTTGAGGGGTGAATATGGTCAAAATATGAAATTCTTAAAGAGTAAAAATAGTTCTTTAAAAGAAATTCCTGATAGGGCAATTGAAGTGAAGCTCGTTGTTTGAGACACTTGACCACACAGCCCTTTCTTATCTCCCTTGGTGTATTAGTATGCATCCGAGGGCAGAAAATCATCTGCCTCTGGAAGTTTTTTAATTTATACGCCTTCCGTTGTTCTTGTCTTAGGGGAGACATGCTCTATTAATGCCCAGAGAAGCCTGCTCGTCCATCCTCCACATGCTTTTCTGCCTGGCATTTGTAAGGAAGCCTTACTTGTCAATCATCCCAGGATTTATCCATCCTGGTCGGTCCTTTCCCTGAGATGACTCAGAATTCTCTGGTGCTGTCTCCATTACCCCCGTGGCTCCTAGTTTCTCTGGGCTCCAACATGGCGCAGGGCTCATCACCATCTTTCCTTCTCCTTGGCAGAGATCCCCATGTATCCTGACAATGATTTGGACTGACTTGAACCTTGGGGTTGAGGGGTGCCAGCCAGGGCATGAGACAAAGTTGGTAAAACACGGCCCCTCCCATTGCTCCAACATTCCAACCAGGATAAACATACATTGACACCATGTTCCGTGTGTCCCTGCCTGCCTGTGTGCTTGGAGAGTAGAGAGTTCTCCTTTCCATGGAGTCCATGGGCACCCGGCCAGCCATCCTGCTTGGAGCCAGGTGCTGTCTCCAGATGTCTCTCAGGGACTCTCACAGCAGGGCCCAGATGGTAGCTCTCACTCTATTGCTTCATGTGTTGGCAGCTTCAGTCCAGCTCCAGGTAGCCCCCACCATTTCCCTGGCTGGAGAAGGTGATCTAAGGGTGCCAGGTTAGACTTATACTGGTCCAGTTTTTAAGGACTGCTTTACTAATTGGACTAGGCAAGTCTTAGTCAAGGTAATTTGAGTTTAAGCAGGAGGGCATACAGGATGGCTGCCTTGTGAAGTGTTCTAGCTGTGTGGGAGGAGAAGAGAGACACCACAGGAACTCCACTGTACTCTAACCAACCTGAAGAAGCGGCTCTTCCATCCTCCAGAGAAAAGCAGAAACAGGCGAACCTTCTAGGATCACTGGTTCAGTTTCTGTAGGAAGCTCTGTTTTCAGGCATTGGAATCTTCAAAACCAGAAATAGCTTCGTTGACAGGAGGTGATCTCCTTTAGCCACAGAAAGGCTCTGTGGCCAGCCAGCTTAGCCTACTTGGCCAATGAGAGACTGCATCTCAAAAATTAATCGCCTACTTGGCCATTGAGAGGCCACATCTCATGAAACAATATGGATGACTTCTGAGGAATGGCACCTAAGGTTACATCTGGCCTCTGTGAGCGGGCGCGCGCGCGCGTGCGCGCGGCACGCACACACACAGGTTTAGAATGAGCCCTTCCCCTTTTATTTCACTCATTTAGTCACTTAGCTGACGCTTGTGAGCGGCGCCAGATGCCAGGTGTTCTTCTGGGTGCTGGGGAGCCAACTAGGGACACACACATGATATCTGCCCTCTGGGCATTTCCTTTCTCAAGGAACTCCAACCTCGAGAAAGCCAGTAGACATTCAGGCAATTTCAGATCACGACAGGAAACTAGCTGGGCTGAAGTTAATCAGACAGGTGGCCGGGGAAGCTTCAGAGGGAGGTGATGTGCAAGCTCTATGGGAACATTTGGGGTGGGGGCTGGAAGCTGAGAAGATGCCTTCAAAGAAGATGCCTTTAAGCATATTTCTCAAAGCAGAAAAAAAAAAAACTGTCCTGGATTTTGGTAAAAAGGTATCCTCAGAGGTTTTGCCCAGAGGACACAGTGACTTTTAATTAAATTCAAAGGAACTGAGCCGCTTCTGAGATCTTTGGGTATTTTTCACAACACTTATTTCAAGAATCAGAACTCCAAGTCAAAGGGACATAAATTCAAAAACAGAAGCAAGGAGGAGGAGAAAGAATTTTACTCTCTCACTATAATAGAGGGCTGGCTGAGCCAGCATTAAATAATCAGCAAGCCCATGGCTAGGACCTAGAGCATCTCTTAGACTCCCTTTTCCTCTGTCCCCTTTTTGACGCCAGCTTTCCTTGGTGCGGTAGCAAGTCCAGGAACAAATTCTTCTGGACCTCATGTGAACCGTGTGGCCTCTCTAGCATAGAAGGAGTGAAGCCTAGGGAACAGTCTGTTATGCTCCCAGAAGAGGAGGGTTAGAGCCAGGCATGGTGGCATGCTCCTGTAATCTCGGACATTTGAGGAAGTGTACATAGGAGGATCAGAAGTTCAAGGGCACCCTCTAAATAGAAAATAGTGAGTTCAAGACCAGCCTGGGATGCATAAGCCTTCTTATTTATTTATTTATTTATTTATTTATTTATTTATTTAAAAAAAAAGGTCTGGGAGGCAGAAGAAATAGGATAGCCTCTGGGCAACTGTTGGGAAGCTGTTCCTGTTCATAGACTTTTTACTTTATAATTTATCCTTTTTTGGAGATAGGGTCTTAAGAAAGTTAGGTTGATCTTAAGTCCACTATATAGTTGGGCATGACCTTGAACTCCTGACCCACCTGCTTCCACCTTCAATACACTGGGATTATTGGTTCTTATTCATGCACTTCAAACTACAGCTATCAGTTGATGAGGGTCTTGCTAGACACCTGGAGGGAGGAGGCAGGCTTTTTCTCCCTTCCTGCCTCTGACACAGGAAAGTGTGTGGAGCAGCTGAGTCATGAATGGGAGGGTGGGGGTAGATGTCAAATCTGCCCTCCCAGTGGCATTCTCTCCACATCCAAACTCTGCAGATAAACTTGGTATCTTTTGCAGTGGAGTTGAGCCTTCCAGGCAGCACATAGCCGAAGGCTCCGCCCTTGAAGGAAATCATAAATTACCTGGGTAGGGTCTGTGAGCAGGGAACACCAGTGTGGGAGCTTGAAGTGGCTGTGAGGTTTTAATGTAGTTCCATCTCTCCCTTCCCTCTCCTTTCTACAAACCGTCCCATATACCCTCTCCACTCTTTCAAATTCATGGCCTCTTTTTCCACTAATTGTTATAAGATGCATATATGTGTATACATATGTACTCCTAAATATAACCTGTTCAGTCCATATATTGTTCCTTGTTGTGTCTGTTTTCAGGGCTGACCATCTGGTACTAGACAACCACTTGGTGTGCTCTTCCCTGAGGAAGACTGCCTTTCCAGCTCCCATCGACCTTGGCAAATCCATTGGTGTTGTTCTTGTTCAGCTACTCTGTGAGCAGACAACAAGCTCATTAACTCCCTTCCCACAGAGCGCTATAGGGAGGTGTGGACTGATTCAGGCTGTAAGAACAGGTCTAAAGGTGCAGGTCCAGGTACTAACACCATGGTTTGAGTATCTGCCACAGAGCATGTGTTAGAGACGTGACTCCCAGTGCAACCTGTAGGAAGTGGGGAAGCCTGGTGGGAAGAGTTAGGTGAGGGGGCTCCACACTCACGGATGGATTAATAGCAGATGTAAAGACCCTAAGGCTGAAGATTTGATCTCTGAAGCACAATCTCTCTGTCTCTGTCTCTGTCTCTCTCTCTCTGTCTCTGTCTCTCTCTGTGTGTGTGTGTGTGTTTTATGTTTTGTGTTCATGTATGTCTGTGCACACATGCATGCCTGGTGCTCATGAAGGCCAGAAGAAGGCATCAGACCCCCAGGAACTGGAGTTTTATTCACTTGTGAGCTGCTGTGTGTGCTGTGAATTAAACCAAGGTCCCCTGGAAGTCCAGCCAATGCTCTTAACTGCTGGGGTATCCTTCCAGCCCAATCACAAGCTCTCTTGTCTTTCTGGGTCCCACCATGAGATGACACAGTGGTAAGACTCTCAGCAATGAGCAGGTGCCAGTTCTATGTCCGTAGACTTCCCAGCTTCCAGAACCATGAGCCAACCAAGTCACTGATTTGTAAACTGGCTTGCAGTAATCTGTTATAGACAGTCTACATTCACTCCATATAAATGCATGGAAGACAGGCACCAACTCAAGAAAGTGCTCAGAAGTAGGACTGCCCAGGAAGGCAGTATCCTGTTCCAGGAGGCTGACTCCTTAGGATGCTAAGATGGTTGATTATCTTTCCTTTCTGGACCCTGATTTGATCGTGAAAGCCCATGGCTGCTACTCAGGGCCCCATAATAGGATGATTTCAGCAAAAGGATGCTTCATGGCTAATTGGCCTGGGGCAGGCATCTGAGCCAAGGTGTCCTGCTAGAGACAGGAGAAGGAAAAAATAGAAGACCTGCATCCTGTAAGGTACTGTTGAAGACGTTAAAATGGCTTTGAGAAGGAGCCTGCCACATCAGGTTGCTGTGATAATTAGATTAGGTAGCAGAAGGATAGAGAGGAAGGGAAACAACCAATATACTCCGTTCAGGTCCTGCCAAGGCCCAGAAGTCCAGTTTAAAATAGCCTGTCTTCAGAGCTGACCTCCAGAGAGTCACACTGGACACAGCCCAGAGGCATGTAGGCTCCAGGGCCCTGGAATAATGCATCATTGCATTTCAGCAACTCCCAAGCTCATGTTAGGTAGCTAATTGTGGCTTCCACATGCTTCTTTGAAAATATAGGCTCCCTATTCCTGCCCCTGAAACTTCCAGAACAGCTGGCCTGGCTTTGGCCCTAGAGATCTCCATTTAAAAAAAAAAGTTTCTGGGAGGTTCTGAAATATGGGTTAGCAAACACTGGCTTCCTTTAACTTAAGCAACCAGAGGGATATAGAAATGAAGTGAGCAGAGTAACTGGGACCATATTATGCCATAGCACACCTACTCTGTGTTCAACAGTTCACACAGCATGCGCGCGCACACATGCTCGTGTTGGCCTTCTTATGTCTGGGCAGATATTCCAATCCTCCTTTTTGCCTTGGTTTCTTTCCTATGCTAATTCATAGACCTTTTGAATGGGCATTCAGAGCCCTCATTCTGTCCCACTTTCCTGCCTCAGAAGCATCATGAAATTGGGAAGGCTGTGTGGCAATGACCTCATGTGTGGAATTAGACCTTGCCTTCTTATTGGAGGATTAAGAGGACCAGAAAAACCCTTAACTACGTCTGAGAAACGCTGCTTATCCAGCTGCAAAGTGGTGCAGGCTGAACACCTAGCTGTAGCCCTAAGGACATATTAAGCCCTCACACAATTTCACCCCTGCCACCACGCCCCTTGTCTCAAGCCCATTGGTTAAAGACAGATGGAAAAGGCTGAGTGACAATCAGGGTGTCGGTCATTACATATTCCTGATTAATAGGCCTCTTCCATGCACATTTCTCTTTGGTAAACAATCACACGTGGTACAAATATTGCCCCAGACATGCCTCTTCAGAGAGCTCTTTCAGATAACTCTTCCCCGGAATTCTCAAACTCCTAATTTCCAGTCATTTCCTTTCACTTGTCTAACAGATAGTACTGTTCCTTCTGCAGATCTCTTGTCGCCTGATCACTCATTCTTAAGAAAGCTCACCTAGACCTCCAGTAAGGAAGTTCAGGGATCCTAGAGAGTATAGGTACTGCATAGCCTTCTCAGGCTTCATCTGAAAACTCACACAATGCATCAGTGCTACATCCAGGAAGTCCAAGTAAGTCGCCAGCCAGCTCTGATTCTGGAAGATGGAGAGAAGGGATGGGGCCAGATTAAACTTCCTACTGGAAGAGCAATAAGCCACATTAGAGAAGGGCATGAACATAGGGAAGGGGACCTTGGAAGATAGTGTTTGAATCTGCAATGGGTCCTGTTGAAGTACACAGGTCAGGTCAGCCTCTAGAGCACAGAGCATGGTCCAGGAAATGGGTGGCATAAACCATAACACTTTAAAAAAAATCACAGTGAAAGGATGAGATGCTGTCAAAGGTAACCTTGGATTTCCTCTGAGTTATTTATAAAGAGTATCATTCAAAATGTATTAGTTCTTTAATGGTTATTAACCTCAAATTACCATGACACATCTCTCTGCTCACAGACACACACCAGACACTCAACACCATACTTGAGAAATGTTCTTCTAGATGACGAGCTACCTGAGAAGGTGCATTAGAAAAGCATTTTCCTGGAATTTCTTTGTCTTAACTCTGTTCTGGATAAATGTTATTTCTGAAATTTAAGTTAATTCAGAAGAAAGTTTAGATAGCTGAAAATTAAGAAGCCAGGTTATGGAATTCTGGTCTGCATCATCTAGACATATTCTCTGGGACTTTCCTTCCAACATAGTTAGTAAGAAATTAAAAAAAAATCTAAATACATGTGGCTGATGTATCAGAACAAGTGTTAGTAACATAGAAATGACTCCAAACTTCATGATTCCTGTGAAACATTCAAAAGTACACAGAGCTATTGCATGGAACCTATGACTCATGAAACCTGTGTTGTGTGGTTGGAGGCAGATAACCACACAGATTTTCTTGAAGTATCTAAGGAATATGCTATGAATCATAGACAGGGGATTTGAAATTAGTAAGTGAGGCTTTTGTTTGTTCTTAGAGGGATAATTCTAAAGAAATTTCAGGACGAGTCTGTTATTGAGATGTTTGTAGTGTATAAACTCCTAAAGATAACATGTTAAATTTTGTTTAGTCAATGAATACTTATTTTATATCTGTCTTGCTCCTGAGCTCTTTCAAGCATCAGGAAGATAGTAGTAAACAAAATCCACAATAGCTCTGCCTCGAAGGAGCTTAGATTTCACTAGAATGTAAAGGATTTTGCTAATGGGAAGAGGGTTCTTAGAACAAATTCATTGGTGGTAAAATGGATGTCTCACTGGTAGACCAAGATGGCCAGACTCAAAAGAGTTACTAAGAAGCCCAGAAACAATAGGCCCAGTATTGATCCCGGAGTTGAAAGGCTGTCATTAAGCTCTCAGGCTTCTTTGGCTTTTGTGCTTCCCATTGCTGAGTGATGATGTCTTGCTTCACAACGTCAAGATGGCTCCTGCAATGCTAAGCAAGCCATCTTGTCCCCACACCATAGTTAATGAGGCAGGAATCAAAAGGGATGAAAAAATGATTTTCTCTGATTAGTTTTTTTTTTTTCTTTTGGAAGGGAAAACCTTTCTCAGAAGCTCCGGTTTAGCTTTTGAGATCTGTATATCCAGAAGTAGGACCAAAGTCGCTATTCTATCGAACACTTCCACCACGGTTACTTTACATGCGTTGTTTGATATACACCCTGGACACATGTGCACATCACTGCCAGAGGAGGGCTCTGAATACCGGCATCTGAGAGAGTCAGTCAAGTGCTTGACAACCTCACCTTCAATCATAGTCTTCTAGCTTTCCATCCATCTTTTCTTTTTAAAGATTTTGTGTATGTGGGTGCTCTAAAATGCATATACACCTGCACACCAAAAGAAGGCATCAGATCCCACTATAGAGATAGTTGTGAGCTACCATGTGGTTGCTGGGAACTGAACTCAGGACCTCTGGAAGAGCAGTCGGTGCTCTTAACTGCTGAGCCATCTCTCCAGCCCCTATCTTCTTGTTCTTCCGGAATTTGGTTGGTATTATTCTGGTTTTATGATGTTCATATTGACCCTCAGCTGTTGGTCCCTGCCTCATAAATTTCCTTCCTCTGTATATGATTTTCTTGCCTGAAGAAATTTTTATTGTTGAGTTTAATGTCTTATTTAGGATCTGCTACAAAATGGAGAAATTTGAAATTTCCCTCTGGATTATACATTTATTTCAACATTCATAATTTCTATATGTTTTAGAGAAATTCTTAGCCCTATCACTTTTCTTCTTTTTAGTTTGGAATCACTAACTACACATGGTTTGGCTTCTCTTTCCCCAACATGTCTAGTAGTTTATCTTTCAAAGATCCCTGATGATAGATACAACATGTATATATATAATATATATTATATATTTACAAGGTGTTTACAATGTTTTAATATATATAGATAGAATGGCTAAATAAGATAGATCACATAGTCATTACTTATGTGGTTTTGTGGCTAGAACACTGCAAGTCTACCCTCTTGGTAATTTCCAACTTATACATCACATTGTTATACAATTTATTCTACCTGCCACGTGGGAAATGTATGTTTTCCTTTCTTTCAAATGTAACTGGCCTACTAAGGGCCACTATTGCAGAAACCTGCCCCCACTTAATCTTTCCCACCTTGTAAAACTTATGCATGTCTTTTAATCTCCTGGGCCAGGTAAAACATTTGTTTATGTGAAGGCCTGCTAGGCCCTTACGACTGGATGGCCTGAAGCTGCCAGCATTGCCATCTCCCTTTCTCTAATTTCCTTTCTTCAGATCCTTTTCAAACTAGCTATCTGAGAAATTCTGAGGCTGGACTCCAGCCAAGGAGGAAAAGATGCCCTATGTGAATTTGAATAAAATCAGAGAACTTCCTTTCCCAGTGAACTTGCTGGCCCAGTTTGGGTTCTGGTGCACCTGTTTTACAAAAAGAAATTGCCTTGCTGAGTTACTTTCAATTTGTTAGCATGTCCTTCTGTGAGACAGAGATTGTTTCTTTCTCGCATGTCTAACCGGCATTTTGCATGACTCAATCAGCATTTCCTAACTTCCCCCAGCCAGCCCTGCTGACCTCTGTTGTTCTACTCTCTGCTTCTGAGAGGTCAGTGTTTCCAGGTTCCACACGGGAGTTGTCTATTAGCTCACCTCAAACAGTGTCCGTGGTTCTCTTTTCCGTCAGAAAAAATGTGTGAAACCGACTTTCTATGCCATAGTTTAATAGCTAACCATGTTTGCTTGGCTAATAAACTTAATAGTTGTAGCGTGCCATTTGAATAAATCTTCCAAACATGTCTTAGATAAGGATTCCAATGCATTCAGGCTTTTAAAATCTCCGTGTAAAGGGAGGAAGGGAATCAACGATAACTTCGAAGAGTTGTTGACGTTTGTTCAAGAGATTAAGTTCATCTTACAGGTATGTGGCCTACCTGTACCTCTCTTTTCTTTTTCCAGCTGGCCTCTAGCTTCAGTAGACTAAACTCTGCAAACAGGCTCTCTTGTCCTCTCCTAGTGTTAGGGAGATAACCATATAATAGCAGGCTCAGAGGCCACTGGTGATGGACCCCTTTCTTATAGACTTTAGTCCTCACCTCCTGTTTCCCTGGTAACACTATAAAGAGAAGGGCCTCCTTGGGGGAATAGATTACTATATGCAAACGTAGAGGCATCTGGGCTTTGCTGAAGCTCATTAAGGCAACTCTACTTCCTCCTGGTCAAAAGAATACAATCTAAATTCTATGTCTGTTCTCAGCAGAGACCTGATATTCTAAGCCACTCAAACCTTTATATATATCCTATTGCCTTCTATTCACCGTTAGGGCAGCTGGGCTTGTCAGTCACTGACCTGGGAGAGCAGATCACTCAAGGACATGCTGAGGAGAGGGGAAGATTAATTATCCCTTTAATGAGATCCCTTTGCAACAGCTTGCAGAACTCTTATTAGGTGGCACCTTGGGTTCTCTGTCATGATTGTTATGGTTTAAAAAATGGCAGATGTCTCTAGCAGAGCAGCAACAGGTGGGATACCATGGCTGGCCACTGTGGAGGAAGGCTGGTCACACGAGTGACCCGAGGCGGAGGCACGGTAGCTTCTGTAGAGCTGCGGAGGCCTTGGTGGGTAAGAAACACAACACCATACAGAGAGAGTTTGGGTATAGTTTCTTTAGTGGGTTATGGAAGGGAAGGGGAAAAGGGAGAGAGACAGAGACAGAGAGATGGAAAGAGGAGGGGGAAAGAAGAGAGAAGGGGAAAGAGATAGCAGCCCCTTCTTCAGAAGAGGGACAGAGAGAGAGAGCATGAAGGCTGGAGGAAGCAGAAGATCCACTTCCCCCGTGGAAGGGGGGCAGTAGGAGGGGCTTGTCTCTTAAAGGGACAGGCTACTCAGGTGACAGGATAGACCATAACATTCCCATCTCTTTCTTATGATAAAAAAGGCAGGAAGTTAGGCACAACAGGCTGAAGGAATTGGGACAGCAGATTCTCAAGACTGCTTCCTGCTTATTTGTAGGTATTGTCTGGGGAGGGGTGGGTGGAACCTGAGAAAGCTGGGTGCTGGTCACGTCCTGGGATAGCTGGTCTCTTTACTCCTGTCCAGGGCTTGTGGTATGGAAATGTCTAGTGTCTCTTAGACCTGTTTAAAGTATTGGCAGAACAGAGGACAAAGTTAAGTTTAGGGAAAAAAAAATTAGGACCAGGGAATTGAGAGGCGTGTATCTGACCTGTTTAAGGTGGATCCTTCATTTGGCTCCCTGGAACTCAAGAATTTTAGGGGTTTGTGAAGACATAAGTTTTAAACAGCAGCATATTTATACCAGAATGACTGGGACAGATATTTTTTGCATAATGAAAAGCATCTTAAGACAATGAAAGGCAACGTGAGAGAGAATTTTGTCCTCACATCTTTATAACTTGCAGGTACATCCTTAATAACTTGTATCTTACTGAAATTTGTTTGGTGAGGCTGTCCTTTTAAACCAACAAAACTTCTCAGCTGTCAAACAGAATCAGCGATCTTTGAGAAGGATAAAATTTTACTTGAGTTATTGATTAAAAAACAATAGAGAACTTACTTAATTGGCACCTAGAGCTTCTCCTCAAGGTCCTCCATGGTGGCTGAAGGTTGTATTTTTCTTTTGCTGTTTAGCCCTGAGCCCTGGGCCTGCCAGGCTCCAGAAAGATACTGTGAGCTAAGAAATCTGTAGGAAGACAAGCCTACCTTGATCTGAGCAGCTAGGCTATTGATTCTAGTGATTCTTTCCACTGTCTGGTGATCTTCAGTTTAGATGAAAGGCAATTTTTTCCAGTGGTCAGCTCTTGGCAGTTGAAGTGAATTGCAGATGGACGTTGTTTTGTGCCCAGCTGTCTTCTGTCTTCTTTGGAGAAAGTAGAGTGCTGCTAGGAGCCAAACTGTCTCTCTCTGTTATGAAAAGTCTTTTAATAATTAAGTATTTAAATGCCATATTTCCCAGATCTCTGAGCAGTTGAAGGCTGTTTACCAGGTATAGATGAGTTATAACTACAATGTAGAATCTGCCTAGAGAGCTGGGTCCAAGCTTGACTGGCTCTCAACTTAACAGGTAAGATTTGTATTTGTAAAAGACGAAGAAAAACCTGCTTGCAATAGAAGATTAACAGTAGAGCTGATAATAGTAGAGAACAGCTTAATATATACCATATTTTTGTAAGAGATTTAGAAGTACATACCAACTTAAAACATGAGACTTGTTGCTTTCTTAGTCTGGAATGAGATATAATTGACAAATAATTATAATGTTTAACAATAAACGTATGTGCATTTAGGTCACATGTATGTGCACAAACACATATACATACTTTAAACAGGAATTGGGTGAAATAGATGCTTCTGGTGGGCCCTACCAAAAGCATGCCACTGCGTAAAACATACATGTAACAGAGTCAATAAGAGGAATTTAGAGACAAAAAACATAAGTAAACTGTGGGACTAGGCAGGGAATATTTCAGTAAAGATGGCGGGACTTAATCATCTGACCTGGCCCTCAGTTAAGATGGTGGTGAGGTCACCTGACCTCAGTAAAGATGGTGGTAAGGTCACCTGACCTCAGTTAAAATGGCAGCAGTAATGTGTTGGATGGAGAAGCCACTTCTTTTTTTTGAGCCACAGGAGTTTTAAATATAATAACAAGAGAGGCATAGAGGCTGTGTAGAACATACATTTAAAACAGAATTACATCTGTGTAATAACAATGGTCTTATGGTCTCCATATTTCTACATGGTATGGCAACCAGAATCCCAGGCCGTAGTTTGCACCTGCCACACAGGAGGTGGTTGGTCACCTAGCCTGTCGCCGTCCCTAACAAAGGGTCAGGATGTTGTTCTGCTCCTTCTTTGTAATTTGGAGGATGCTTGAAAAGAGATGTTAATTCAGCCTACGTGACAGAGCTGGCATACAGAGCAGGAAGACATGACAGAGCAGGCACAGGTAGATGTAGACGTGACCACAACCATTCACCTGGTTACCTAGGAAACAGAATGTTAACGAATTTCCCCCTCAGTTTATGTTTTGGTATATAAGGCTGTTTGGAGAATAAATG
>LOEQ01000978.1:478511-490005 GCA_001685075.1 Bramus lutescens | reverse complement strand
CCAAATCCTATTTGGAATGGTTAATGTTAACACCGACCTGGTAGATGCTAGAGTTACATGAAGATGGGCCTGTGGGCATGTATGGGAGGGATTATCTTAATTACATTAATTAATATGGGAAGACCATTATGCAGTGGGGAGCACCCTGGGCAGGGTGTCCAGGACTGCGTAAAAATGGAGAAAGCAAGCTGAACACTGACTCTTACTAGCTGCTCTCTGCTTCCGATTGTGAGGGCGCTGTGACCAGCTCCCCAAGGATGCAGCTGAGAGACCTCAGACCCTCCTATGCCACAGCCACAGCAAAGGTCATGGCAGGGGGCTTTCCCCTGTAGCTGTCATCAGTGGCTCCATGGACAAGGCACTGGTCTCCTTGGCCTTCTGTTTCCTCATCTCTAAAATACAGGGGCTGTAATGTGAGTTGTGGCCCTAAGCCTCATGGGTGTAGAATGGGACATGCAGCCTGCTCAGATGAGGCCCCTGTAGAGGGCTTCAGGAGTGTTTAACAGTAAGATCCATGGGAGGAGGGAGCGCANAGACCCTCCTATGCCACAGCCACAGCAAAGGTCATGGCAGGGGGCTTTCCCCTGCAGCTGTTCTATCAGACATTGGGGAAAGCCTTCAACTAGTACATCACCTGCAGGCTCAGAGAAAAGCTTCAGAGACTTTAAATCCCTCAGCAGTTACTTAAGTCAGTGACATCACCAAGATCAGGAAGCCAGTCTGGAGAGAGGCCACCAGGTTTGTGACTTAGAAAGCTGAAGCGCCCCCCCCCCTCCAGTGCTGGGTTGACCTTAACTGATTTCCTGAAATATGTAGTCCCCCAGTCAGGCACTTTTCCAACAGACTCCAAAACTCATACATGCCCTACAAGTGGGAGAAAGCTCCTATGACAGAGGCAGGCTCTTCATAGAGAACTGGTCAGAACTCCTACTGTGACACACAACCCACACCCCCACCTTGCAGGGAAGGGAAGCTGAAATGCAAAGAATCTCGCAGTCCCATCAAGCCTCATAGGCAGCATGGGATAGAAGACGGCCACCATGTAGTCTGCACAGCTGCCTCCTGTTATCGGGAGGGGCAGCCAAGGCTCTAAGATCCAGTATTACACCCCTTCACAGCCCAGTGCTCACAGCCCAGCCTGAGGTGGTGCCAGAGGCCCTGCCCCCACCTTGCTCTTCTCCTGCTGGAACTCTATCTGGATGTTGGTTAGCTTGGCCCGTAGCTCTTCGTTGGCCATCTGCACAGAGTCCGTCTCCGTCTCGGGCTTCTCACCCTTGCTGCGTCCCTTTTTAGACATGTTTCCTCTTGGAGCAAGACACTGGGGTCCTGAGGTTCACGCCCACCCACCAGCAAGCACAGCTACCGGCTCGGCTGTGCTAACCAGTCGCGCAGGGCTCTGCTTTTCCTCTGTGCACACCATCACTTGTGATTCTGTATGGGGAGAAGAGAGACTGAGTAAGCACATAGGCAGTGTCCCACTAGCCTGGGCACCCAGGGCTAAACACTTGCCTCGCCCTCAGAAGATCTACCACTCACAAGCCGGGCCTGTCATAGCTCACGGAAGCTACCTCAGAATCGCCTGGAAGATGTTATGCATCTTACCATCCTTGTTGTGTTACCACCATGTTATGTTCTACCATCCTTGAGACTTAACCACCCCCACCCTGCTGGGCCCAAAATAAGACACACTCCAGTCAGGGCAAGACCATTACCCGCCCCATGGCCACCTTACTGAAGTGATGCCCAGTGGGAATGGGGATGATACATTACAGGGAAGGATGCAGGAAAGAAGGGAAGGTAGAGAAGGAAGCAAATGAAATTTATAGTTTCTGGTCCAACCATAAGAAACTTGGAATCCAAAGATAGATAAACAAAATGAAAATAAGAAAATCTCTTAGATCTGTCAGAGAACTGAGGTCATAGGACAAAGCGATGCCCAACAGGCAGCCAGAAGCAGAGGCCAGCTTCCCGAGTACTAGTTCCAGGTCCCTTTGCATCAGCCCTGCTCCCAACAAAATGATATAAGGCAATACTGAAGGAAAGGCATCAAAGAGTAGACCCAGAGTTAGACTTTAAAGAAATTCTGATTTCCAGGCAAAGGGCCTCGGAGGCAAAAGTAGACAGCATGTACGAGCAGATGGCCTGTAAGCAAAGATGAAAAATGCAGGAAAGGAGAAAGAGATGTCCAAATTTAAAAAAACAAAAACACCACAGGAGAACTGAAAGAAGCCTTCCACATGCTCTTGTAGGGCTGCACAGAGCTAAAGAATCCATGAGCTCACAGGTCCACCACCAGTGTATCCCAAACTGCAGGGAGTCTGTGAGCTCACAGATACTAACATAGCATGTCCAAACTGAGAAGCGATGGGGAACACAAATGGCAAAAGGAGCCAGAGCGTCCACGGACTCGGGGGCAGTTTCTCCAGCAGAACAATGAAGTGTCTTAGCTGGGTCAATAGCTGTGATCAAACACACCAAAAGCAACTTTAGGAGGAAAGGGTTTATTTCAGCTTATAGTTCTACATTCTACTCCATCACTGAAGGAAGTCAGGGCAGGAACTCAAGAGGGGCAAGAACCTGGAGGCAGGAGCTGCAGGAGCCGAGGCAGAGCCCATGGAGAAACACACACTTAATGGTTTACTCAGGCTAATCTGGTGGGAACATTGTCTCAAGTGTGATTTCCTCTTCTCAAAGGACTTTAGCTTGGGTCATGTTGACATAAAACTAGCCAACACAGAGGGGAACGGAAGAGTGAGAGGAAAACCACAGGACTATCTTAAGTCGTGTGTAGTCTTCCACAAACTAATATCAGACAACCAAACTGCAGATCCGCAAACTGAATTTGCACTTCAGTATATCATATGCAAGCTGCAGGTGATTAGAGATGAAGGAGAAAAAAATCCTAAAACAAGACGGGGGGGATATCTTGGTTACAGAGAAACAGGATAAGAATTTAGCAAACATCTCTGAAAAAAAAAATGACGTGAAGAATGGAGCAAAATAGTGTTTAGAGGGGAAAGTCAAGCTGCCATTCAGTCATGTGGGAAATTGCACCTCTGAGACTGAAAATCAGAGAATCGGACACCATGCAGACTTCCCCTTTAAGATGGCTAATAAAAGAAATGCTTCAGAGAGAGGTACAATGACCTGGATGGAAGAGGAGAATGAACAAGTGAAAAACATAAAATAATTTAAAACTATAATCTACATCAAAAAGGAAAGCGGTCTAGAGCAAGGATAAGTAAACACAATAAAAACTTGCACATTCTATCCTTAACTGATCTGACAATCTGACAGTTTGCTGGAGCGGAAAGAATAGTGTGCTGGGTGCTTGTAGCTCAGGGACAGGCTGCTGGAGGCTGGGGGGCTGGGGGCCAAGGAGTGGGGGCAAGGGATTGTTCAGAGGAAGCCAGACCCCACAACATACTATAGAGCAATGGTTCTCAACCTTCCTAATGCTGCAACCCTTTAATACAGTTCCTCATATTGTGATGGTCCCCCAACCATAAAATGATTTTTGTTGCTATTTCATAACTGTAATTTTGCTACTGTTAGGTATTATAATGTAAATATCTGTGTTTTCCAATGGTTTTAGGAGACCCCTGTGACCCAAAGGTTGAGAATCTCTGCTATAGACTAAACAGAACCCATGCCAATACTATAGTATATTGTTCATCCAAACTGGACTTAGACCACTTATAACTATATGTTGAAAGCTAAGTAGGGCTCCTGGTTTTGAGAGAGGAACAAACTGAGCTTCTCTTAAAAGAAGCTGGAAACATTAAGCTACAAAAGGCAGAAAGAGAATAGAAGACAAAATCAGTTACAAAGAAGACTTGGCAACAGGGACAATAACTAACTGAGCAGACACAGCTAACTACACCAGCTCTAACTCAACCACCCAGAGCACAGCGGTTTCAAGAGTGGGCCACTGCCCATTAGAGTCCTGCAGCTGTATGTGGCGGCCAGGGGAAAACTGGCAACAATAATATCTGAATGGATAAGGTCCCAAACTTAATTCAAAATCAAACCATAATCCCATGGCATCACTGTAGCCTTGGCTCTGATCACACAGCACTTTGCACTACGAATGCCAGCTGAGGCTGCAGGGAGCACCTGGCTTCACCTCACGGCTGCTGTATTTTCTGCTCTTCTCAAAGCAGAAAAGTACCAATAAGAAAAGCAGAAGTTTTCTAAATGTTCCTACCCTCAGTGTTCAGCATGTGAATATCAAATTAGTTTATCTTTGTTGTGTCATGTTAGAATGTTGGATTTTTAAAAATACTATTTGGGGTCCCCGAGATGGCCAGGTGGGCAAGGGTGCTTGCTGCGTACAGTCTCTGACCTACACAGTGAAAGGCAAGAAGTGACTCCTGCAAGTTGCCCTCTGACTTCCACACATGTGCACACACATATGATAAATAAACATAGCAAAAATGTCTTAATTGCTGTTTGTGTTGCTAGCATATTACGTAAAGAATCATTCAGTGAATTCTGACTCACAATTGGGATAGAATTTACAGCAACTTCTGAAATGGCCCTAAGCATGCTTTTGTTAATTGGTATGGTATGTAATTATGCAAAGTGATATTTGAAGCCTTCAGGATTATTAAATTAAAATTTTAGTCAGCTCTGAAATGTATCAGAGGTGTCCTACTCCATTGCTCAGTATCAAAAATTCAGCCGATATTTAATTCCTTGAGTAAAAACAAAAAGCCCATCCTCCTTAATTTGAAAATTGATTTTCATCTTTAATAAATGCCAAAATTATATGAACATGAAAGAATTGTTTTAATGTAAATTTCTTATGAATTACTATCAGGAAGTGTTTGATTTGGGGGTTTGTTCTATATACCTTTAAACCTGCGGTCATGTGAAAATTACTCCAGCAAAAAGGGATCACAAGAGAAAAAAGCTTCAGATGCACTCACAAAAACAGAAACTGGCAGAGTGGATCCAAAATAAGACCCAATCATTTGCTGTCTACAAGAAAGCACTGAATTGTAAGATTCTGCGCACAAAGCCAATCAACACAGACACTGTCCAGTGGGGATGCACCTGCATGAAGACAATGCTGGCAGGGCATCCTCACCCGAATATTCATGGGCAGGTCTCCCTCCCACTCACTGCCCCTCCAGCATCGCTTGTCCCTGGATCACATGGACAGTGCCAGTCAGCAAGCCCTCCGCAAGGCTCAAACAACTGATGCTAAACACAACTGTTCCATTCCCATGTAAAAGGAGACACTCCACATCATACTCTGAAGGAAGACGGAGGGAGGGAGGGAGGGAGGGAGGGAGGGAAGGAGGGCAAGCAGGCCATAGAGGGATGTGGCCAATGTTGAGCCCAGTTGTTTAGAAGCAAATTACAGGGCTGGTCATGAATCAACCCCTCCTGCATGGGAAACACAAAGTCCATAACTCCCTGAAGCTTTCTGCCTTCCACAGGTTCACTTTCCAGATATGAGGTTGGTGCTCAAGTGGGTGATACACCCTGGGGCAGGGGAGTCTTTGTTGATTTTCTAGCAGAACAGAGGCTTCTGGGGCCTGAGATGCCAGCCTTCTCGTGCCTTCTTGCCTGCAAAAGGTGATCCTTGTAAATCCCAACATGGTTCCCTATGCTTCTTAGATTCCCTTGCAGAAGTGCATCATGTGACCATACTTGGGCCAAAAATGTGTGAGCAATTATGGATTGAGGGTTTAAAGCCTTTGACTACTCTTCCAGGCTAGCAAAACCTTACACTATTTGCTGAGGTGGTGACAGGGCCACAGGGACATCTGGGCTCCTGAATTCAGGAAGCAGGCCCAGCCAGCCTGCAGCAGAGGACTCTGAATGAACCATGCTTGGCAAATGCTCTCCCTGTCCTGCCCTGCATTCTCCTTATCGTCTACCCATCTTCAAAATTCAACTCAAATGTCACCTGCTTAGTGCACATTTACCAATGCCACCCTGCCCCATGCAGGGTGGAAAGCATCTCCTGTCTACCCACGCTCCTGTTTTCCTTTCCACAGCTCTGACCTGCTCACACTGTTGGTACCAACCTGTCTCTACCACTAGACAAGATGTTCTGGGGCATTCAGTACTGTGCTGGTCTTGACTTCACAGGGGCTGGCTCAAGGCTTGCCCAGACTCGAGGAGACTGGTGCCTGGGAAACACATGCCTTTCTTGTCATCCATGTGTCACACTGATGACATCCTTCATGAACACACGTTATGGCTGGAGCCCAGGCCCCAGGCAGGTAGACCTGTGTCTGGACTTCAGGTGGTCAGGCCACATCACTGAACCTTATGAAGCCCTGGTGTAAGAGCTAGACTGAGTCTCTGCCAGGCTCATCTGTTGCAGGGAGAACCTCCAGGACCTCAGAATAAGATGACATCAGGACAAACCTTACAGGGGATACATGGGGTCAAGAGGGAGGCCTACTGTCTTCCTAAGAACAGGAGATCAGAATCCTAATACTCAGAGAAAGGATTGTGGGAGGACACAGGGCAGGTGCCATCTGCAAGCTAAGGGTCATACTCAAGTCATACTCCAGAGCAATAACCAGATACCTGATCTCAAACCGCCCATCTCCATCTCCAAGACTGCGGAAAACCTCCTGCTGCTGATACCCCAGCCTAGAAAGGTCATTCTCACAGATAACATAATAGAATGTTAGCAGAGTAGCCCCAGCCTAGGGCTGGCCCTGCCCATGCCCAGCTTTAACAAAAGCCTTCTACATAGTACTCCACGGAGGAAGATAGCCTAGTCTCCACAGGCCACTGAGCAGGCATCCCCACCCCAGGGAAGACATCAATAAGCAATGGTCTGAGACCACAACCAGCCTGGACTTCAAATCATTACCGCCAAAACTCACCCAGAACCTATTCCAGCTTCGTCTAGGAATGCCACTGCTCAACCTGCGGGGTGGCTACCATGGAAGCACAGAAGTCACTGCTAACCATTTCAGACTGTCACCTAACAGCATCACAGGGAGCTAAGAAACGTTGAAAGGGACAGAGAAGCAGGGCGGGAACTGTTGGTCCCTTCAGCACCAGCAGAGGTGCTCTGACGGACAGCTCAGTGAAGGCCCTGGGAACCTGAGATTTAGCCTATTCTCATGGTCAGTTTTGAAGTATTCCCTTTCAGCACTGCAGGAATGGTATTTTTCTCTGGAAGCAGAGGTCAGGGAAGGAATGGTATCCCCATCATATCCTGTTTGCACATGAAAAAGACACCAACAAGCAATTGTAATCAAGACAATTGCCAGCCAAGAGCCTCAAGCATCTGCTGAAGTGCACGGGTCCTCAGCACAGTGCCGGACATTCAGCCAATGCTCAAAAATGGTGTATGTAGCTAGGCTTGGTGGAACAGGCCTATAATCTCAAAATACTTGGGAGGTTGGGGCAGGAGCATCCCAAATTCAAGCCCAGGCTAAGACCAAAGAGCTGAGAGAAGTTAAATCCAAGGGCATGAGACTCAAGCCCTGAGGACACTGCAGCCTCATGCCTGGCCTCATAGAAAAGGGGTGTATGCAAGGGCAGGGATCACACCCTCTAGCCAGTGCATCTATCTTTCTAGAACCATATAAAAGAGGCAACTACCAATACCACGAGGTGCACTCCATGTGGCTCCTTCTATCACACTGCTTTACAAAGCAAACTTTGACCACGTACTCCATGATCCCTGCAGAACAGAGGGCAGCAGTCTGTCTCCCCAGCACCTGGCCTCTGTATGCACTCTCTCCCCAATCACACCCCCAGGATAGCTCCTTCATCCCAACCCACAGATAACTTCCACAGCCTCGTCCCAGGAGAACAGGAGCTACTTCTGCATCAAATAGAAAGCGGTCCTTGAACTGATCCTGGGGACAGCCAACTGACCAGGGGCTCACTGGTTGGGGGGGACCATTTCAGCCTTGGGACACTGGAAAGGGACTGAGTAGAACTCAATGCCATGGAGAGAAGCTGGGGTTTAGGAAGGTATTAACCAACTTCCCCTCATTTTAAAAATCAAGTATGCTCCCTGTAAGGAACTCCAGGAAACACAGAAAAAGGGGGAAAGAAACTTCTTTGTCCCCTAATGTGTGTGTGTGTGTGTGTGTATGTGTGTGTGTGTGTGTGTGTGTGTGTGTGTNGTGTGTGTGAGAGAGAGAGAGAGAGAGAGAGAGAGAGAGAGAGAGAGAGATCAACATGAGACATCTTCCTCTATTACTCTCCACCTATTCTGGTAACACATGGTCTCTCACTGCACCTAGAGCTCAGTGCTTTGGCTAGAATGACTGATCAGCAAATCCCCGAGACCCTGCTGTCTCCACTCCTCCATCCTCCACCCTGTGCTGTAGTTACAGGTGCAGATCATTATACCCGACTTTTACACGGGTGATGGGAATCCAAACTTGGGTCTTCATTACCTGATGAGCTATCTCTCTGGACCAGAACTCACTTTTAAACTGACGTCATTTTCTAGGCTGCTGTGCCGCACTAGATTGTCAATTTCTGACAAAGTCTAGGTGTCCCTCTGGGCAGCAGGTGAGGACAGGAGCTCAGGAGTCCAGGGCCTGTCCTCTCTGCTCTACTATCCAGCTGACTACTCTGGATGAGAGTTCCCTGTTCAGCAGGGATGTAACCCAGGATGTGAGGGGAGAAACTGGCCAGGCCCAGCCTAGAGCATGGAGTCAGGGGAAACGGAGGAAGGCATCGGTCACAACGCCAGGCAAGGTCAGCTCAAGGCAAACACAGCCCATCAGATCTGCTCTCCTGGACGTGGGAGGGGCTGCAGAGCTAATGTAAACTAGTGCAGAGTCCAGGCTTGCTGCTGCTCCTTCACAGCTGAGATGAAATGGCCACACCACAGAGGCAGGTGCTGTGACATATTTAACACACCTAATACCGAGACACCAAGAAAAGCCAGGCCTCAGTGGGTGGGAGGATGGATTAAATCAGGACTTAAAGAAGAACCTATAGCAAAGTCTTCCCAAAAGTAGAGGAAGGACCATTTCCCCATCACCCCACGACACCAGGACTACAGTTATCACTAGATATATCACCACAGAAGAAACCGAAGACTAACACACTTGATGAAAGCAGACACCCAAATCCTCAGCCGAATATTAGAAAACAGAACTGTGCAATAAACAAAAGCAAACACCTCCGCTCCCCGTTCCTAGTATGGGCTTCCTAGCACAGTTCCAGCCCAAGACAGCTCTCAGAGGGAGGATCATCCCCCACAGATCGCAGATCTCCTCCCCAAAAGCTCCATCAATCTACCCTGTGCCTCCCTTTGAGATGCCATGCTGACCAATGGAGCTTGAGTCACCAATAATGCTTGTTCCACACAGCCCGTCAGTCATTCACCCAGCTAAGATTGACTGAGCTCGCCCATGTGCCGGATGCTGGTCCTATCATAGAAACCCAGACAGAAACCCCTGCCTGCCTCAAGTTCACATTCTCTAACTCTTCCTTCCTCACCTTAGCTCTGTGCTCTTGGGACCTGCCAGTCTCTGACACTCAGCAGATTCAGGGACAGCATGGCATAGGGAGACCTCCAACTCAGGATGGCTCTGGGCTGGCAGTGTGCACTCTGGGAATTCTGAAATTCCATGACAAAGGCCAAGGGTAGAGAGGAGGGGAGATGAGGAGCCTCATGGGTTCAGATCCACAATTAATTCTCCAGGAACAATTCAGCGTATATCTCAGCCTCACTCCTGGAAGCTCCCTGGCCCTGGCACATCCTGCTCACACCACACCCAACCCAGTAGCAAATCTTCCTCAGAGACTTTCCTCCTGTCACCAACCCTCCTAGCATTCACACGAGTTTCTACCCATAGTCAAGGTAGGATCCATGTACACAACCACGCGTGCCTTTCCCCCAGTTTGGGTTATTAAGCTGTCCTTAGCTGTAGGTCTAGAAACAATTTTATGAGTGTGACCCAGCCTTGCAGAGGAGTGGGTCCCAATACCAGGTCCTTTGTCTCTAGCTCCTTTGCCTCATCGGCCTCAGGAGTTGACCACATGACCTGATCAACTCCAGCAAACACCGAGCTGAATACTAGCTTCCATGTAATGATCGGATGGCTGCAGTGTACCCTTCTCTGACCGACTGCGGGGTGACTGCATCGCCTGGCAACAGGGCCCAGAGGCTGGCTGAGCCTCCTGCCCAGCAGACCTGCCTGTGCAGGGAACTGGCATTTTGCATTTGTTTCTCCTAAATAAATGAGGATTTCAGGCTTTTGCTTGGGGTGCAGGAAACACACAACAGTGTCACTTCTCAAAGGCCCATAGCTTTACACACACACATCCCCAAGGCTTTCCGTGAGCAAGCCACCAAGGAGCAGTCGGCTGCTTGAGGATCAGAAGCCAACGTCATCTTTTTCCTAGTTAGGCCCATCAGCGTGTCCTGGGAAAGAGGACAGAGGAAGGCACAGGGGATCTGCCAAGGTCCCCAGACTGGAAGCCTGTGGGTCTTGGTTCTTGCAGTCCCTACCACTGTCACGGTGTCCCTGTACCTTATCTGCAAACTGTACCATGGCCATTCCCAGGCCTGGAATTGTGCAGAATTTCCAACGTTCCATCCTAAAGGGATGCTCCTTATGGCTCAGGAAGGAAACAATCCGAAGTATCCGGAAGCCCCTGAATGTACCAGCTGCACAAGACCCCTCCCTCCTCTAGGTTATGTAAACAGCAGCCCTGCTGAGGAGACTGAGGCAGGTACAGCTTACTAGAACATTCTCCAACTCTGATCTCTTGTCAGTTTTCATATTCCCGCCACCATTCTTCCTCCCTATGTCACCTCGCACCTGCACTCAAGTCCTCCAAAGCCAGTGTCACACACATTCCTTTGTGGAGCACACCACCAAAGTCACACAGCACCTGCCAGAGGTCAAGCCATGAGCAGGACAGACAGGGGTGTCCACAGCTGCTTTGCTAAAGCCCTGCAGGTTCCCCTATATCACAGAATACAAGTGGCCACCAAGTGTGGGTCAGTGCCATCTGCACGAGCTCACATGTCTCCAGACGCTTTCGGACAGACTCCCCACCATCATCCCCTGAGCCCACCTTGAAGAAGAAAGAAAAAGCTGCCTCTAAAAGATGAAGCAGCACTCCTGCAGGGGACACTAACTGCAGATCTTCAGCTCTCCCTCCTCTCCTCCAAACCCAGTCCCCAGTCTCACCCCCAGGTCTGTAGAAGACAACCTGGCACAGTCTTCCCTCCCTGCCTGCCCCATCTCCAGCAGATCATGCAGATCTTCTCCTCCAACCTCCCTCCCACTCATCCTGTTATCCCAGCCCCCAACTCCAGCAGGCATTCCCTGAGAAGGCACCAGCCAAGCCTGCCAGAGAAGAAAGTAGGCCAGCAGAGCAGGCAGGCAAGCTTCAGATCCTCATTCTCTCCTCTCCTCTCCTCCAAATTCAATCCCCCAGTCTCATTCCCAGCTCAGACACAGACTACCCATGGTGGCCTCTCCTTACTCTCTGCCCCTATTCACAGGGGACTAAGCCAATCCTGGTTAAA
>LOEQ01000978.1:452279-469779 GCA_001685075.1 Bramus lutescens | reverse complement strand
GTCTCCCTAGGCTGGCCTTGAACTGAAACCTGGAACTTCTAGAACAATGATCCGACGTGCGTCTTTCTTCAGTTTGTCAGGTACACCGTCACAGCAATGCAAAGGCACTTCCTCTTGTGTGTGTGGTGCTGGGGACAGAGAGCGGTTGTTGTGCATATTGGGTAAGTACTCCACCACTGGGCCGTGTTTCAATCCAGCATTCACTTAGCATGTGTCTACATGTTTGTACAGGTGCACATATATACACGTGTGCATGAAGAGTCCAGAAGTCACTGGTGTCTTCTATAGGCATACATGTTTGTGCAGATGCACATATATAATCGTGTGCATATAGAGGCCAGAGGTCATCAGTGTCTTCTGTATGTGTACATGTTTGTGTGGGTGCACAGATACATATGTGTGCATATGGAGGCCAGAGGTCATTAGTGTCTTCAGTATGTGTACATGTTTGTGTAGGTGCACAGATACATATGTGTGCATATGGAGGCCAGAAGTCAGTGGTGTCTTCTATCACTCTCCATTCTGGTTTTTTGAACCTGGATCTCTCCCTGAAGATGGAGTTCACTGATTGGCTAGACTGGCTGGCCAGGAGCCCCAGGGATCCTCCCATCTCTGCCTCCTCAGCTCTGGGGCGCACTAGTGTGCCTGGCTCTTTATGTGAGTTTTGGGAATCCGAACTCAGGTCCCCACGCTTGCATTCAAAAGCTTCACTGACTGCACTGCCTCACCAGTGCCTGTGTTTACTTTTCAAAATCAATCTTCCGAAAATGTCACTCACTCAGTGTTAGAGTACGGCTCAGAGTCTGACGGCAGACAGATACCTGGGCAACCCTAAAACATTTCTGCACACCTTTGTACAATTTATCTGCCTTTGCCTAAAAGTTTTAAGATTCTTCACTTTTAAAACAGACACACAAGCACATGCGTGAGCACACACACACACACATGCCAGCATGATGGTTTGGCAGTAAAAATGTTTGCTGCAAAGCCTGATGACTCGACCTCAATGCCTGGAATCCACATGGTTGACAGGGAATCCATTCTCAAAAGTTGTCCTCTGACCTCCACATATGCAGTGTGTGATACACATGTACACACACAAAATAAATAAGATGAAATAAAGGTTAAAAATTAAGCGTGTGTGTGCGCGTGCACGCACTAATCCAGCCTTATTCCAAGCACCATTTCATGAGCTCACAGGCTGGGTACATTCTTCCTAATACACACTACATATTAAGATGAAACAGCTAGTCTCTTGAGCCCTAAGAGTTCTCAGACCAACTGAAGCAGTCAATCTCACTAGAAAGCACCCGGGGTAGCAATGTTCCCAGTGCCAGTTCTCCAAGTCTGCAATCCATACTTGCACGCACCAAGTCTAGCCCCGGGGCTTGTACACAGCATATGATATGAAGCCACAAAGTGCCAGGCCCATCTTGGTAGCCCACCCAAACTGTGTCTGGTCCCACAGCCCTGCTGCCCGGGTGTGAAGGAGCAGACATGTGCTCTGGGGAACTTGAAGGATCTGCATTCGAGCTTGGGCTCTGGGAGCAGGAGGGACAGAGTGAAGCAGGAGGTGGTGGCCGCAGAGATGACCAATAAAGGCACAGCCGTGTAGAGTGACTAATCTGCCTGCATTTTAGCTTGCTGCATTATGTGAACAATTCAGTCGCTGCATATCAGAACTGCTCCGTGGAAACCCACTAGGGTGTCAGTCTGCATTCAGAGGGGAGGGGGCTTCCTACAGAGGCAACAGATGGATTCCTTGCCAAATCCTCACTTCGCAAGCCAAATAGCTGAAAGGAAGCCTTCTGTGCCCTGAGCAATTAGGCAAGGAGTCTGTCAGATGTCTGCGGTCTGAAAATGGACTGGGGGAGGGGTATGTTTCAGCCTAGAAACTGGGAACAGGGTAGATTCTCAGGAACTGGATCAGCCTCCCAAGGTCTCTGGTTTGCTTGCTCCACTGTACACTGGAGTCACACCCAACTCTGCAGCCTGCCTCCTGGATCCTATCAGTCTAGCATCAATTTCCTTATTCTCCACCCTATTGCCCAGGCCTCGCCCCAGTCAGAATGAACCTTGGACCCTGCTGTGTACAGGCAGCCGTTCCTTTGCGTGCACTGGGTCCTTCTTCCTGATCCATGGGAAGGGTTCCTATTCATTCTTCAAAGGCCCCACTCAACCCCCACCTCTCACAGCTCCACAAAACCAGCTGGCACAGGACACACAGGCAAGAGAGAAGAGAGGAGCAGCTGGGTCAGAGCCAGGTTCTAAACAGCCTTCCTCTCCTGTCTGGTACATAAAGGAATTTGCAGTCTGTCTCAGACAGCAAGAAGTAAGTCAGTTGTGAATACACACCTGGCCAGTGTGTGACAGGAATGCATCTGGTGACCGTGTTAGCGAGGCAGGCTGACACTATATCAGGAGCAATGACATCTGATTCTCTACTATCAAGAGGCACACAGATATGTAGCCACTCCTGTCCAGAGCATCCCTCCACAGAGACCCTAGTCCTCAAAGAGGAGACACAGCCATCCCCAAAGGGAAAGCAAACCAGCTCAGGTGTGCCAGCCACTAACTAATCACACTGGGGAGTGCCTGGAGAACGTGAGGATGTGGAACTGGAGCTCTGTTTCTCAGATTCTGAGCTATCATCCGGCCTCTCCAATCCCTGGTGTGCTTATCACAATGCAGCTGCTGGGTCTGTCTTAGTTTCTGCTCCTGCTGCTGTGATAAGAAAAAAAAAAAAGAAAAGAAAAACACCTTGATAAAAGTATCTCAGGGGAGAAAGGGTATATTTGGCTCACAGCTGCAGGTTACAGTCCATTGTGGAGAAGTCAAGGGGCAGGAGCTGGAAGCAGATGGTCACAGCCAGTCAATGGCAGACAATGGATACAAGCTGTGCTCAGCTCAGCTTACACTCTTACACAGCTCAGAATCCTCTGCCTAGGGAATGGTGCCACTCACCATGGACATGGATGCTCATCTCACTTCGCTTAACATAATCAAGGCAATCTCCCGTAAACATGCCACAAACTACCTGACTAGGAAATCACTCATTAACACGCTCATTAACATAATCACTTCCCAGGTGATTCCAGGCTATGTCGAGTTTCAAATTAAAATCAACTCTCTCAGGTCTCACCCCAGAGGAAAGAAATGGGCACATCTAGAAGCAGGGCTTGGCTGCCTAAATTTCTGTTTTGTTGCTATGTCTATAGTGCAGGGAATCAAATTTCTGTTATGTTTCAGCAATGGTTTTCAATCTTCCTAATGCTGGGACCCTTTAACACAGTTCCTCATGCTGTGGTGACCCCCAACCATAATATTATTTTTGTTGCTATTACATAACTGTAAATTTTACTCCTGTTCTGAATCATAATGTAAAAATATCTGTGTTTTCTAATGATCATGGCAACCCCTGTGAAAAGGTTGTTCAACCCTGAAAGGGATTGTAAGCTACAGGTCAAGAACTGCTCTGCTAGGCGCTAAACCAGGGCTTTGTGGGTGATGTGCAAGGGCTCCACCTCTGAGCCACACTCCAACCTCACAACCTACATTGCTGTACACCAGTTTTTCTGCACGGTGTCATCATAGGATGTTACAGGGAAATGGACGTTGACCACCATGTCGAGCCTGCTCTGTGAGTCACACTGACAGTGACGAGGTCTCCGGTGCTTGGCACACCAGTGCTGACGAACTCCATGTCTGGTGGATCCTTCGACCCACAAACTGACAGGATCTGCTGAGACACCACATGCCCAGCATGAGGCCAAGCAGGCAGAAAGCCTGTTGTTTCTAGTTTGGTTTTTATTGCTATGGTAAGTACCATGACCAAAAGCAGCTTGGGGGAAAAGGGTTTATTTGGCTTTCATGTCCCAATTACAGTTCATCATGAAGAGAAGACGAGGTAGGAACCCGGAGCCAGGAACTGAAGCAGAGACCATGGAGGAACACCGCTTGCTTGCTTGCTCTCCATAGCTTGCTCAGCCTGTTTTCTTATACAACCCAGGACTCGCTGCCCATCGATGGCACCACCCATGGTAAGCTGGGTCCTCCCATACCCATTGTTAATTAAGAAAAAGTTCCCACAGGGCAATCTGATAGAGGCAATTTCTCATTGGAGGTTGTCTCTTCCCAAATATGACTAGGTATATGTCGAGCTGACAAATGCTAACCAGCACACCTGATCTCAGAAGAGATCTGCAGCAAGCAAACATATGCATGTCCTGTGTGACTCTTATGCAATGCAATGTGCCATCACCACGTTCCTGGCAGCATCGCCCCTTCATACTGGTGCCCGCCCATTGATGGCATCTGTGATGTAATGAGCTAACAGAACTCAGAATTCAGGCAAAGCTGCCGTGATCCCAATGCCTGCACAGCTAACAGTCAGCTGTGTACTCCCTTCTCACATTGGCACTTACAAATCAGACACTACCTGTGAGCTTCCAGCCCCGGCCCAGCTCGTCACGGTGATGCAGGGAGCAGCTGCTGAGATGAGACTCGCATAGCTGACACAAACACAAGTCTCTCCTCTGCCTTCCTCTGCAGCTTCCAACTGTAGCAGCTTCTAGGAGCTCTGCACCCTCTTCTTCCTTGAAGGCCAAAGTCCTTCTGAACTCCACCTGGGTCTGTTCTCCAATGCCTGGCTTTGGGAAGCCACATTTCCAAATCAACTTTGACTTGCAATACCTGTTGGACCTGCTATGACCATCTGGTGAGCCACACTCTTGGCCAATGACCACAACTCCACAATCTGCCATTAGTTCCACAGCAATAAGAGCCAAATGCTCTCTGAGATGGAGTGGCATGAAGTGCCTACAGCCCAAGATCCCTCGCTGTCCTTACCTTCTTTGGAGACAAGGGCACAGGTCACCAAAGCAAGCAAGAGCCAGGTATTGGGGGCTGGAGTTCCAACTTAGCCACTTTCCCCAAGAGCCTTGTACACACCAGCCTCAGCTGCCTTCATGGTCTCTGCCACTGGGCAGTGAGACTCGCCTTTCTCTAAAGCACCACCCAAAAACATCACCACAAGCATGTGAGTGATGGAGAGCCCCAAGGGCTGCTGTGCTGCAGGGGCAACAGAATGCAGTCACTTTCTTCCTGTGGATAATTTTCATCTCAAAGAGAGAAAGACAAAGGCACAGAAAGACAAGAGAACCTGGGGTTCCTAAGGGAGGAGATAAGCAGAAATACAAAGGTCAAGAGGTCAGGGCTCAACATCTTCTCAGTGTCTTGGAGGTCAAAGTCAAAGGGAATTTCAGGCCAACAGCACCAAGCTTGTATGAACACTCAATAAAGCTATTGTCTCATAATACAGAGATACACATAAACTGGATTCAACAGGATTTTCCCCAAAATTCATGTCCTTCCAGTTGGAATATGACCTCATGAGGAGACAAGACCACTGAGCTGCCACTGGTTAAAGTGAGGTATGCTGGTTTGGGGCCCAAATCCACAGTGGCTACTGTCCTTTCAAGAAGAAACCCAGGGTCAGGCACAAGGAAGCAGAGAGTGGAGTAGGGCACCCACAAACCAAGGAACCAGAGAACTGCTACCACTCCTGGACATTGGATGAAGAAACCCTCTAAGTGAGCAGCCCTCCCGCACTCTGACCTTGACTTCTGGTCTCTAGGATCACGAGGAAATGTAATTTTGTTTTAAGACACTCAGTTTATGGCAATTTTTTATAGCACCATAGAACCTCATGTGTGTATGTGTGTCACGTGTGTAGGGGGGTGTGACTTTTAATTGTCAGGCGCAAGCAAGCCAAAGCTCCTGTCCTGAAAATTTAACCAGCCTAGAGCTGATCAAGCTCATGGTCACCTAACCATCTGGAGACACAAACAGAGGTTGAGAGTCACAGCCTGGGGAGAGGGCAGAGGAGACAGATGTGTAAAGGACGGCAGTGGGGTTCAGGGTACAGCAGGGGGCAGTGCTGCGAGGCTGCTGAGAGCCACAGTTGGCGAGGTAAACACAGCAGAGCAATTCAGCCAGGCAGGCTGACTTCCAGGCCTCGACGGAAAGGCCAGAAAGCAGCAATTCCTTATCCAGGCTATCCACCTCAAACACAACACAAGAGGGCAGCTCTATCTCCCTCACAGCTCCATCCACAGGAGGCCTACCCAGGACCGTGCTGAGCTGCAGACCCACAGGCCCACCACCAAGCTGTTCTTGCCAACGAACAGCTCCCCAGTGGCAAACATGGTCATGTACTCAATAATGATGGTGTGAGCCATGACAGATGGGCATGCACAGTGGTCCCTGAGATCCTACATCCAGATGATGCTGCAGCTACCTCCTCTGCAGAATCATTCTGTGATGCTCTTGCCTAAGTGCATCATCTCTCTGAGCAGGTTAAATGGCGCATGACTGTCCTTTACTTTCTCCACTTCCTAGATGAAAAACAAGCTCAAGGGAGAATTACTATGTCTACAGAGGTCACAGGGTCCCACAGGATAATGGTAGAAGGGGGTGTCCTGCAGATCCCTCTTACCAGCAAGAGGGGAGACTGTGACTGGCAATCTCAGCGGGACTTGTGCCACCATGGGTGGGATGTCACAGCAGGCTGGGAGATCACAGTCTTCACTCTGCCTCTTTACCTCCATTCTCATCACCATCACCAGCACCAGACACTTCAGTCATCACCACAGCCAAACAGCACCACCAGGGCCCAGGAGACGGAAAAGCCGGTAAAGCTGTTTACCTTGCAAGTCTGGAGACTTGATTTCATCCCTGGAACCCATGCAAATATGGAAAGAGAAAACTCAACCCACAAAGTTGTCCTCTGACCTCTACCCATGTGTCATGCTACATGTACCACCCCCTCCACGCACACAATCATACATTTTTAGAAAGCTGCCACCATTTAGGTCATCCCAGCATGTGGGAGGCGGAGGCAGGAGGATGGTGAGCTTCTGCAGAGCCTGCTGTGACACAGCCATTTCTACCCTGTCAGGATTCCTTCTTATGGAAGACCAGGAAAATAAGAGAAAACCCTCACATATTAAATTTTGCTGACTCACCCAACCAGGATGCCTCGAGGGCAGGTCCGGACTTCTCTCAAGAAGCTGGAGTCACCCAAGCTCCAGCTGTATCCCCCAGACAGATCCAGGAGTCAGAGCTCGTCTGATAATTCTGCCACAAGCCCTGAGTTTAGAAAGTCACTATGTGACTCCATCTGTGCTTCTACTAAGTGGTGATGCTTTCCTGGAAGGTTCTTGTAAGTGATACAGACATTCAATAACTAAAAAGCATGGGAATTTATCATTAATAAGCAAAAACAGAAAAGTGGGCACTGCACCGCTATCCACAGGCTCCCAAAGAACCATAATCACTCCTCTGTGGACAGAGACTCACACACAACACAGGCACACAGATGCCAGCAGGAAGTCCCAATCCTAACTCTCAAAGGCAAGCCCCCGAAAACACTGCTGTCTTTGCTCTACAGCCTCAAGGCTGGAGAGCCCCATGCCCTCTGCTCTCACATATGGGGGTGGGGTGCAGGACGGAAGGCCACTGTGGAATCCACTGGCTGGAAAGCCATTCCCCAGCTGAACATTCTGCCAACCTTTCATTTCCCTCTAGGGGCAGTGGCCTGTCTCTTGGCACTGGCCTGATGATGTGCATATAACTAACATGCCCCAGCTGAAGAAAACAGCATCTCCCATAAGAAAGGATGGACCATGAAAGAGCGCAGAGCAGGCCACATGTAAACCCAGGTTGCTCCAGCCCTGACATGGACTCTTTCCATCATGTCAGATATGACCTGTTCTGAACTCTGGGGAGGAAAGAGGTCCGCCCTTGGCCCATGCATCCTGCCAGCCCAGCCCATACAGATTACCAATGTCAGAGAATAGGAGTCCCAGGATGGCCAAAGCCATGCTTCCCAAAGTAACTTCCTGTCCTTCTGTCCCCAGGGCACCCTCCTGACAGGCTCTGCTCCAGTGGATATCTCACCCAGATCACCTCCCAAACCCTCCAGTTGCCCCCCCTCCTCACTACTTCTCCCCAGCATACCCAGCTCCACCGTGCAGGGGGAGTGAGGACAGATGCCGCTCCTGGAACTTGAGAGCCAGCAGGTGAGGCGGTTCACAATAATGGCATGGAGTTTGGGGCCTGGACTCCCCGGAAGAGGCAAATCTTCACCTAGTCTCCTAGGAGGTTCACCAGGGTCACAAGGGGGCAAATGACAATAAGAAGAAATCCAACTTCATCCCCTTTGAGATGAATCTGCACGTCTGCACATGTCTCTCAAGGCTGGGAAAGTCCTACCCAGCACTGGCCTCCCACAGACAGGGACAGGCCTGTGGATGAAGGAAAGGCAGCCTGTTCTTTTATTCACAACCCCACAACTGGCCCCATCCAATCTGTCATCAGCATCTGCACTGCCATGGTGGCTAGAACCCTTTACTCTCTCCAGCATGTAAAGGAGCAAGCTACTCACACGTCCCCTCAGTACAGTGGTCCAGGAAAGAGGATTCTGACCCTCCAGATAGCAGACAGCCATTGCTTTTCTGGGCAGAGCCTTGTCTGCCTAGAGCTGGCTTTCTTAGCAAATCTGTACTGGGTGGCAGGTGTTGGGGACAAGACTCAGGCCACGAGGTGACCACAATTTCCCCCATGGGGGAAGCCCCCAACATGGATAGTTATTCTATTTGTTATGGTGTCAACAAAGGTGACATTGCTGCTCTGTTGAAAGTCCTGCCTGGACCCAGGTGAAATAGTCAATAAACGTGTGTTACCAAAAACATTGAAGGAAAATGTAGGAGAAAATGAAAATCTGAGAGAAGAGTCCCAGTGCTGACATTCTGGAAACAGTGCTGTGCAGTCTCTACGGCAGGAGTGAAAGGCAGAAGGTCTTGCTTTCACGTCAGTGCTGGCTCCCAAGGAGAGGTCCAGGAAGGAATGTAGATGATGGTGCTTCAAACCCTCTACGTGATCGAGACATGAAGGAGAAACTGTGGGGATGGATGGGGGACACAGAAACCATGTCTCCAGGATATTTCTGCTCCCAGAGACACATTTTAAAAACTTATTTCAATAAACTTCAAACAATACAAATAATTTTCTATAACAGTAAATGAACTTCCCATCCCTATATCTGGAGGCCCTGAATGCCCACATCTCTCCACAGCTGCTTCCCCCATCTATGAAGATGCAGTTCTGTGCAGAATGCCTATTTTTATGAATCTCTTTTAAGTCACAGACATGTGACTTCTTATCCTGAACACTGTGACTTTGATCTTAAGACAAAGGATGATATAAAAATACAAAACAGTCCATCCCCCATGACAGTGGGTTCCATGTCTGTGAGTTCAGCCAACTAGAGAGGAGAATTATTTTTTAATTGCATCTGTACTGACACATAAACTTTTCCTTGTTGCTTGTTGAGCAAAATAGGGTCCAAACAAGCGATTTGCACTGGCTTCCACTGCATCAAGAATCACACAAAACCTAGAAACAGCTAAAGGCTCACAGGGCATGTCCATGGTTTTCCTCAAGCACAGCTCCATCAGGTGCACTGTGGCATTTCAGCACCTGGTATAACTGGTTCCCTGCAGACACTGAAGGTCAGCTGCACAATCGCCAACTAGAAACTCTTCCATTGATGATACACTTGTTACCACCCACAGGTCACAACAATGCCCTCCAGAGTGAAGTGATGCTGTTCCTGACCCAGGCCTCAGAGTGGGTGCCCAGACTGTCAGTGCTACTCTGGGCCACAAACTTCCCCAGGATATCAAAGTGGACACACATGATATAATGACAATGGGGAATAGCCAGTAGTACCATCAGGCAAACTGTGGCCTTTGACAACTAAGGAGCAATGTGATGGCAAGCCCCTGGCTAATGCCAGGTTCCATGTTCAAGAAGCCTTTAGGCATGAAGGGCCTATCCCTGGGATGTGGAAGTATGGCTAGGAGCCAGGAACTTGGCTATGCATTTCTGGACCATCTGGGTTGGCACGGAAGGTTGTACTGCTGCTACAGGCCTCAGTTTCCACGTCTGCAAAGACTCAGAAATCCCTCAGTGTAGGGTAAAAGGGATAACTGGAGCAGGAAACCAACCAATCACTGAGCACCCTGACTCTGAACCCAGAGTNATGCAGAGGCACACACACTCACTCACACACACATACACACACACTCACACACACCTTGGATCTGAGACCTTGGCCAGGGAAAGAAACATCTTTATCCCTGAACCCAGAACTAAAGACATGTGCCCTGACTCTGAAACTAGTGTTAAAGAAACACACTTTGTCCCTACCTAGAATCAGAGCCAGTGAAAGAAATATGCCATGGTCCAAAGATTAGAGTCAAAAAAGCTGAAAAAAAANAGGACCAGTGAAAGAAACATAGTTTGGCTACCAAGTCAGAGCCATCTCTGTCTCCTCTTGACCAGCTAAACTGACCAATCCCCAAGCAGGGAAAAAACTAACCAATCCCTCTTCTCCCTGGGAAAACTCCGCCTCCTAAGAAGCCCTTCATAAGCCTCTTTGCCCTTTCAGTTAGAGGCTGCTGTTTAACCCTCCCTGGCTGAGGCAGCCACTCTCCTGGACTCCTCCTTCCCAAGTAAGTCTTGGGTGACAACCTTCATTCACCAGCCCAGACTAGAAGAACCTGGCTGGGATGCCCCTCAGGGGACTGAGCTGAAAAACCTTGCTGAGATGCTCCCTCCCTTGGGGGCCTGAACAAGGTGGAGCAGAACAGAAGAACCTTGCTAGGACTCTCCTTAAGCAGGGCTGAGCAAGGCCAGGAAGAAAAAAGTAACAACTTTTCGCTGGAGCAGGAGGAGATTGCTACATTTCTGCTGGGGACTTCCGCTTTGCCAGAGTGTTTGCAAAAGAAGAAACATCTTGAGCCAGACAAGAACCTGATAACTCTGCTAGGATGCTCCCTCAAGGGAACAGAGCAGAACTCAGCTATAGCGGCTGTCCAGGAGAAGAGCAGGATCCCTATATCTTGTAGGGAGACCATCCTCAACAGCACCCAAGCTTCAGGTAGCCTGGCTTCCCGATAGTCAGGACACCTGTCCTCCAGCCTCTTGAGCTGCCCTAGTGCGACTCTACCCCTCCAGAGCTGTCCTATTGGGGCTCTAAGCATAGCCTGGCTTCCTGATAAGTCAGGATATCTCTGCAACACTATAACTGTAACAAATTCCTCTACACTCGTGATCTCCTGGAGAACAGTTAAACACATTATCAGGACTAGGAAGATGGTTCAACCAAGTAAAAATGTTTGCCACACAAGTCTGATGAACTGAGTTCAATTTCTGGAGCTCACAGTAGGAGAGAACCAATTCCTAAAAGTTGTCTTCTGACCTCCACGCATGTGCTGGGGCACAGGCACTCACTCACATGCTCCGCTACTTCCCCACCATGTTTGTATGTGCACACAAAAATATGTAATAAAATAAATAAAAACACTTCCCGTTTACCTCAAGGCACTCCTAAAAGAGATCCTTCTAGTTCATTCATCTCTCCTTCTGGGCCCACAGTGCCCTCAACTAGACCATGACACCAGCCAAGTACTTTTGTTACCCTTCTCTGCTTTTCCCCTGCCACTTCTTCCCCCAGTTTTATTCATGTAGCCACCTGCCCTCTGGACCACTGGGTACCACAATGAGTTCTGATCCAGTGTCCTTTGACCTTGACAGGTGCCACCACCTTCTGGGCAGAAGATATATAGATACAATCAAAGGGCCTTTTTCTCCTGCTTCCCTGAGGACAGAACCCAGTGCCATGGCCCCTACTATATGTCCTCTTAAACCTTCTCAGATGCTAACATGGGAAAGATTCAGGCAGCAACACTGGGAGGAAGGGGCATTGTTGTTCTGCAGAGGACTGCTGAGGCCAAGAAGGCTCAGAGAGACAGAGGAACTTCCCCCAAAGTCACCCAGCTCATATGTGATCAAACCAGGGCACAGATATGTGAGCCCCAGAGCAAGCTCTGCAAGAAGAAGGATGCTGGAGTCAGCATGCCTGAGTTCAAATCACCTTGCAGAGCCATGATAGCAAAACAGAATGCCGTCACATAGAGGACCAGTGAAACGCTGAGAATAACTGTTCAGTGCTCAGCCCTTAAACTGGACATCTATGTCACCCTTCAAAAGGCTCAGGGAATACTGCAGAAAAAGGAACAGAAGGCATGTACGACATTGCAGAGGACAGGAAGGAGTGTCGTGAAACACTGTCTTCTGGACATGACATGACCGTTGAAACTGTAAGCTCAGGGCCATAGTGACTCCCTACACAAGGCTGGGCCCACCAGCATTCCAGCATGGATGGGGAGATGCTCACACAGCTTCACTCCTCCCCCAAGGAGCTAGAGACAGTTAATGGTTGCTGGGAGGGAGAGGGAGGGGGTCATATTTCCCTTGGTGTGTAGTTACTGGGAAGTTGCTATCACTCAGGTAAATAACCCCCATCCATACTCATACAGGCAACCCTTATTAAATGTATTGGGACACACACACACAAAATTTAAGTAGGGAGACTTGGAAAGAAGAGATTCAGTGAGAGGAGGAAGGGGGTGAGGATGTAAAGAGGGAACAGGTTCCAAGTACATTCTTTAGATGTATGTATGAAATTAAAAAAGAACAATTTTAAAATAATAGTAGGTCTGTATGCAAACCCACACAGCTATAGCCCTATCTGAGTTTTAGCAAAGATACCAAAAATACAAAGTGCAGAAGAGAGAGCATCTTCAACAAATGATGCTGGGAAACAGAAAGTCTACACACAGAGAAATGAAGCTAGATCCCTGTCTCTGGCCTTATACAAAAATCAGCTCCAAACAGATCAAAGACTTTAATATCAAACTTGAAACAATGAAAATGACAGAGGGAAAAATCAGAAAACAGACTTCAAGATTTGGCATAGGTGGGCTGGAGAGATGGCTCAGTGGTTAAGAGCACTGGCTGCTCTTCTAGAAGAAATGGTTTCAGTGTCAAACTGGCTCACAACCATCTGAGACTCCAGTTCCAGGGGATCCAATACCCTCTTCTAGTCTCCTGGAGCACACAAGTAGTGCACAGACACATGCAGGCAAAACACCCATACATTTAAAATAATTTGTATTAAAAAACCAAGATGAGTCATAGGCAAGGACTTTCTGAGTGGGATTCCCATTGTTGGGGAATGAGGCCAACAACTAGCAAAGGGGATCTCATGGAATTCAGAAGCTTCTGCACAGCAAAAGAAACAACTGAGTAGGAGGCAGCCTGCAGAACAGGAGAAAACCTTTGCTAGCTAGACATCTGACAAAGGATTAATAGGTAGACTATACAAAGAATTTAAAAATAAACAGAAACTAACCAACCCAATCAATAAACGAGATGATGACGGATAGTTCTCAGAAGATGAAGTACAAAGGGCCACTAAACATACCCCCCCCCAAAAAAAACTGTTCAACCTCACCAGCCACCCGAGAAATGCAAATCCAAACTCCACTGAGATTCCACCCCGCCCCAGGGAGAACGGAGGTCACTAAGAAAACAAGCACTAACAACAAAAGAGGGGGAGAAGGAAGTTGGGGGTACTGTGCAAGCCTGAGGACATGAGTCTGGACACCTAGAATCCATATTAAAAAAAAAACTGGGCATGGTCACATATGCCTCTTAACCTCAGTGCTGTGCGAAGTAGAGACAGGAGGATTGCTAGAGTTAGCTGGCTGCCAGCCTAGCTCCAGATTCAGTGAGAAACCCTTTGTTGAAAGAATAATTCAGAGGGTGACAGAGCAGGACACTAGATGTCCTCCTCCATCCTACACACACACACAGAAAGAGAGAGACAGAGACAGACAGAGAGATAGAGACAGACTCAGAGAGAACGACAATTTGTCAACAGTATGGACAAATGGAATCCTGAGACAAAGCTGGTGGGAGTGTAAAATAGTACAAACCATGGTGGAAATCAGTTCCTCAAAAGACTGAAACTATGTCTACCATTTAACCCAGCTACTACTTCTGGTATTTACCCAAAGGATTCCATCAGCATGCCACAGAGATCCTTGCACACCCGTGTCTACTGCAGCACTTCCTAACAGCCCGAGAGGCTACCAGCACAGGAGTGGATTTTAAAAGTTGCCCATACACACACACACACACACACACGGGATGGCTTTCAGCCACAAAGAACAAAGTGATGTCATTGGCAGGGAAACGGGTGCAAATGGAGACGATCACATAAGTGAATTAAACCAGTGTCAGAATGACAAGCATGTGTTATCTCATCTGTGGTTCATAGACTTTGTATAGTGCCTAAAGTCACAGATGTATACACGACACAAAAGTAGAAGTGAAACTACCTAAGGGACAAAGGAGGCTAACGAGGGGAAGAGCGGAGGGTGTGCTAGGCATTCAGTATTATATGTATGAAAGTGTCTTTCTGGGACCTAGTACCATGAACACTGAAGACACAATGAAATTGTTTTCAAGTATGTATCCAACAGAAGACTCACCATCTTTCTAAGTGTATGCCTCCTTCACAGAGCCCAAGAGAGCATCAAAGGGAAGCGGAGCAGGGGGAGCCCAGGTCGATGTGGGTTGTTTTTCCTGTTTAGACTATTATGATTAATTCTGTCATTCTGAACCTTCACAATGTGCTATTGCTTGAAGGTAAGAGGCTCCCACACGTGTGTGCAAGCACACACATGCACGTGCGCACACACATTTGGTTGCTAGTTGGTGGTGCTGTTTTGGGAGGTTGTGGAATCTCAGGAGGTGGGACCTAACCAGAGTAAGTGTGTGGAGTGTGGACCCAGAGACTTACAATCTTGCCCTCCCTCCAAGAGTTCTCAGCTTCCTGAGTACCCCAGGGTATAAGCAGTTACCTTACACGCCTATCATTGAGCAGCAGCTCCTTGCCTTCCCCATGATGGATTGCAGCCTCTCAAACCAGGGGCCAAAGTGAGTCCATCCTCCCTCAAGTTGTTCCTGTGAGGTCTGCAGTCACGGAAAGAAGTAGCCAATACTGTGGCAATAATGCCTAGAAGCATAAACGCTCAGGAGTCCCAGGAATCCTGTTCATCCAGATGTGCCACTAACAGGTGGCAGTGAGGGGGGGGGTCTGATCTAAGCCAAGGACTCAACCCAGTCCGGCTGGCCTTGGGCAAGCTCTGTCTCTGCTGTGCCCAGGCAGATGAACACACCTCCCTAAGCACACAGGCAGCCAGCCGGCTACCTCCCACACCAAGAGACGGTGTGGACCAGAAGGCAGCCGTCTTGGCACAGACTTTCCCCCCACTTAAAGGAACAGGTGCTTTAGGAATGCCTTGAAGAGGTTCAAAGGCTAAACAGTCACACAGTGATCACCTTAGTCCCTGAAGCTCCCACCCTCTCCGAAGCAGATGTGGCCTCCAGCGGGGCATGCACACACACACGATGGTAGTGTCAAAGTTTGTAAACTGAGCACAGAATCACTTTTAGAAAGCCTTAACAAGGGGCCGGAGAGATGGTTCAGTGATTGCGAGTACTGGCTGTTCTTCCAGAGGTCCTGAGTTCAATTCCCAGCAATCACATGGTGGCTCGCAAGCATCTGTAATGAGATCTGATGCCCTCTTCTGACCCACAGGCATACATGTAGACAGAACACTGTATACATAATAAATAAAATCTTTTTTTAAAAAAAGGCTTAACAACATGGAGTCAGCCTTGTCTGGGACTTCATGCACACATACATACTTCATCAAAAACATAAGACCTCACCAAAAAACAAACAAACAAACAAAAAAACTAAAGACTTTCACAGCTAAGGCCATGTCTATGAGGGCATCTTTGCAGTAGGAGACAGTCCAAATACAGCCAACCTGCAGCCATGATCCTCTCCCAGCAACAGCCAGGGTACAACTCCCTGCCTACGGGAAGCCTCAAGAAACAAGGAGTTTATTTAAAAAATAACCTGCATGTACTTCTCCCTTCTAGTACTTTCCCCAGCTGTCCCTAAGATTAATCGGAGCACACATATCTCAGCTCCCAACCCTGTGCAGAGTCCAGGTTCCACTCAGGTTCTTAGAAGTACACCTCTCTCTGCTGTGCTTTAGGCTGGCACTAAAGTCCTGGAGGTGAACACGGTGCACCGTACCCTAGAGTGTCAACAGAGACCCAGTGGTATCCTATCACTACAAGGTCTGAACCTGACCTTAAGCACAACAGGGGCCACTCAGAGGTGTCTGCCTGGAAAGAAAGATCCTTCATACTTCAGAGCCATGGCTCTAGGGCCAACCTGGAGGTCTGCCTGGAAGGCAGCCCCTGGGGGGTGGAAGACAGGGAGGAGGCTGCGTCTTTGGTACAGTAAGAAGCTGTAGAGCCAAGCCACAGACATGAACAGTTTAAGTCAAAGAAGACAAGATCTACAGCCCAAGCAGAGAATCCCTGAAGAGAACGAAGCAGAGAATTCCTGAAGCGCTGTTAACGTGTTAGCATCTTCATCTGGTCTCCAAGCTCTGTGTCTCTCTTGCAGGCTACCTCTCTGCGGAGTGGGGAAGCAGAGCTGTGTCCCATCGCCTTGACTCACTCAGCAGGGGCAGCAAGGCCGGTGACTACCAGTTCCAACAAGAGAGAAACTGAGGCTCGCTGAAGTGAGATGACTCTAAAAGGACCCATGAGCTCAGTATGTAAGCACAGGCCTGCCAAGCAGCAGGGCTCTTTTCCTGCGTCCCCAGTGGATAAGCCTGGAAGCAATCTTGATCTCTATCTAGGCCAGAAAGAACTGGCATCTATTGTAAAATAACCAGTGTGACAAGGGCCTGTTGTCAGGAAGATTGGTCCTACCTTAGGGTCAGAAACTCAGTCAGCACTGTGAAACCATACAGGAACTTTGGGTGAGAAAGAAATAGGCAGGTATCAATCCATGTTACCAAGCAGAAAAATATTTAGGAAACACTGTTGTAGATGAACAGGTTACAGGGTTAGGACTTTAAGAAAGGCAATCTGGCCCACTCCTTACCACAGAGATGGAAAAGAAGTCAATGGGAATGTATCTAAGCCCTAAGTAGGGGGCGGGGTCTAAATACAGACCCTCCACCCCCACCCTTCTGTTTTCACTCCTATCTTACTCACACATGGCTAGTCATGGTTGCCTCAGCGAACTCTTGGTGTCTGCCAACACTGACCCAGAGCCTCAAAACCCCCGGGCTTCCCTAGACAGAACAGAACGCAGGAGAAAGAGCCAAGACCTCATTCCAGACCTTGGGTCGAGGTTCAGCTCCAGTTCTTACTGTCTTGTGGCCTATATCAAGTATGTTGTCTCTGAGTCCTGGCGGTATTGGGTGGGTGAAGGAATCAGCCCTCAGGAAAGCCACCATCGCAGAACAGAATGACGCAGGGAACACACCAGCGACCCTTGGGGCATCCAGAGCCACTACCTACGTCAGGGCCAGGTCCTCGGGGCCACCAGGGTGCCCAGCTCCACTTGCCTTCGGATCCTGCTCTCTGCACCCCACTGTAGTAATGAGGCGAACGCAGGCCTGCTTTTCGTCCAGCCCAGCTCCCGCAC
>LOEQ01000978.1:432780-442903 GCA_001685075.1 Bramus lutescens | reverse complement strand
GAAGTCATGAGATACTTCCTGGAGCTACTGTTGCCACTGCCAACTGAGACCCACATCCCAGAAACCCTCCTCTATCTGTTTACTGCACAGCCTCTTTAGAGGGTTCCTTCCAGTCCCTGCGCCATACCCCTACCCAGGCCAGGATCAATGCTTCTAGTAAAGCTTCGCTGATGATATGTCTAGACTACAAATAAACACTGCATCACCTCAGTGCAGGAGGCCACTTTCCAATCCTTCTGTGCAGTTAAGAGGGAGCAGAAGCAGGAGGTGCAGCCCTGCCCACAGAGCACTCTCATCCGTGACAGAGAGATAGACAGACAGAGCCAAGTATCCACCAGGGTCAGGTAGAGCCTGGTGACGGGGCCACAAAAGGGATGAAGTGTACTGGTGAGGATCCCAAGTGCCAAGGAAGAATGGAGTGTGATGGGAGGCCCGTGGTATCAGCATTGGGGGCAGCAGGAGGTGGGGAGTCAGCATGGGGGGCAGGAAAAATAATGTCCTGGGTCATGAACAAGACCAGCAGGCAGGGCTAGAAGGGAGAGGGTAACAGTTATGAAGGGGCAGAGGAAAGGCTGGAAAACTTACCATAGCAGGCAGAACAAAACAGTCAGGGAGGAGAGGATAGGAAGGATTGGGGGGTTGCAAAACAGAAGGAAAAGTGGGGCCTTGGATGGCACCCAAGGAAGAACTCTGTGTCCTCCGCTGACATCTCCAAGGGCCTGTTACAGCACTGTGTTTGGCTTTCCCTTCTCCGTGTCAACTTCCGTCCAGTTGTCCAGTCCATTAGCAAGAGTGCTGCATTCAGCCCTCATCAGAGAACCTTGTTTCAGCAAGCACAGCTAATGAAGGACTCCCAGGCAGCTAGAGAGACCTTGAGTGCTCAGCCCTAAAGGGGTAGCTACAGCACCCCCCAATCCCACCTCAGGGAACCCGGCAACAAAAGGTGCTGGAGAGTAGGGGCTGGAGCAACAGGACGAAAGTACCCCCAAACTTACAGCAGCTGTGATTGCCTGCACTAGAGCAAGCCAGTCAATAGTCAGCATGGATGGTGAGTGGCTCCTGAGGCCCTGCCCTCAGACTAGGAGCTATTGGTAGCCAAAGGGAGAGTCATTGTTCAGGGGTGTGGTCCCTGGTAAGTTGTCCATGCTGTAGTAGATAGCCTCACACCCATGTGCATGATGGATGCAGGCAGCATGGGCTACAAGAAAAAGAAGAGGGGATGAAGTGGGAAAGGGCTGTTGGGTACAGGGGGCATGTAGGAGCTGGTGTGTTTCAGGGCCTGGGTCTCATCCCCAGCACCACGAAGTGTGCCAGTAAACAAAGCCTGTACATATCATTCTTGAATACTTCCCTTCATTTCTGGGTTTTACTCATGGGTTTTGGGGCTATGCTGTTAAGTGTGAGCATGTAAATTATACCTCCTCCCTAGTCCTGTAGCACTGACCCTTTTTTATCCTTATAAAATATTGTTCTTCATCTCTAATAATTGTTTTATTTTAAAGTCTATTTTGCTGGACATCCGTGCAGCTATGCTAGCATTTCGGGGTTCTTATTCCCATCTTTCCATGTCTGTTTATAGCTCTGGATCTGATGGGGAAGCTTGGTTAACTAATTATCATTAAGAGGTGGGACCAAGTTAGGGTGTGGCTTGCTGGGACCCAGAGAAAAACAGAGGCCCCAGGTGTGCCCTTTCTCTGTGGCTCCCTTGCTGCACAGCTGAGCTTGGACTTTTGGTTCCTGTTTCATGAGTTTTTCCCCTTACAATAAATAAAAATATAATTGTTCATCTTTAAGCTAGCCTGGTTATTTCCCAAATCGGGTTAACTTCTACGTGGCTCTAAAGTGTGTCTCACCAGGGCAATGTTGTGGGGTTTATGTCCCCAGAATTCACCTGTTAAAACCTAACAAATGTGATGGCCTGAGGTGGGAAAGGAAAGTAACGGGTGACACTCTGCCCTCCCAGATGGGTTCAGATCCAAGGCCAGGCAGCCTTCCCTGAAACATAAGGCCTCATCAGGGAGCCTGCTAACTATGAGGAAGCAGACCCTCACCAGACACTGAATATTTGGGTATCCTGAGTTGGACATCTGACCTCCAGTATGTATGAAAGAAACCTCTTATTTATAAGCTCCCAGCCTAAGGTATTTTGTTACAGTAGACCAGGCAGACTAGACAGCATATAATTGGATCATAAGCTCTATCCACTCTGATGTTAGACATCCATCTTCTGATTGCATTGTTTAACACACTCCTGTTTAATGATGTTATTGGTGTGACTGGGTTTGTCTCTGCCATCTTGTCTTTTTTTCTCCATTATTATTGTTTAATCATTTCAAACATGTATAGAATTTATGCCCGCTTACTCCACTAAAACTCCCACTCCACCCGACCAACCATGTTTCCCTCCCAAATTGATGGGCTCTGTTTTAATTAAAGCCACTGAATCTATTCGGTGCTGTCTGTATGTGCATGGACTTAAGACCATCTACTGGGTCATGGGCAAACTCTCGTGTTCTGTGTCCCTCAGGGAAACTGACTTGACTATCCCTCGCCCACTGCTTTCTATCTTGTGTCCCTTTTGATCCTCTGTTCCCTCTTTATTGCTTTCGTTGGCATTAAATGAAGCCGGTATACACTCGACATAGAATTCAGGAGCAGGGATTTCAAAGAGCTATTTCTGTTTAATGTAGACAGACCATTTTAAGCTTCTTAAATGGCTCGTTTTCAAATCCATCATGTTTCCCTCTAGCTGGTGCCATTAAATGGGAGCAAATGGATCCTTCATTGAACAGCCATAGGACACCAGCTGCATTTTAAAATGCCTGCTGCCAGCCTCCGCGGCTGGGGCATCTGAGGTACTCAAGGTGCTGTCCTCACCAGAAGGCAGGGCGAGGTCATTATGTTTTAGGTGTCTCCTTCATGACGTGTGACAGCAACTCAAGGCTTCAGTCGCGGCTGGAATTTTCAAAAGTTACGCCTTGCTCTCAAGGACATCGGCATGGGTGCCAAAGGAAGCTCCAGGGAGCAGAGGTTCTTCACGTGCCTTCTGAAGTAAGCAGGTTAGACAGCACCCCACGCTCTCAGCCTGCCTTAGATGACCAAGTGACACCACCATTCGACCTCACAGCTTACCTGCAAAGTCCTCCTCACCATTCCCCAGCAAAAATTGAAAGACAGCTGCAACCCAGCAGCTTGGGAACGTGTGAAATCTCAAACTGACAACATATACTGTGAGATGGGTAATTCTGTCTTCTGGAGGACCCCCATTTCTGATCTCCTACAGCAACAAGGCACCTTTGTGTCTTGAAGCATCTTGTGCTCATTTTTAGCAGAACTTACAGAAACATGCAGCGGTCCCAGGAACCGGGCTTATGCTGAGCCACTATGATGCTTCCAGGCACGATGTACATCAATGAAACTCCCATGGTAACCAAGGTAGTAAAGAGGCCAGACACAAACTAGGGCTCACCGCCCTTTGGCTTTGTTAGTTGGAAGAAAGAAGCTGCCGCCATCCTGGGCCTGACAGGCTCCAAACCTCGCTGGAGAAATCCAATCAAAGACTGGTTAATGCTTGATCACTCGATCACCTGACTCCCTGGCCCAGCAGGCATCCCTCCCAACAACACAGAGGCTTGCCTTCCAAAGGGTGTCCTAAGGTGCATTGGGGAGAAAGGAAATGCAATGGGGACTTCCAAGAATATAAAGTTGGAAGAACACTTTTTTTCAAACACTTCCTGTCCCTGCCCCTACCCCATTAAAAGAGCAGAGGGAGGAGTTTTACCCATATGCCCTAGCTGTTATTCTCAGACTGTCTGACAGCATGGGGTGTACCACTGTGGTGTCTAGGGCTCAGACAGCTATCACTGGAGATGGCTGCTGGGGCACACAGTGAACTTACCAAGGGCAGAAGGGTCCAAGGAAATCAGACCCACGCATTTCAGTTTATGTGTGAGCCCAATCCATGCTGGCATCATGGCAACTTGAAGCCAAAAAGCCAGAAACCAAGTCTGTAGACCTACTGAGTGCTCTACTTGCATCAGACTCTGGGATCCCCCTGTGAGAGGACAGCATTTTCCTCCTTGGAGCACCCTTACAGGGAGGTATCAAATTCACTAGCAGCTTCAACAGTCTGTCTGGGGGCAGTGACAGAGGATGCCTGCAGTGGCAGGGATCCTGAAGATGTACTTGACCCTTCCAGGGGAAGGGGCATGATGCTGTAAGGGCAAGTTTGTCTTTTCATTGCACCCCATAGACTTTTGTGGGTTCTTGTTTCCAAGCTGAACTCCAGATGGAGGATGCTCATTGGATGGGTGGGAAAGGCAGACAGAGAGCCTGCAGGTAGAGAGAAGAGCAGGTAGATAGTGCAGCTGACCAAAGCAAGTCCATTCCCCACCCTGAGGATGCTCCAGGGACAGCCCCGAATCTTCATTCATTCACTCTGTCTACAATAACCCAGAAACATTCCCTCATGGCAGGAGAGGGCTTATGAGACTCAGGAAATTGGAGGCTAGCAAGAAGGCTCAGTAGCTAACAGTACCTGCGGCTCTTGCAGAAGATCCAAGTTTGTTTCCCAGAACCCACACATGCTTGTGGTTTACAGTCAATTGTAACTCCAGTTCTCAGGAACCTGATGTCCTCTTCTGACATCCCTCTGCACCAGGCATGCATAGTACACATATATACATGCAGGAAAAACACTCATACATACACAATAAAAAATATGTTTTTATTCCTCAGGAAGTAAATAAAACTTACAAATCTCAGGAAGCACCTGAAGGCCACAAGGCACACACACACACACACACACACACACACACACACTTGTGTGTGAATCCTGGACCCTCAATGCCACAGACCCACTCATTTTTTTATGTGTGAGTCCAACCTGCTTCTGCCTTGATCCCTGCCAGACATTTTCAGACAGTGTGCAAAGGAGGTCTGACCCTTGCTGAGTTTACGCAGTGTGCCCCTTTCCATGCAGACTGCACACTCTGTGATACCCCAGGACACTAGAGCTCCCAGGGAGAAGAGGCTTGGTTCTCTTGTGGTTTCACTAATGCATAGTCCCCTAGCTGGCCTGACAGAAAGTGGCCACACCCACACCACTGGAGAGGTGCAGGGAGAAAGTTTAAGTTCCAAGGGTAAAATACTGCAGGCTGAGAGAAGCTAGTGCCATTAGCAGATGTTGTCCCAACACTCTAGATGCAACAGAGTGACTACCTTGGCTTCAGGTTAGTTATTGATAAGCAACTGTGAGCCCACCACACCCACCCCTGAGCACAAAGCCAAGAGGCACTAAGCAGAAAGCCTTGCAGATGGAATCATCAGCGCTTCCTGCTTGCAGCCTTCAGAAAGTCCATCTGAGCTGGTGTCTTACTGGGCTTGGATTTTTACTGTGTGCTCCAGGTCTCTCTCTTCCCCCACAAACTCAGCTCCAGGGTCTCTAGATCTGGGAGCCCAGACCCTAGCAAGACACCAGAAGGCCTGCTATGAACAAAGGTTCTTTGTCCCTGTGCATCATCAGGCTGAGCTTGTTCTCAGAGGAAGAAACCAAAGAGCCACAAACTTCCCTCGCCCACAGGCCCCAGAAAGCAGAGCAGAGGTGGGAAGCCCAGAGGTGTGAACACCTTGTCCCATCAGCACCTAGCCTCAGGGAGCTGCAGCCTACAGCCAGCACTACAGACAGTGCCCCAAAGGGACTTTACCGCTTCAGCTGTGCAGTGTTAGAGCAAGCCCCAGGCCTCGTGCCCACAAGGAGGCAGGCAGTCTTAGGCCCCTGAACCTCCCCTGCCAGTCTGTTGCTTTAAATATTCCAGTGGTTGCATCGTATGACTTGAAAAGGTGACAGGTGATATTAGCAAGTGCTTTTCATCCAGCTCAAACCATCCAAAGCAGGCCCATCTCCCCCCATGCTCAATGCTCATCTCACCCCTGGGTTTGCTCATATTAGAAAGTCTGTCTTCGTGCCTGCTAAAGCCTTGTCTCGGTGCTCAGGAGCCACACTGTGGAGTGGCTGCAATAACACAGCAGCTCAGTTCAGGAGGTCCCCTGCCATCCCCAGCACAAGCACCTGAGCTCCTAAGTCTGAGGGGACTCACTCAGTCTGATGACCGTGACTTCTACACCTCCAGCAGAGACACCAGCAGCTTTATGCTGGGCTGTCATGCATTAGCCACAGCAGTCCCAGGAGAAGCAGAGACATCATCCTTTAGATTTCACAGAGGAAGTAGTACCCAAGAAATTAAGTCATCTGCCCTTGAGCCTAGCGCCAGCAAGGTAGCATGGGGAAATTAAGTCTCTCCCCCTCCATACAACAGCAACGTTAAACACACATGTGCACATGGACACCATACGATGCCTGGCTCTGAGAGTCAAGAAAACTTGGGAATTGAGTTTCTGCCAACATGATGCTTTATTCCAGCGTGGGTGGGGCGGGGGGGGNGGGGGGGGTACGGACTGAAGAAAAAGAAGGAAACCAAGTCATTTCAGACCATGCTGACTCTCAGAAGGAATGGTACCAAAGGCTAGGGGAAAATGGAGTCCCTACCTGCCACAGCAATTTAAGATGGGAAAGATGCCAAGCAACCAGCTGGGCCCAAGGCAGAGGACAGCCTTCCCAAGAGCAAACAGCAACCAGAAATGCTCCTCTCAGCAAGAGACCATTGTGTTCCAGAAACTGACTGAGAGGTGGCTAGGGTTTCCTGCACCGTGCCAACTGCCACCCTCGGCCATTCCCCCAGCTCCCACCTCTTCTCTCCAGTTTCAAGGTATTCCCATGCCCTAGCTGGGGAGATGAGAAACCAATTAAGCATTCTCCTAGCTGTATGCTCGTGGCACAGTGCTGGGCACAGACGACCCATCACCACTGTTTGATGTGTGCTTGAACTGATGATATAATGCAGAAGAACGTTGTTACACTGTATGCAATCTTGACCATCACTCACAACAAGAAGGGTGGAAAGGACCAGAATGACCATCAATGAGGAGTGGACACTCACGTTGAAATAGTGTCCAGACCCCCAAAAAGAACAAAGCACCTGCCACAGGTGGGCAAACAAGTTCAACAAAAGAATGGGGTCACAGAAATGAGGGTGTGGCATGGTCCTATTTATATGAATCTTCTGAAACACAGAGGCCGAAGGCAATGCAGAGGTCAGAGGCCAGGAGGAGTGGGCAGTGGGGCGTAACAGTGAACAGGCATGGAGGGTTCCAGGAGAGGGGTGAAAATGGTCTTAACTAGGCAAGGATGGCTGCATTCTGCATGTACTAAATAACACATGTACTGCATGTACTACACTCTGCATGCACTAAACACTATCAAATTACACTTTGCAGGGAGTCAGGGAGAAGAGGAAAAAAGGGAGATTGCCACAATGGAAGGCTCAGATTGTGACTTCCTTAAACAGTGTCCTGTGATGGATTGCACAGGTACAGTCCCAGTCTCCAGAACAGGATCAAAAGGGACACAGGAGGAGAAGGAACCACGTCATCTGTCACCAATCACCTAACTTTTATGCCTTGGCCCTCCAGGGACCTCCTATAGCACATCCCATTCCTTCCATCCCCAGGGAAAGTACCAAGGGCTCCAAACTCCAAACACTGCAAGGGAGAAGCGAGAGGCCAGAAAGCCGAGCCAGCACATCCCTCTGACCTGGAATACACAAGCACATTACCGCCAGAAAGGCCAGGCCCCACTGGTACACACAGAACTTCTTTCATTCCTCAAAGTGGTCCTTCAGCCAAGCCAGGGCCAGTGCCCAGTCCCAGGTTGCCATGGTTAGTTTGGAGTCATCAGGGCACTGGAGGGTCCTGAGGACATAGCCAGGCCCTGGAGAGGGGAAGAGGACACCTCAGGCCACACTAAACAGCACAAAATGGCCCAATAGCTGCCTGGATGTGCTGATCCAGGGCACAACCTTACTGCTTCTGTCCAGTGCACAGTGCCAGACAAGGCCTTCCCTGTCTTGTCCCATCCTTGTGTCCAAAGGATTTACAAGCATGGAAACCCAGCATTCTATTTTGCTTTCTGTCGCTGTGACCAAAAAGCACTGACCAGAAACAACTTGAAGCTGGGGAGAACAGGGTTTCTTTCATCTTACAGCTTACAGTCTTTCATCCAGGAAAGCCAGGACAGGAACTCAAGGCAGGAACAGAAGTAAAGGCCATGGAGGAATACTGCTTACTGCCTTGCTCCCCACGGCTTGCTTAGTCTGCTTATTATACAACCAAGGACCACCTACCCAGTGCTCCAAAGACAGGCCCACAGGCCAATCTAACGGAGGCAATTCCTCAACTGACATTTCCTCTTCTAAGGAGTACCTAGTGGTCCTCTGACCTCCACTTGCAGCTGTGGCAGGGGTCTTCACCTCAATAAATAAATAAATGTCATTAAATTGTTTTTAATTTTTATTTCTTGTGCAAGGATGTCAGCTCCCATGGAGCTAGAGTTACAGACAGTTGTGAGCTGTCATGTGGGTACTGGAAATTGAGCCCGGGTCCTCTGGAAGAGTAACCAGTGCTCTTAACCACTGAGCCATGTCTCCAGCCCCTAAAAAAATTTAACCATGGCATCCTACCCCTAGTCAACTCTGAGTCACAAACACATCATTTTAATCCATACTCTTTCATCTGCTGGCCCCAGGATCTCACACTACTCTCACAATATAAAACACAGTTGAATCTTAAAAGTTCCAGTCTTTAAAAGATTTCAGTGATTTTAAAGCCCATACTCTCTTTAAAAATCCAACATCAAGGCTGGTGAGATGGTTCAGTACTAAGAGCTTTGAAACTCTTGAACCCACATGATGGCTCACATGCATACATACATACATACATACATACATACAGGCAAAACATTCAAACACAAAAAATAAAATAAATGCAAAATTTTATAAATAAAAATCCAGGGCCTAGAGAGATGGCTCAGTGGTTAAAAGCACTGGCTGCTCTTAAAGAAGACCTGGGTTTGATTCCTAGCACCCACATGGTCACTCATAACCATCAGTAACTCTGGCTCCAAGTTATCTGATGTTCTTTTTTGACCTCTGCAGGCACTACACACACACACACACACACACACACACACACACACACAGTGTACTTACATAAACGCATGCAAAACACAAAAAATATAAAAAATAATAAATAATAAATCCAAATTCTGATAACTGTGTGCTCCTGTAAAAGCCCAAACAAGTTATATACTTTCTTGTTCCAAGAGGGAAGGACCAGGCCACAGTTCTAATCAAACCAAAACAAAACCCACACTCAACAGTGTGACAATCTCAGTGTCCATCTGGGACTCACTCATGATTTTTCTGGGCTCAAATGACTTGGTTATATCCACTCTCCGGTTCTGCAGTCCACAGCACACAGCTTGTCTTGTCAGCTCTAGCCAGCTCCACTTCGTACCTACCAATGTCCTTGCCAGATGTGCCACGGTACCAACACTTTCACCAATGGCTCTCTTGGCCTTCAAATATCAGTCTCTCTCTATGACCCCTTCAGCCCTGAGATTTTTTTCACTGATACTGAGGCTGTATCTTTACCAATGGCCTGGCCTCTCATGGTGCCAAGCCTCAGCTGCTCTCCATGACCCCTTCATGCCTTCAAAACCAGTACCACCTGAGACACTCTTATACATTACCCAGTTCGGCCAGCTTGGGATGCAGATGCGACGCACTGTGGCCCACAGCTTCTGTGTGCTGACCCAGAGGAATTACTTCCCAGAAGATTTCATTTCACTATCATTGCTCTTTTATTAACCACTGCTGATTCTTCTGTCCCAGTTGGCCAGAAACTACATAGTTTTCATTCAAAATCTCACAGGAATGGCTCCAATAAAGTCTTTGAGGGACTCTCAGACATCCCTCTGAAGCCTCACAAGTCAGGCCCCCATTATCTGCATTGCTCTCGGCACTCTGTATATTCCAAACTCCCAGAGAACAGTCACTAAGCTCGGAGCACTCAATGGCCTTTATAGTGGTATACTATTTGCTTTGTACAAAGCAGCCACACTAGTCAGCCACACAGGCCAGGCAGAGGTTGCACACACCTTTAATACCAGGAGCCACACTAGTTAGCCACAGAGGCTGGGCATGCACATGCCTCTAATCCTAGCACT
>LOEQ01000978.1:391155-414652 GCA_001685075.1 Bramus lutescens | reverse complement strand
TGCTTAAATGAATACAATTTGTGTGTTGTTATTTCTGGGTATGAGCTATCTGTGTGGGAGCTGGGCAGGACAAAATGCAGGCCTGCTCACCTCATCACTACACCCAGCAGTCCCTCAGTCACCTCACAAGTGAAAAACAGGCCTGGGAATATGTGATTGCTAGGTGGCAGCACTGACTCAAACTATACTGTCCTATTCTAAGGTATGGTCACTACACTGTCCAGCTGCTCTGCAGGCCTGGGCCCCAGGACAACCACACCATTGGCAATCTTGGGCACTTGAGGGACTCAGTTTACTCAAAATTAAAACAAGAGTGACCATTTATTGTATTCTACCTTCTTCATTTCACTTTGCTATGCCCACTACTGTTTCTCTCTTCTAGGTATGACTTGGCACAGTCTCATACTAATGTCTGTCCACAGAATAAATGGACAGGCCAAGGGCAGCCAGCCACCTGTGTTCTTTCCCAGTGCTCATCAAATTTGGGCCCTTGGGAAAGGGTCAAACTGGGGGAGATACAGGCAGGTCCTGTTGGAGTAAAAGTCCACGATGTGGTGAGTAAGGAGAGGATTCCTATTTGTCAGTGAGGTACCTGGGAAGATGCAGAGAGCAGGTCAGGGGGCAGTATTTGTATTCCCATGCCCACATCAATGAACTTGTACCTCCTTCTATCCAAAGGATATGCTTGTGTGTTACTATAGTAAAGGAGTAGAGGTGAAGATCACTTGGGAAAAGCCATTTGAAGGACATGGTCATGCTGGGAACACTGTCATTTTGTTTTGGGTTTTGGGTTTCTTTTGTTGCTTTGTTTTGTTTAAGGTTTGGGGGTTTGTTTTGTTTAGTTTTTCAATCCCTGCCTTTCAGAGCTAATTTCACAGGTTGGATGAACTTCACGTTGCAGATGTGGGGCCGGGCATTCTAGAGCCTCAGATATCAGGCTGGAATGCTTGGGCTTCATGCCAAAAGTGGTGGGAGCTGCAGCGGGCGCAAGCATGCCCACTGACCCAGCGGCAGGGAGTGCATATGGAAGAGGGTCCTCCACGGCTGGGGGCAGCCATGGAGAGAGAAGCATTCTATCAATGCACCCGTGTAAGTTGCTTTTCTCATTGCTGTGACAACATACATAGCAAAAGCATCTCCCAGGAGAAAGTGTTTTGTCTCAGAGTTCCAGGACACAGGTCATCAAGGTGGAGAAATCCTGGGAGCAGGGGTATAAAGCAATGGTCACATTGAGTCCATAGTCAAGGAGCAGAGAAAGTTGAATATTGCTGCTTAGCTCAATCTGCCCTTTTTATTTAGTCTGGGACCACAGCTCAAGAGATGATACTGCCCACATTTAGGGTAGGCCTTCCTACTTCAATAGTCACAGTCTGAAAAAGCCCTCACTGAAACACCCATAGACACATATATGTTTCTATAGTAATTCTAAATCAAGTCAAACTAAGGATGGCTATTGATCTTCATACCATCTCTATCACAGGCTCTCCCTTTGACTCAGCACACACATGTAATATGTGGAGACCATGATTGCCCTCTGTACCTATTATTGGGCTGTGAATGCTCTATGACTCATGGTACAGACACTTCCAGCAGACATGCTTGGGGTACACTGGCACAGAGGCCGCTAAGATACACCTGAAGCCAAAAACAAACAAACAAATAGCTCAGGACAGCATGTCACTGTCCAGCAAAGAGGTTATAGGGGCAGACTCACTCTGGATCTTCGAGAGGGGCCAAGGAGAAGCCCAGCCTTCAGGGAAACCATGACATGCTGCTGGACCAGGGTGGGGCTGGCTCTGGCTCTCCTACCATCCCTCGACCTTAACCTCTGAGTCATACTCATGAGTTACAACCCAAACCCAAAATTCCATAAAAACACAAAGCATAGTTTCAGCAATGGACTCCTGGGCCTTGCCTAAGCTCAGGTGTGTGTGGACAGAAAGGCAAGAGAAGACCAGACTAGGGACAGAGCTCTGGGTTTGGTTGTAATTATTTGTGCTTTTGCTCTTTCCAGAAGTTCCTGAGAAGAGTTTTTCTTTCCTACTTTTTGGTACTCTCAGAATGATTGGCAGAAAACTGTGCTATGGCTTCGTAAGGGCATGGGAATGATGAGGTCACCTTTGAGGATGCTTGGTGTGGGATACCCTTCTGTATGCTATGAATATGTTTATTACCATTAACTACTAAAGAAGCTGTTCCAACCAATGGCTTAGTAGAGTAAAGCCAGGTGGGAAATCCCAACAGAGATAAAGAGAGAAAGTAGGCGGAGTCAGGGAGATGCCATGTAGCTGCCAAAGGAGAAAGACACCAGACACCAGCCAGAAACTTACCAGTAGGCCACAACCTTGTAGTGATTCACAGATTAATAGAAATGGGTTAATTTAAGATGTAAGAGCTAGATAAATATGTGTGAGTCATTGGCCAAATAGTGTTGTAATTAATATAGCTTTTGTGCTATTATTTGGGTCTGGAGGGAAATGAACCAGCAGCCTCCACCTACAGATGCTACCTTGAGAATTGCTCAGTATGAAGGACCTTGCTGTGGCATAGGGTATGTGGGCAGGTCCTGAGCTGGCTGTCAGGAGACTTAAGTTCAATACCTTGCACGTGCTCTTCCACCTGTGTGGTTCTAAGCCTCCTGTGTCTCTCCACACCTTAGTATTTCCATCTACATATTAGCTCATGCGTGTGGCTGGAGAGACAAGCTGCGGTCATGTGTACACTGACTGACCAGAGCTATGCAGAGCCCCCCACCACCTCCTTCCCTTCTGTAAGCAACAATGAGGCAGTAGCTCAAGCCAGCCTCCTTCATGTGGTGTCATCATCAGCTTCAGCTGTCAACTTGACATAAACCTAGAGTAACTTGTGAAGAGGGATTCCCTCCAGGATTGATCTATGGGTTTGTCTGCAAGGCGTTTTCTTAACTGTTAATTGATGTAAAAGGGCCCACAGCTCTGTGAGTAGTGCCATCCTTGGGAAGCTTGGCCTGGCTTGTATAAGGAAGGTGGTTGAGTGTGAGCCTGCAAGCAAATCAGTGGTTTTCTGCTTCCAGCTCCTGCCTTGACCTCTGCCTTGGCTTCCCCTCCTGATGTATTATAACCTATAAGATGAAATAAAGCCTCACCTCTACATGTTGTTTCTGACAGTTTTTTTTCAGCAACACAAACAATTGAGGACATATAAAACATCACAATCAGTATAATCAACCATACCCCTTCTAGCTCACCACTTTGATAGCCTTACCATGTGCCTCACGGTCCAAGGTAGCTGCTGAGCACCACTATTCAAATCTTCTTTCCATCTCTGGAAAGAGATAAAGATTATAAAAGATTCCATATCCTCATAAATATGTTCTAGAAGTTGAACACTATACTTCAGTTTAGTCTCATTGGCCAGAACTTAGTCACGTGACCCCGCTTGCCTATAAGGGATGCTGAGAGGCATAATTATCCTAGGTGACCACATGAGCACCTAAAATTCAGGGCTCAGTTGCTCCTGGAACAGGGCAGATAATAGCCAGATTGGGCTTCTCAGCCCACAGACACTTAGGGCTGAGATCACAGTGGCAGCTCGGCCTGCTTCTGACAAAGGGTCCTCTTCCTAGATTGCAGAGGGCCCTGTCTCTGCATCTGCACATGACAGGGAGAGGTGTTCTAACAAGGACACAGTCCTATATGTGGGATTAGGGCACCATCCTTAGCCTTATCTATCTCCTGAACACCCCATCTCCAGATGATGGGGGTCAAGGCTTCAGGGTGAAACAAGGGAAAGAGAATTCACTCTAATGCACAGGGGCAGTTCATTTCCAAGCAAATGAACTTGGAGCCTGACCAGAGGCAGGGCTATGATGTGTGAAGGCTTGGCAGTCTACTGTGAGGTGGCGCTGTGCTTCTGTAGAAAGCATTCCCATAGCTCAAAAAGGCAGAGCACCACACACTTTAGAAAAAAATCATTGTCCACATAGCAGAGACCAAGCCTGACCTACCGAGGAATCTCTAAAACCTCACAAGGCACAGCTTCTCCCTAGCCATAACTCATCATGTGGGCTCTCCATTGAGTGGCATGGGATGCTGCATACTGGCCCAGGCTCCTCATAGAAGCCTGTCTGTTAGCTTCAACCTGGGTTTTTTCAACCTGAGGATGGCCGGGAAGGAGGACGTCCCTGACACTCCTGCTCTGTGCCAGGCTCTTCACGCACATAAGCACACATGGCCCAGACTCTTTTTTATTTATTTATTTTTTGCCTTTTTAAGTGGCATCTGTAGAAGTAAAATGCTGAGAAGTCCTATGTGGCAGGGCTGGGGCCGAGCCCACCACAGTTCAAGCCCAGCTTCCTTTGCGTTTGTGAAACAAAAGCCAACTTGTTGAACTAAATGTCCAAAAACCTCCGCTGCAGTCTGAGCCTATTGCCTGTTCTGGGGAGAATCCAATCAGGTGGACTCTTTGGCTCCTCGAATTTTGCTCATCTCTTGCTTTTCTGCAGCGTGGTGGCTGCACTCTGGAGGCATCTTTCCCTTTGATCTGCACTCTGCTTTTCGTTTTCTGCTGGTGCACTCTAGCGGGTGCCTGTGCTGTCTGCGTGGAAACGCCCTTTGCCTAGTGATGAGCTGTCAAGCTACTGTCTGCCTGGCTCTATGTAGGCCAGAGGCTGCTTGGTATAAACCCTGCATGAGAAAGTCAACAAGAACAAAAAACCAAGAAAATCATTCCACAGTACACTCAAGTCTCTTTGTCCTTGTAACCATGGTGTCTGGGCAAGTTAAGGGAACACTTGGGAAAGATTTTTATCTTAATGGGAAACTGACACAAAGCACAGAAAGAGAGAGAGAGAGAGAGAGAGAGAGGCTCAAGGGAAAGGCTCCTCCAATTTGATTTTTTGGTTAAGGCTGCTGGAATATGGAGGGTGGCAGTGAAATGTGTAGAATATTCTCTCCAATAACGCAAAACTCTGCCTTGTGGAGTAGTTGAGGACAAAAAGAGGGGACTGTGTGACCTGTGGAAGAGGTGACTTGACCCATCTTTCAAGTGCTCCTCCAAGCTGTGAGTGTGTTCTGGGCACAGGGCTTGGCAGTGTCACTCAGTGACCGAGTCGTGACATCATTCAATGGCATGGAATGATAATATTTACTACTGGTGGGAAAGACACTAGGAGTCAGGAGTGGGGTGGGGGTGGGGATCCTGACCAGTTTGAGTAAAGCCCCTCTCTCTCACAGTTATGCAGATGAGCATAGGGGTAATATACAGCTGTCATGTTTGTGAATCAGATTGTATTTGCTGAGCACCTACTGTGGGCAAGGTTCCTGGTTCCCTATGCAACATTGTTTCATTAGCACACATTGTCCCTAACCTGGGTCTTTGCCTTTGGTTGACCTGAGCTCTGTCTGCCTGCTCCTACGTTGCCATCTTGACACTTATGTGGCATGAACAGCTCAGTCCTGTGATCCCTAGCACAGATGACAGAACTTTGTGGCTTGCCTGCTGGACCCCTCACTTGCTCTGTATCTTCTGCTCTGGGAAGGCAGCATCCGACCCCTGGACAGAGCTGCACTCTGCAGCCCAGGCTTGTCTTGAACTCGTCATGTTACCCATCCTGGCTCCAGCCTCATGATCGTCTTCTTGACTCAGGTCCCCAAATGCTGAAACTATAGACATTCCCAGCCAGGGTTTTGTCTTGTTCAGCTCTCTGTCCTCCACATATGGCACAGAGACTTAATGACAGTGAGGGCTCAGTCACATGACTGATGAACCTAGAAATGAGACTGATGTCAGAGGGGCCTGTACTTGGGCTTCTAGTCCTAACTGGCTTCTGTGGGGAGAACCCTGTACCACAGTAGCCTCTGCCCTCAGGAGTTCCTAAGTATTAACACCCTAGGTCCTTCCTGCAGTAAAGTAGGGATGACTGTAGTCTTTCTACAAATAATCTACAAGCATGGAAACTGAGCCATGGGGCCAGTAATAGTTATCTAGAAAACAGATCATCCACTTTCTCACTGTGTTCTGTGATGAGGTGGGTCCCGTCCACTGTGAACCTAGGGAGTTAAGCCTGGGCACCGCTTCCTGACTGTGCCCAGTGTGTTCTATTCCCTTTGAATGATGCTGAATGGCCACAGCATTTCTCTGTGCCTTGGTCCCCCTTCAGGACATGATAATCTCTGCCTTGCAGAGTGACTGGGAGGTCAGAGGCCACATGTGTGGCACATGGAAAGAACCCTGTTGGTATACTTCTGCGTGGTCACTGGTATTGCTCACGGATGCATGCTGTAGCTCACACATACTCTGGTGTTACTGACAGTCTTGGAGTCTTCCTCTACAGATTTCTGTTTTAGGAAAAGGAAAGGAGGCTGGACCCAAGACAAACCTCAGAAGGATCCATCTGTGTCCCATGTACCTACAACAGGTAGCATCATGGATTGTTGCGGGAGCTCCTGCTCCTTCAGCCAATAACCTCTAAGATACCAGCCCATTGGGGCATGGTCTCCCTCTCTTTAAAAAACCAGCAACTGCCCTCTGCTCGCTCTCTGGCTTCTAGCTCCTCTTCCGGTGACTAGGCTTCTTTCCTGACTGTTGGTGTTTTGTAAGTTTTACCCTTAAAATAAATACCCCTTTAAATCCCAACTGGTGTGGGATTGTTTATGACTTACGCCTTCAAGGAATGGCAGGCCAACCCAAAGAGAACATCACAATCAGAGCTCACGCTGTAGCCTGGTCACCACCTAATCTCAGCTTTAACCTGCTCATTTCAGCCTGTGGTCCTGAAGCTGCAGGGAGCAGGGACAGGCTAGGTGATTCTGAAAACTACAGTCAAGTCTGAGGCAGAGGTAACTGGCTTGGATCACAGATGCAAAGCAGAGGGGGAGGGGTGGAGACCCAGGTTTACTATCAGGTCAGGTAGGTTGACCTTCATCTAGGCACAGCTTCCTTCCTCAGGGTGCTGACAAACTTTACATCTATGTGACACAAACAAAAGTCATTTGAGAGGACCGAACCTCAGCTGAGAAAATGCCTCCATAAGGTAGGACTGTGGGCAAACCTGTAGGGCATTTTCTTAATTAGTGATTGATGGAGGAAGGCCCCAGCCCATTGTGGGTGGTGCCATCCATGGGCTGATAGCCCTGGGTTCTCCAAGAAAGCAGGCTGAGCAAGCCCTGGGAAGCAAGCCAGTCAGCAGCACCCCTCCATGGCCTCTGCACCAGCTCCTGCCCCAAGGTTCCTGCCCTGTTAGAGTTTCTGTCCTGACTTCCTTTGATGATGAACAGGGATGTGGAAGGGTAAGCCAAATAAACCCTCTCCTCCCAAACTTGATTTTTGATTCTGGTGTTCCATCACAGCAATAGAAACACTAACTAAGACACCTGTGTTCTGTGACTTTGTTACTTGTCCTCTATGTCTTGGGCCACAGAAGGAAAGCTCATGCAGGTCTCCACCCTGAGGTTCCCTTTGTCCCCCTCCCCTTTAAAGCCTACATGGCTTTCTCCTTGTCCCCAGGGTAGACAAGGCTGTATTTCAAGGTATATTTCCTGGAGTCCTACAGCCTAGGGATGACCACATAACCAACCATATCTTTGTTCTCTCAGTCTTTTGTCAGGAGAGGAAAGGGGTTAGACCTGGGACATTAGACCTGAGAGCAGGTGGCTTTGTGCCTATTCCATGGAGGGGAAACAGATTTGGTGGGTTGGTGGTCTTGGAACATGTCTGGCCTTTCCTTACAGGCTGCATGAACAAGTTAGTCAAGTGTTCCCTTCCCTTAAATGAACCTCATGGGAGACCACCTGGCAGATGATGACTGTTCCTCTACCTAATGGAGGCCTTGTACCAGCAGCCTGCATCCAACCGTGTTCCTCATGTGTATTTCAGGGCAAAGTCTCACCAGACTCTTTCAGGGTTGTGAGTATGATCAGGGGGTGTCTTCCTGGGAGCATGCATCCATTGGTTTCTTTTTTATTGACATGGAATAATTGCCATGCTTCTGGGACAAGGTGCTGTCTCTACATGTGTGTGCCGTGTATATGAAAAGCCCATGTGTGATAAAGTTAGAGCAGTTAGCATGCCAGCACCATCAATACAGTGTATCCAATGCTAACTATCACCTGGGATCCCTGTGGCTGAGCCTCTGCCAAAGCAATGCCATTCAGTGGACCTGGCGGCTTGGGTTTGCGTGTCTTATCTGGACCTAGAAAACTGGCCTACCCAGGACCCCCAAGCTTATCCTCTGTTTTGGGTTGAATTGGGGCTAGGTCAAGTCAGGACCACCAGATAAGATTGGGGAGACCAAGGACACAGAGGGTATGACAGGGATGCAGGCTACAGTCCCCACATCCGCACTGACATGCAATCCCAACTGATCAGCCACCAGATGCCCTCCTGACCAGATTCCTGAAGGTCAGACCTTGGCAGGACATGCTTTTCTGCATGCACTTAAAGGTCCCCCAGGAAACCAAATGACAGGGCGACAGGCGCAGAATAGGACCAGAGTGACTTAGGACACAGGGGTGTTCTGTGTGGATGGGAAACTCCCAGGCAATGCAGATCCCAGTTCAGTGGTGATTGGCATGGTCCCTAGTGAGCTGAGCTGGGACTCAGACTTCTCACACCATGGCCCAGTAAGAAACACACATCTCAGGTGATCCTGGACACAGACCCATCACGACTGAGCTCTGAGAGACAGGATTAGCCCTCCTCAAGAGTGACTCATACAATTTGTCTTTTTTTTCATCTCATGTCTTAAACAGCTGGGCCCCACTTAGTCAAAACTTCTCCATTGGCCATGAACGCTACTCTCACAACTTCAGGCAGGGCTCAGGGACAGGCAGCTTAGCTGATTGAGCAGCGCTCAGCTATCATGCATAAAGCTTTCATAAACCAGATGTGATAGTGCACACCTGGAATCCCAACATCTGAGCAGTGGAGATGGATCAGAAGTTCAAAGTCATTCTCCACTGCATAATAAGTTGAGGGCCAGCCTGGGCCAGAGACCCTGTCAAAATAATATGCCAAAAATAAAAATTAAAAATTACAACTTCAGGTATCTCTCCCTGAAGCCCTTAGTCTCATTCCCTTATTTGGGACCAAGTCATTAGGAATCCCACCCTGAGTGCTGGCCTCTTTCTAGTCCAGCAAACCAGCAACAACCCAAGAGGGCCATGGAGCTCTGCCTGCTGTAGGTCTGTGGGAGAGCTGATGCTCAGAGAGTCAGGGACTGAAGATGGCGTACCACAGCCAAAGCAGGTGAGGCAGCCTCTCCGAACACAGTAACCCATTCTTACAAAGACCTGGGTCAGATGTTCCACTGTCACCATTTTGAACCTTCTGCCCTTTGTCTTTGAATTTGTGTATTGTGACAGTGGGGTGTCAGAGTACACACACACACACACACACACACACACACACACACACATGGGGAAACATGGGAGCTGGCACAGCTGGCTGGGGCTGGGAACCAGGTTAGGGTTCCTGCTGGTGATAATGATGGTAACTGTGGGGATCCCAGGAGATGGGAAGGTTCCTGTGGGGTTAATGCTCAGACCATCCTGAGAACATGGGAGACCACTGGCTCTCCATCCTGGAAGCCTGGCCCAGAGGTGATTATGTGTGAACTGCCTAGCTAAAGCCAAGACCAGAACTGAGGGTGCAGACAGTGAACTTGACGGAGGTTTGAAAGTATGCAGTCAGCACAGAGACCAAGGACAGCAACAAAGTTTCTTCAAATGCTGAGCACAGAGGTAGCACGTGACCCAGCTATATCGCTCCCAGGAATCTACATGCAGGCTGCTGGATCCCGCCACAGAGATCCTCAAACACCCGGGACTATTGCTGCACTTCTCATGAATGCCAGGAAATGGAAGTCATCCAGATGCCCAACAGAGGGACAGATAGATAATGAACACAAGGTTCATGTGCCTAGTGGAATCTTATGCTAATGAAACCACAGCATTTGCATAAAAATGGATGGGACTGGAAATTACTTTGGTAATTGGAAGAAGCCAAACTCAGAAAGAAAACCACCATGTGATTTATCTCCCGTGGAACCCAGATTTAAGATTATATGAGGGGGGGGTGTGTGTGCGCACTGTATTTGTGTTAAATGTATACATGATCTGCCTTGCTAAAACAAACAAACAAACAAACATTAAATTGCATTCCTAAAGGAAGCCACCAAGGTCTATTCCCTTATTTGACCACTTCCTGTTTCTGAAACTAACTACCAAGGTCCAGTCATCAAAGTATTGAAATCTAGCAACCAAAAGTGCCCCCCACCCCCTGCCTTGGCTCACCTCATTCTAACACGGGGTTCCCCCCTTTACCTCTATAAACTGCTGATTTTATGTACCACATCTGTCTCCTCTCTATCCAGAGGCAGTACTTTGTCCCTCCAGGACAAGCACCCCTGTTCCTTCCCCTTCTCCTTCATCCTCCATACCCTCTCCCACAGCATCCTAGCCCGGTCTAACAATTACCTCTGCTCTTTCTCTTTTTAAAAATTACACCTGCAAGGTCATTTACTGCTGTTTTTCTGCCTGAGTCAGAAAGCAATCATTTTAATTTTTTCTTCCCTGCTTAATAAAGGATTTCTCTGTGAAAACAGGTGTTTGGGTGTGGTTTGTGCCTAATCTGGGGTCTGGGAGGGAGCCCCCACTGTGTGGGAGTCCCTTTTAGTCATGGTGTCTCTTCATAGCAATAGAAACCCCAACTAAGACATGTGTCACCCATCCTTAATATTGCCCCACCACAGTCTATAAATAATCAAATTTAAAGGGATGAGTACCCTATGCCATGCCTTTGCCAGCACAATCGCTTGCCCTCAGAACAAGTGTTCTGCATTATTTTAAACTGGGTCCCTCAAGCTCCTTAAGCTCCCTGGGCTCTGTGACTCAGGGCTGTGGTACCCTCAGCATAGACTTTATTTCCCCAAGAGTCTGCTGTGTGTTGCTGCGGGTGAGGGAGCTCCAGCCTGGAGTTAGCCCTCCTCAGCATATAGCCCAGGGGAGTCCCAGCTCCACCCTTCTTCTGACAGGAGGTGAACAGAGGGAGATAGTTCCTGCCTGTACCTGATGGCAGGGCATAAATCCCTAGCAACCTTTCTCCCAGGTCTGGCCAGTTCTGTGCCCCAGCACCTGCGTAACCATGACTGGATGCTCGTTATAAATGCGGAATCCCAACCACGCCCAGGTCTGCTGCGATGGCGTCCACGTCCTCATAACATTCCCAGAGGACATGAAGCCCTAAGCAAGAAATGAACAGTGAACTTAACCTGAGTCCTCTGCTTGGAAAATTTAGTTTCACCTATTGCTGTTTTCAACGTGGCCACAGGGGGGCACCAGAGCTAGGCATTAGATAAACTGTTTGCCAGACAGTCTGAAAGGAAAACATATTCAAAACTGATAATTTCCCACCTAGACGGGTATACAAGCCTCTGCCCAATAACAACAAATGTGTTTCATTGGAAAAGTCCTTGCGATGGGCCTGTCGATCAAAAATAAGAGGCTAGTTCCCATCACGGAATCCCCAGGGCACAAGCCAACATGCTGAGCCCAGGGACCCAGGCCTTAGACGCCTGGTGCTTGTACTGCTCCCACTGTGACCAACCCTGTCTCCTGTCTGGGCTGAGTGTTCCCATGCATGATGTACAGATATTTGGGCTGCAAGGTTCTCAGGGTCCCTTCTGGTTCTAAGACAGCAGCTCAGGCTGTGGGAGTCATTTTTTTCTGCAGCCTTCTGTTCTAGGCCCCAGAACTTAGCAAGGAAATGGAATATGGCCCTATGTCCACAAGTAGAACACACTCCCTGCCTGTGATTGGCCCTGGGAGACCTGGGGCTTGCTGGAATTGGGGTTCTGCCACACCTGGGTGTGAAAGTTTCCAATCCTCAAGGTTGGAAACAAACAGCACTTTGGTCTCTTTGCTGCAAAGACTCTGAACCTCAGTGGGGAAGCGTGGAATGAAGCAGGAAATCCACATAGCCATTCAAAGATGGAGGAGCTGAGGCCCAGGGAAGAAAACAGCCATACCCTAAGTCCCTATGGGCCAGACACTGGTAGAACAAGCAATGGAACCCAACTGTCAAAAAGCCAGGAGCAGCACCCCAATGCTGTTGCTTCATCTGAAGCCCCTGGACTAGGGCAATCAGCACTCATCAACCCTTCCAGGAGCAGCTGCCGGGGCAGTGCATGGGCCTTGGCAGAGGAAGGCCAGGACACAGGAGCTGCCCATAGTCCTAACATGTCTGCCTAGTTCTTGCAAAAGGCAGGCAGACAACGTCCTACGAATGAGCCTGTGGCACCCAGGAGGGCAAGTCATTGGACAGGCAGGGCCCCATGTGGTGGTCAGGGAAAGCCCCAGGAGGCGACGCGTGAAACAGAAACATGAAATTTGGAGATGGCTGTATGGGCGTAGGAACAGCAGCCGGGCAGAAAGAAGAGCAGACACAAATCTCCATTTGTAACAAGAGTCCTGGAGACTGAGAGTAACGAAAGAGACACAGTTTAGCTGATGGTTTTGAAAAGCTAGGTGTCTCAAAAATTAATGTGGGGGAAGGGCAATGAGATGGCTCTGCAGGCAAAGGCACTGGCCACCAAGCCTGATTGTGGGGCTCCCTGCAAGCTCTGCTGATGGCAGAGAAACAAACTGCAGGAAGCAAGAAGGAAATCAGCTCAGCAGGACTTAGTTAGCGAGGCTGGTTCAAATTGCTGGAGTCTGACCCCAAGTGGTTTGTTTTTGACATATTTAAAGACAGCACAACTTTGGAAAAGGGTTTCCTCATGACAATTATCACAATAAAGCTTAAGGCATGACTGCATCAAAACCCCTTTGCAAAGCATACATCCTTTGCAAATCGCCTGTGACCTCTCCCATAAGAATGGGTTCCATCCAGGCAGTGGTGGCACACACCTTTTATCCCAGCACTTGGGAGGCAGAGGCAGGAGGATCTTTGTGAGTTCAAGGCCAGCCTGGTCTATGAGAGCTAGTTCCAGGACAGGTTTCAAAGCTACAGAGAAGTCCTGTCTTGAAAACAAACAAACAAAAGAATGGGTTCCACTGACTGAGAAACAGTGCTTGGGATGAGGGTCTCGGGAGGAAGGGTTTGTAATAGCAAACTCTTTTGCAAAGTACAGGGGACCTCTTTCATAAGAATGGGGTTATTTAGGTGAGCCCTGGATCTACAGAGAGTAAAAAAAAAATGCTATAAAACAGCATCCTTCCCAGTCATCTGGATGGAAAGCAGGTATGCATATCCCTTCCATTGAAGAAAAAAGGCCGTGTTTAACAATTCTGCCTTCTCTATCACTATCTGTGAGCATGGAGGCCTAGTATCCTACACACACACACACACACACACGCACACACACGCACACACACTTTTTTTATTAAAATAAAATCTAGTAGCCTAGAAACTATATCAGAAAACCTTTAGATCCAAAAAACATGTTTAGTAAAGTAGATACAAAAATCAACATGAGGAAAAAAAAATCAACATGAGGGGCTGGAGGGATGGCTCAGTGGTTAGGAGCATTGCCTGCTCTTCCAAAGGTCCTGAGTTCAATTCCCAGCAAACCACATGGTGGCTCACAACCATCTGTAATGAGGTCTGACGCCCTCTTCTGGCCTTCATGCATACACACAGACAAAATATTGCATACATAATAAATAAATAAATATTTTTAAAAAATCAACATGAAAAACCACCAATTGTTAGGAGCAGTAACACTAGACATGCTGAAAAATAACAGGAAAACATTCCCATTCACAATACTGTCAAAAATTACAGACCCAGAAATAGCCTAACCAAGGGGCCATGTGATCTTTACAATTAAGATTTTAGGCAATGCTATGCTTACTCTGGATATGAAAGGCAAATAAAACCTTTCCTTCCCAAAGGAAAAGGAAAAAGATTTTAGGCACTGAAGGAGGAAAATTGCAGAAGCCCCTAGAAGATGGGAAGACTTCCCATGTTCACAGATGGACCAGCAGAATTAATATTGTGAAAACAGCTATATACAGAGCAACATTCAGATTCAATATTCTCCATCAAAATTCCAGTGTCATTCTGTGCATGAATAGAAACAAAAAAGACCAGAAGATTGAAAAGGAAACACCTACGATTCTGAATAACCAAAGCAATCCTGAGCAAAGGGATTAGCATAGCAGGTACCACAAGATCTACATTCAAGTTATATTACAGAGCTACAGTAGCAGAAACCGCATGGCACCATCACAAATGCAAACAAGCAGGCCAACAGACACAGGACCTAAACAAACCCACAAAGCTCCATTCACCTGATGTTTGAGGAAGGGGTCAAAAATCTACACTGAGGAAAAGACTGACTCTTCAAAGCATGTGTAGGAAGACTGGATAGCCACACAGAAAGGATGAAACTAGATCCCTGTCTCTTGCCCCATGCAAAAAAAAAAAATCAATTTTAAATGGATCAGCAACCTTAATGTAAGACCTCAAACTTTGAAGCTGTTACAGGAAAACAAAGGGAAAATATTTTTAAGATCTTGGCACCGGCAAAGACTTTCTGAAAAGGACTCCAAATGCCTAGGGAATAATAGCAGGAACAGACAACAGGGTCGCAGGAACTTTAAAAGCGTGTGCACAGCAAAGAAACAATTAACAGAGTGGAGACAATGCACAGTGGGAGATCTCTGCTAGACAGACATCTGACGGCACATATAAAGACTATATGAAGAACTCGAAAGAGTGTCAAAGGTGACGTCTCAACTGTCCACAAGGCTCCTGCCAGCGACTGAAACCTCTCACGCCCCCCCCATCCCCCATGTCTCCACAGGTCTAAGCCGGCTGCTGCTGAGCCTCGAGGGTGTTGGAAGTTTGAACCGCTTCTGAAGTGGGGCAATTTTCAGTGCCTCCTCAAATCTGAAGTTCTGCATTGCTGAAGATTTTCCTCTATTGTTTCCTGCAACACAGAACAAGGCGTTCCCTCCCACCCGCCCCTGGGCTTTGTAAGGAAGACAGTGGGGACTTGAGGGTGAAAGCACTTCACAGCAGAAGTAGGGGCGGTTGCCTAGCACCGCCCCCAACCCGCAGCCTGGGTGTGTGCGATGTTCTTAGCGTTTCTTCTTTGGAGCCACGGGAAATGTTCCAGGCACACCTGTTGCGTTTGGAACACTGAGGGTGGGGCATGTTGTAGCAAAGTTTGGGAACACTTGGACCCAGAAGGTGTCCATAGTAGCTCTGGGCATATCTTTCAGGCTCTCCTCTGTGATGGGAACAATATCCTCTTGCTGAGGTTGTCCCGTGGATGAAATGAGCCATTGGGTATGGGTGTGACCCGAGCACCCAGGAAAGGGTGCCACTGACCCCTGGAGAGACTACAGAACACCAGCTCTGGCCGACCACCATGTGCCATGCTGCATTGGGCCAGCTCCGCAGCCCAGAGTCTGTGGAGGGGATGCTTTGAGGGGATCGTGGGGTTTCTGCAGCTCTAAGGGCATGCCATAGGCCAGATTCACTGATGTCCTTGTCCAGGCTCAGCCATCTGACTTAAAGGTAATTGCTCTTGGAAACCAGGATGCATTGTAACTGGGTGAAGAAGCCACCGGGTCCTGACAATGAAACTAGAGGAGAAAGAACCATGGGGGCAGTGGGGAAGGCATCTAGCTACAGACACTTAGAGAGAGCTGGCCACTGGGATACTGCCTGATGCCAGCTCCATGTCATCCAGGCAAGGAGAACAGTGGGGACAAAGGAACAGTGGACAGACTAGACATCTAGGCCAGTGAAGCATTCTTCTTGAGCCTTCGTGGTTCCTTTGTCTAAACCCAGAGAGCATCCAGGATGGAGATCCCAGAGGGAAGGTCCAGCCCCAGGGAGATAATGATCTGCTGGTACTGCTGAGAGCTGGAAGCACACAGTCAGAGAGTGAGCGAAGGGAGAGAGAGGGAGGGATGATGTGATATCCAGCACTTTCTGCTCTGTTTCGCTGTGAAGCTTAAACCTCTCCAAAAAATGAGGTTTATTTAAAAAGCAGAGGAGGATCCAGGCAGTGGTGGCTCAAGCCTGTAATCCCAGCACTTGGGAGGCAGAAGCAGGCAGATATCTGTGAATTCCAAGCCAGCCTGGTCTACAAAGTGAGTTCCAGGACAGCCAGAGCTGTTGCACAGAGAAACCCTGTCTTGAAAAACAAACAAATAGACAAACAAAGCCAAGGAGGAAGAGGACAAAGGGGGAGGAACGGAGTCAGCACCTCCTCCTGGGAGCCTTCCCTGACTGATGCTCAAACTTGAAGGCAAGCCTTCTTCCTGCAGGAATCTGCACCAGCATTGTTTCTTAACTGGTTCTTCCCAGCCCGCCCCCCCTCCCCAGCCTAACCAGTTCTTCTATTTCTAGTTTCCCAGCAGCTAGCCCATTGGTCCCTGGAGGGGGAGGTTGCCTCAGACCCTCTCACTCTTTCTTGCCTTAGTAGAACACAGCAGTGGCTGTCTCGGTAGCTATAGCCTTCCTGCCTCTTCTGAGGACAACCTAGACACAGGAACACAGGTACATTGGCACGCACAGTCTGTAGTGCCACTGCTGCTGTGTCTATCTCTGTGACACTCTGGGACCTGAACTGCCACCCCTGAAGAAGCACGAGTCCTGCGTGGACTTTCATTGTCACTCCTCCTATTACACATGATGCAGGTGAGGGCCTGGACACAGGGAGTCACCTGCCTCTACGTGGTACCTCAGTGGGCTGCCTAGGAGCAGACATCCCCAGACAACGGTCCTCCTCCGAGGGGCCGTGCCCTTCTCACAGCTCCTCCACACCCTCCCAATGCGTCGGGTGACTCACTAGCAAGTGGTGGTGGTACACGGTTGGCTGTCACTCCCTGCCTTCAGAGGTGGGTAAATCACGACTCAGACTCACACAGAGGCTCAGCGCTCCGAGAGACAATGGAATGTGTGTGCACATTAGGGAGTGTGGAGGTGTTGGTAGTCGTGGGCCTGATGGAGCACACAGCCCTGAGACGTGAGCCATGTGACCATCACCAACTCAGACTCCCACTCCTTGTACTGTGATTCCCAGAAGACTATGGAGTGGGTGCCACTTGGCTGAAGGAGGGAAAGACAGAAAAGGGCTGTGGGGTGCTGTCCAGGGCCATGCTGGAAGGTGGGGGGAGGTGAAGAAGGATGGGAAAGCAGAGGCTCTGCCACTCAGCAGCTGGGCAGTGTGACCCTTAGGAACCTCCGTCTTTGACAAGAGGGACAGATAGGTTACAGGAAAATCCACGGAGCCCAAACAACAGCACAACCGGATATAGCCAAAGCCTGGGGAGCCTGCACAATGGAGCTGGGGAGGGGTGAGCTTAGCATGCCTGGGAAAGTCCCAGGATTGCCAGGTGTTCAAGGTGTTCACGTGCACTTCTGCCCAGGACTCCTGTGGAACTCAGGCTTCTGGCCCAACTGCTGGGATTGGGGATCATGCTCCCTACGATGCTCTGGGATGAGGGCCTCCTGCCTACAGTGGTGTCTCCAGGTCTCACAGGCATCTTGTTAAAGCAAACTTTTGAGCTGGGTGGTCTAGGGTTGGGCTCTGCATTTCTTCTTTGACGGCTGTAATACTGTTGGCATGGTGACTGATCACATTATAACCAGCTGACTTAGCAGTCATGGGTAAAGTCTCTCTATTAGTCAGTATCTATTGTCATGACAAAACACTATGAATACAAAGCAATGCATGCAAGAAAGGGTTTATTTAGCTTATAGTTCCACATCACAGTCCATCACTGAGAGAAGTCAAGACAGGAACTCAAACAGGGCAGGAACCTGGATGCAGGAGCTGATGCAGAGGCCATGGCGGAGTGCCGCTTACTGGCTTGCTCTCATGGCTTGCTCAGCCTAATTTCTTATAGAAGAGCCCAGTACCACTTGCCTAGGGGTGGCACCACTCACAGTGAGTTGGGTCCTCTCAAATCAATCACTAATTAAGACTTGTCCACAGGCCAACAATCATTTAAGGGTCCCTCTTCCCAGGTGACCTTATCCTGTGTGAAATTGACATAAAACTAGCCAGTACAGTGACCCTATATATCAGAGTCTCCAGGGACCCTAATACAATAAAGATGCCGGGCCTATCTCATTGGGTGCTGATGCGGCTAGTCCCTCAATCTTGACCTGCTCCATGTGTTATCACTATCAACCCATAGGACTAAAAGCTCCCAGATTCAGGCTATGAGAATGGAGATGGTGTCTTAGTTAGGGTTTCTATTACTGTGAAGAGACACCATGACCATGGCAACTCTTATAAAAGAAAACATTTAACTGGGGCTGACTTACAATTTCAGAGGTTTAGTCCACTATCATCATGGTGGGACATGGCAAGGCAGCATGCAGGCAGACATGGTACTGGAGCAGGAGCTGAGAGTTCTACAGACATCAAGAAGTGAACTGTGTGCTAGGCATAGCTTGACCCCAGGAGACCTCAAAGCCCATCCCCACAGTGACACACTTTCTCCAACAAGGCCATACCTACTCTAGCAAAGTCACACCTCCCTTTGGGAGCCATTTTCTTTCAAACCACCACATATGTTAAGTCTCTAAAGCATTTGACCTGGTCATTCAGGGGCCACAGTGTTCAACACTGCTTGCTTCTCCTCTGGGCACTGAGTCTTTCATTTGATGACTGTCTGTTTAAATGGCAATGGGTTGACCACCTTCTCCCCAAGGTCATCTTTGCGAAAGACCAGAATTTTCACACCCCACCCAAACTTATCCATGGGAACTTGGCTGGGTATCAGGTACCACAGAGCCACAACTCTGGCATGTTATCACTGACTGTCCATTTCCTGTGGTTGCCTTGTGATAACATGGTGACTTCCAACCACTGAGCTGTACCTGCCACCATTCTGGAGTCAGCCCTCTGAAGTCACTATAGCTAGGCTGTTACCAAGGAGAAGTCGTTTTGCTCCTTCCAGCTTCCAGTGGTGGCCAGTTGCCACTATATCCTTCCAAGTAGTCCCAGATTCATCTTCTTCTCTGTGTGGTCCAAACCTCTTGATGATCTCTCTAGACATACACCAGCAATTGTATCTAAGGCCCACCCAGACACCCAGGCCTGCATTCATGCATGCATGATCCCATTCACAGGATTCAACAATCAGGACCTGATACTGATGATTCGTCTCCTAGCATACCAGTGGCCTGAAAAGGTCCCAGCTCAGCTCTCCTGAAGACAATTCACCAGTCCCTGCTCTTAGTGTCTGTGAGTTTAAGTGAATTTGACCTTGTGCCTGGACCTGGGAGGAAGTCAGAGAGGGCTATCTGCAAAAGGGAGCTGCAGTGTGTGAGGGGCACTTGAGTGGAGAATCTGAACATCATGACATCATGGAAAGAGATCAGGATCAGGATGTGGGAGGAAGACAAGGCAGGTGGTCCTGGTGCTATAAGAAGACAAGCTGAGCAAGCCATAAGGAGCAAGCCAGAAAGCAGCACTCCTCCATGGCTTCTGCTTCAGTTTCTGCCTCCAGGTTCCTGTTTTGAGTTTCTGCCTTAACTTTCTTCATGATAGACTGTATTCTGGGCCCACAAGCTGAAATAAACCCTTTCTTCCCTGAGTCATTGGGTTGTGGTGTTTACCGCAGTGACAGAAACCCTCCTCAATCCCACTTCTTTGTTTGTTCTCAGGCCCTGCCTAACTTCCGCATTACTTCAGAAATTCACAGCCCCTTTCCCACTAGCTGCAGCTTTCTGATTTCTGAGCCACAAATGGCTTTTTTTCCTTTAAAGCATTAAAAATAAATGGCAGTGGTACCCCGAAAGGAGCCTTTCATGCCCTGCTTTCTCTCCAAGTTACAAACCAGACTTCCTTCTTTTCCTCCTTCCTTCCTTCCTTCCTTCCTTCCTTCCTTCCCTCCTTCCTTCCTTCTTTCCTTCCTCCCTTCTTGCTTACTTCTCAGTTGTGATCCTAGAATGGCCTGACTTTTCTAAGAGAAGCTAGATTAAATTTTTTTTTTTTAGTTGTGGGTCAACATAGACTTTCCTGAGAGCCTGTGGTGCATATTTTGAGAGCCCGACTTGGCAGCCAGCAGGAAGTTACTGGCTCAGATCAAATCAGAGGTAAACTGGCCACCACTTCCTGTTCCTGGCTGTACTCTGTCTAGGAGTTGCCTCTATGTTTGGGATGTCACGGTCAGAGCAGAACTTCACGGCTCTTCCCCTCTAAAAAGCGGCTCAGCACAGCTGCTTGCCCTGTTGCGTGTTCTTTTTCTTCTACCTGACATGAGTCCTATAACCCAGAGAAGGGAGCCTTGATGTTGTTCCAAAGTTCCCCAGAAACTTGGAACAACTAGCATTCTCCCCTCCTTTGGCTGTGACCCTATCTTGCTGAAATTACACAAGGATGTCTCCATTTCCTTGGGTCAAAGGGTACATCTGCAGCCTGGGGTCATTGCCTCTTCTTCTCTCCTCTTCACTTCCCTCTATTCTGTCTACTGCACAGCACTCTTCTCGGGAGGTTTTCAAATCATTAACTCCCCTCCCTCCCTCCCTTCTCCTCCTGCTCATCTCCTTTTTGGTGTGTGTGAATGCATGCACTTTTGTGTGATGTATGTGTGTGATGTGTGTTTTCCCTCCTCATTATATACTGTCTACCCCTCCAGTTAGTTATCTTCTAGTTTGCTAATTTGCCCTCACTTCTACCCTTCTTTTCAGATTTGCCTGTGACTTTGTTCATTTTTCAGCTCCATGGAAAAGGCAGCGTGGTGCTTTCTGAGACTCCTTGTGCAATCAGAGGCAAAATTTTATTCAAATCTCTTCCCTTAGCCACAGGAAGATTTATTTCATCTTTACTCGCCATGATCTTGTCCCACTCTGGTCTCAGTGTGGTAGCTTATGCAGCATCCTGAGAGTCAGGCTGTTGTGATCTTCCAGACAGTGGCCAGCAGGGGTGGATGACCAAGTTATGCCTGGCCTTGGAGGCCATAAAGAATGAGTAGGCAAAGTCCAGGTAGAGCAAGCCTATCTGTGCTGAGCCTTGCAAGTGTAGCAGGATGCTAATCCTCAGGGTGGGCTAAGCCCCAGCCCTCCCAGATGGAGAGGAGGTGGCCCAAGTGTGAAGAAAAGAAGAGAAAACTCACCAAATTGGTTTTTAAAAAAGTTTTAAATGTTCAAGAGATAATTGGGAGGGAAGAGCTTCCCAAGAGGAGGAAACAGGTGTGTGACTTAGCTGTGGTTTGCAGGAGGTGGGAGGTGGGCACTGAGTCAGAGAAAGGAGTTCTGGTAGATGTCACACAATAAAGTAGCCCTATGCTTATGGTGAGTGCTATGGATCTCAAAAATAGAAGAAAATTGTTACAGAGATGACAAATGTTTGAGCTATGTTTACCCTGATTTAAATCTCAACTTCTCTCTTTCTCTCTGTTGTGTGTGTGTGTGTGCTCCTCAAACAGTACCCATATGTCTGTATAAGTTTTATGTATCGGTTAAAGTACATTTATATTAGCAGTAGCAGACATAAACCTTTGTTCACCACTGTGAAGCTTAGAGGAGGTTGGGCCTTTGAGGTGGTTAGGTTACTGAAAGGGGTTGAAGTCTTTCTGAGGGGTGCACCAATTACTCTCGTTTAATTAGTTTCTACTGAGCAGGTTACGAAATATGGTTCCTGTGTTTTCTACTCTCCACATCCCACCTACCCTTCTGCTTTCTGCAAACGTTGATGCAGGACAAGGCCCTTGCCACATGCTACTGCCTGATCCTGCCTTCTCCCACCCCCAGAACAATGAGCCAAATAAACTTCTTTCCTTTGCAAATTACCCAGTCCCGGATATTCTGTCATAGCAACAGAAAATGCAGTAAGACAATTAGTTACTATGGAAATGTGAATTGCTACTGCAGGGGCCACTTTTCCTTTTCCATATTGGGAAAGGTTAAAAAAATTTTTTAAATGTCATTTCTCTGAACAACTCTCAGAAACTTGTTTTGGTCAAATGCGGCTATAGATCCGAGAAAGCCACTGGCATCTGGTGCTCCTGCTTCCTGAACTTGACCCCTGGGAACACAGGGGTGAACCCGAAAACCTCCGCTTCTGAAAGGGCCCGAGATGGAACCAGGGCAGGGCCACTCTGCTGGGATGAGTTAGTTTCCTTTCTCCTCCATGAGCCTCTCCAGGGTAGGTGAGAAGATTAGGCCCCAGCAGATGCAGAATCGAAGTATCTGGTGAACCAGGTGCCTTTGACAGAGCACGGTTCGAGTGGTTCAGTGGACGGTGACCATCTCCAAAGCTATCTGGAGTACTTTCCCTGAAAGGCTATCCTGTCTTTGTCAGCCTGAACAACGGTTGCTGCACGTAAGCAAGACAGGTTCCATGCAGTGGGATGTGCGGTCCAGAGAAGAAAGGAACACAGATCTGTAGCTCTGATCTCCAAACACAGATCCATAGCTCTGATCTCCAAACCACACCTCTCAGATACCAAAAAGAGAATCAAAAAGAAGGGACCTTCCAACTGCCTGAGCCTGGCGTTATTGTCCGGCTAATCTTTAAAGCATGCTAGTCTGCGTTTGGTTTTGATCATTTAAAGCTGTACTTGGTGGCACGTGCACACTTATTTGAGCCACACTTTTTTTTGTACTCGCTGCTACTCTGGGGAGTCCTCTGTGTATCTCGATGCCTCGAAATTAGGGCTCCTGGCACGAAGTGCTCGCGGTCAGCATGCACTGCAATAGCCCATCTAAAGTGTAAAAATGGGGACCAAGGGTGCAGAGGTGAGCGGAAGGTGGCGCGACTCTTGCTCCTCGGTCCAACTACCTGTTACTCTGCAGGATCATAAGCTTAGCTCAGGAAAGAGAGTCCTGGAGGCGGGGCAGCTAGGGGGCAGGACCGGGCCGAGTTCACGCCAAGACTTTCTCTGTGGGCTGGCCGGACCCGCCCTCCCCGCGCCATCTGTCTGCCCGTGGACCAAGAGAGCGCGTCGCTGCAAGGCGAGGCGTACCGTGATTGGCAAGAACACACAATGATTGGCAGGCTCACCGGCCTCTCATCGGGCCGAGTTCCGGGAGCAGCTTCAGGAATGGAGGGCGGCGGAGGCCCCGCCCAGACCCCGCCCCTTGCCTGGGGCCGCGCTGGTTGCAGGGCCGAGCGCACTGCCTTGCTTGCTCTGCTGGCCGGAGCAAATCTCCGCTGTTTCTGAGCAACATTGCTGCGGGTTGGGAGGCCCAGCACTGCGGCCGGTGAGTACTTCAGGATCGTTGTGCCGTAGCCTTAGCTCTGGGTGCGCAACGGCAGGGAGGGTTCCGGAGCGCTGGGAGGCACCGCTCTGCCGGCCTCAGTTTCCCCTGATGGGTGGCCAGGCCCCAAGTCAACTCCAAGTTGCCAGAAGTTGTAGGCCAGGACTCTCACTGCTCTGTGGAGTCCGAGACGCCTACTGCCCCAACCGGATCGGTTGTGCCCCAACCGGATCGGTTGTGCCCCAACCGCGCGCCCCTCGTCCAGCCCCGGAGTACTGGGCACGCCTGCAAATCTCCCCGCGAGACTGCGCTGCGGATAGTACAGCCGGTCATCTGGGGCTGT
>LOEQ01000978.1:366833-378817 GCA_001685075.1 Bramus lutescens | reverse complement strand
GCATGGCTGAGCATGGCCCTGCAGGCAGCACCACAGTCACCAGACCGTGAGTGCTGGGCGGCTGTGCTGAGGCGTGTAGGCCAGAAGAACACTGCAGATCTACATACAGCTACTCCCTTGTTGGCCCAGTGCACTTAGCCCTGTTTGTTCTGAGTTAGCTGAGCTGTACTGCTGGAAGCTGGGGCATGGAGACCAGTCAGCCCTAGTGCAGCGGACCACGCCATTGCTCTGCTGGGGACTGGGATGGATGAAGGAGCTGGGGCCAGCAGAAAGGACAGTGTCCCATGGGGGTTCTCCTCCCCAAGATGGTCAGCAGGACTGCCAAGTTTGCATGTTTGCATGCCATGCAGGACTCTTTCAAGTGCATGGAGCCTGTAGAAGAGCACCAACTGATGAGATGGGCAGGGCCCTGTGTGTGGGCTCACAGAGGTCAGGTCCTTCACAGAATTATATGAGCTACTCATGACTGATTACATGTGACTAGCCGATTGGAGTTAGTTAGGAACCTCTCAGTTGCAGATGACAGAAACCCAGCATTGGCAGGAACAAGAGTGGGGGACAATGGCAAGGACCTCTTCTTCCCTCCCTCCCTCCCTCCCTCCTTCCTTCTTCCTTCTCTCCTCCTTCCTTCCTTCCTCCCTCCCTCCCTCCCTTCCTTCCTTCTCTCCTCCTTCCCTCCCTCCTTTCCTTTCTTTCTTTGTCCTCCCTCCCTTCCTTACTTCTTTCCTTCCATCCTTCCTTCCTTCCTGTGTATGTGGAGTGTCATGTGATGTGGGGGGGGGTGTTGAGTGTGTGCATGTAATTGTGCAGGTGTGCACACAAGAGGCCAGAGGAAGATGTTGGGCGCCCTCCTTTATTGCTCTAATTCCCATGAGACAGGTTTCCTCATTGAATTAGAAGCTTCTTGTTTTTGCTAGATTGGCTGGCTGGCTGGCCAGGATCCCTCTTCCTCTGGTCTCCAGTTCTGGGGTTGCTGGCATTCACAGCCGTGATTAGCTTTTGTGTGTGGGCGCTAAGGATTTAAACTCAAGTCCTCATGCTTGTGGGGCAAGTACTCTGAACTTAACCCTCTGCACTTCTCCCCAGCCCCGGACCATATACCATAGAGACTCTAGCTTTCGACTCCAGGTGAGACTGGACCTAGGATTCATGTACTGTCATTGTGAGGTACCCTCCCCTTCACTCCCCTCTCCACTCTGCTCTGCCTTCCTGTGGTGTCCTCTCTCTCAGGTAGGCTCTTTCCATAGGGTGCCCCACCACAGAGCCGATCTGACATGAGAGGAAGGCTGTTCTTACAGACCCAGTACAAGAAGTCGTTGGCTTGACACTGTCCATCCCTGAACCATGCACTTGTTTGGGGATGGGAGGTGCCAGGTGGACTTGCATGCATTTCTCTACAGTCCCTGACAAGGTTGCTGCTTATTTCTTATTGGAGTATGATGAGATCATGAGGGTAGAGTCTCATAAATAGGATTACTACCCTTATAAAATAGGTCCCAGAGCTATCTCGCCCCTTCCAGACAGGGCAAGGTGCCACCATGAGCTATAAACCAGATCCTGAGATCTGTCAGCTGGCACCATGAACTCAGACTTCTCAAACCCCAGAACCCTGAACAATAAACTCCAGATTGTAAATCCCCAGCTTATAGCATTTGTCATGGCAGCCCTGACAGTGAAGACTCCCACCCTTAAGAACAAAGGTGCTCGTCAACTGCGTCCTCCAAAGCTGCGCTGTCTGTTGAGCACAGGTATGCATTCTCTTTAAGGCCTCTCATACTGCAGCCCTGTGAGTGGATTGGAGCTGAAGGGCGACTCAGGCCTGCACCCCACTCCCATTCCTCACACCCACAGAGCTCCTAGTGACAAACACTCCTGGTACAGAACAGGCTGCCACTGTTCCGACTTGCTAGCAGCATCAGAAGGCAACTTGCTGTCTCCCAGGGTCCCTCTCTGTCCCAGCCTCATCCTCCTGCCTCACTGAGAATCAGTGGCAGAACTCCTGAAGCCTGGTCCCGCCATCCCTCATTCCACTGGCGGGTGTAAGGTTTGGCTGTGTGATACTCTGATTTCTCCTCATGTTCAAGGTCCTGTGAAAGCAGATGTGGAGATCCCCTTTGAAGAAGTCCTGGAGAAAGCCAAGGCTGGAGACCCCAAAGCACAGACAGAGGTGAGAACCAGCATCTGGGGTGGGGGGAAATCATAGAATGTGACCCCAGCACAGTGAGCCTGACTTGGTGCTCTGTAGCTCATGGAGTAGGGGGTCTGACGTTTTCTGTGGGGAACTAGTATGGTTATGTAANTATGTAACCACCCCCCCCATATTGGTTAGTTTTGGGTGGTTTTTGTTTGTTTGTTTTTGTTCCTTCAGTACCTTCTTGGTGCACCTATGTTCACCACTCTGGTCCAGCACACACATCCTGCCTTGGGCTTGCACTCCTCCAGGGCATCCTCCCTCCTTCCTCTTCCAGCAGCAGGCTTGCTCCTAAGGAGGGCATGCCTCAGCTGCAGACTCACCGTGTCTGCATGGGACAGGAACGTCGTACTCAGAGGAGCCCAGACAGGACAAGCTTCCTGGGTGTCAGATACCCAGGTGACAGGCCATCATTTCTGTCCTCAGGATGCCCTGGCAGGTAGAAATCAGATGTCTCACGTTTTGGCTGCCATGGAGGCCAAGACAGTTTTGTCCCCTCCTGTCGGTCCCTCTGCACTGTCCGTGCTCCCTGCCATTTCCCACCCCTGGGTCTAGAGTGCTCCACTCTGCCTCCAGCCTCACCTCAGCTTACCCTACGGGGAGGTCAGTGTAATGTAAGGGACTGAGAGTGACCTTTGACCACCTGACTTCCATGTTTGTAGCTCAAGCAAGTGACCCCTGGAGTCTCCCACCCTACAACCCTCAAAGAAGAGCAAAAGTCTCTGTGTAGGGGCACAAGCAAAATTTTCTGTTTGTATCTGAGGGGCCAGTTGGACTGTGAAGTCGTCCCCAGCCTGTGCCCCATGCCTCCGGAGGCTAGTGAGCATCCATAGAGCTGGTTGGGTTGTGAAGTCCTCCCCAGCCTCCTGAACTCGGGGAGCATGCCCAGCTCTTTCCTGTCCTGTCTCTGTGCTTTTGGCTTCGCTTTGCCCATCTGTAGAGTGGAAAGATTGGACTGGGTTAGTGAGCATTTTTGCATTGGGCCAGAGAGTAAATATTTTGGACTCCACAATCTGTCTAAATTAATCAACATTTCCATGACAAACAGAAAACCTGTCATGTCAGCATGTAAGCAAGCAGCCATGGTTACAGGCCAGTAAATCTGTCCGGGCTGGTGAGATGGCTCAGCAGGTAAAGGTGCTTGCAGCCCCAAGCCTGGTGTCCTGAGTTCGAGTCCCAGAACCTACATGGTGGGAGAAGAGAAATGATTCCCACAAGTTGTCCTCTCATGTCCACATGTGTGCTGTGGCATACATGCCCACACTTGTGCATATGCAATAAATGAATAAATAAATGTAATGTTTTTTATTTTAAAAATTCTATTATAAAAATAAATAGTAATCTAGCCTCGGACCAGGGCTTCTCCTGGCTGCCTTTCTACAGTTTGTACTGTTTGAGAGGCAGCAAATGGACTCAGCCATTTTCTGCCTCTAGTTTTCTGACCATAATGGGGTTCCAGCACCTAGCAGGCATGGAGCAAGGGAAGGAGCTAAGTGCGGTGGAGAGCCCACATCCTGTCATTATAGAAGGTTCCGCACCTGCCCCGTGGTGAGAACAGGGTCCTGGAAGCTGGAGGGTGATGGATGTCTCTGCTCTCTCAGGTGGGCAAACACTACCTGCGACTTGCCAATGATGTTGATGAAGAACTCAACAGCTGCTCGGCTGTGGCCTGGCTAATCCTGGCAGCCAAGCAGGGCAGGCGGGAAGCTGTGAAGCTGCTGAGGCGATGCCTGGCTGACAGGAAAGGTGAGACTGTGTGGGGCCTTCAGCCACTGCACGCCGGGTATGTGGTTTGCGGTGCTGGCCATGCTGTTGGAAAGGGAGAGGTCTTTTTGTTGCCTCCTTGCCCTGAAAGGTTTTTGAAATCTGCCAGGTACTTCACAAGTCAGGCCAATTCCTCATCCTTCATCCTGTGCTTGGTGTCTGCAGGTAATTAATTAATAATTAGTCTCACTTCCCTTCTGGGTTCTAGTCCAAATCGGGAAGTAACTCATAGAGTCAGGAGGAGGCAGCTGTCCCAAGTGCCCCAGAGTGGGAGTGTCCTGTAGTCTCCAAGTCTGCAGAAGGTGACATGGGTGTGTCATTGAGTTTTTGTTGTGGTTATGTATTTCAATATTTATTTTTAATTGTAAGTTTTTATGCTTGCTGTATAAAACTTGCAATATATTGAAGCCATAAGGATACAAATTGCTCATAACCAAAACCCAGGGAGGCACTCTGTATCTTTTCTTCAGTGTTTTCAAAATTACATTTAGTATATGTATTATTTTCTCCTCGACAACTAGACTGGTCATTTGTGGGAGAAACAAAACAAAACAAGAATGGTTTCCCCATTAAATTCTGTCAGCCAGGGTGTCGTGGCCCAACTTCCCAGGCCACAGCAGGCAGAATAACCTAGATCTGGTCATGTTAGGCTGTGGCCTGGAGCCAGTGGTTCCCAGGGCTGCCTAGGAGCAGGAGCAGGCACACAGCCATGGAGGGTGGGAAGGAGAGGCAGCACAGGCTCACCTGCTCTGCCCTGCCCTGCCCTGAAATCCCACCCGAGATTCCTGGGCAGGTAAAAAGTCCAGACCTCCTAAAAGAGAAGTCATACCATTTTGCCACTGCTGCCCATGTCTCTGCTCACCTCGCCCCCCCTGGGCCGTCTGGCATTCTTTCTTTGTTCTGTGTGGAAGAATCCATGTTCCCAGCTACCCTGGGGGTAGAGTCCTAGCCCAGGAAACACTGTGGGCATAGGGATGCCCCCTTCTTGCCACAGTTCTACTGGTAATTGCAGAGATTCTGACCCAGATTCTAGGTGACTTGTTCCTCTTCAGACTTGGGCCCACAGCACCTTGCTTTGTACTTTGTTCCTATTGTAGTCCCTGCTGAGGGTCCCCTGAGGACAAGGTGTGAGAGGGAACAGGCCAAGAAGGGCTGGCAGCTCTGTGCCTCAGTGGACACTCAGGCATTGCCAGACCAGCCTGGCCTCCAACCTGGAGCATGGGTGCTGTCAGGGATAGGCTCAGATACACTTTGGGGACAGGTATCCACTCTGCCCTGAGTCAAAGAAGCCAGTCAAATCCCTCATGACCCTGTGTCTAGCCTCCTGGGAGTGTCTTTGGGGGCTGCTGTGGGGCATGGCTTTGCCTAATGCTTCTGTCTGTCTGTCTGTCTGTCTGTCTGTCTGTCTGTCTGTCTGTCTGTCTGTCTGTCTATCAGGCATCACTTCTGAGAATGAGGCCGAGGTGAAGCAGCTGTCCTCTGAGACTGACCTAGAGAGAGCCGTGCGCAAGGCTGCCCTGGTCATGTATTGGAAACTCAACCCCAAGAAGAAGAAGCAGGTGGCTGTGTCTGAGCTGCTGGAAAATGTCGGGCAGGTCAATGAGCAGGGTAGGCCAGCCACATCACCAACAATTCCATTTGCCTTTCCTATGGGGGTTGGGGCCCCATGGTTAGGAGGTGACTGGCATGTTGGCAAAGACTGTAAATACTATTTATTGTTCACTTATTCATTGGAGGTATCTTGGTCTGCTTCTGGTTTAAGGATCAGAGATACAGAGAGTGACAGAACCTTGGTCCTTACGCCCAGGGTGAGGACTAGTATATGCTATTGGCTAAAGGTGGTCAAGAGCTGGTAGTGCCAGCCAAAGAGGGGATGGGCGGGTAGAGTAGGGTGTGTTCATCACTGAGTAGAAACAGCCCCGAGCACGCTGGTCCTCCTTGTGAGATGGTCCAGAGATAACTACCCAGGGATATGGCCCCGGCATATGATGGGACCCCAAGCCCTGTGGTCCCTGAGCACATAATAGTCCAGGATCCTGAGGACATGTGCTTGGTGGGCTATGGGGCATGAAGGGACAACTTGGCAGCCCCAGCTTCCAATCCTCTCTGATCCTACAGATGGAGGTGCACAGCCAGGCCCAGTCCCCAAGTCCTTGCAGAAGCAGAGGCGCATACTGGAGCGCCTTGTCAGCAGTGAATGTGAGTATGGCTGCCCATTCTACTATCCGCTGTCTGCTTCCCTTCCACCACCCAGATCAGCATCCGCCTTTCCTGTGCATCCTAGCCTGGCTCTCCTGCCAAGGTTTCTGACTTGAATGGACTTTCATTCAGTCACTTTGAGGGACAGTGTTTTTGTCCCTGGGACTTGAGCCTTGTACGCTGAGAGCTCAGACTATAGTAGGAAACAGATCTACAGTGTGACAGTCCTCAATCAGGTGAAGGCCAGAGTCGGGGCTGGTACCTGAGTGAGCAGAAAGTTCAGTGAGGGAAACAGAAGGAGAGGGGAATCGGAGTGGGGGGGGGGAAATGTGTCCCATGTGGGCACTTACGTTGAGGCAGACGTAGAGTGTTACAGCATCCATGTAGGAGAGAGGCTGGGGGCACACAGAGTTGGAGGTACTCTTGGAATGTCTGGGATCAGAATTTGAAGGCACAAGACCATCCCTCCATGTATGGTGGGGGTGGGGGGATAAAATCTGTGGTTCAAGGGCTCCAGGCTCCTATCCTTGAGAAGATGGACATGTCGGGGAGGGGGCTTATGGCTTCTCATCGCTGATAGGAGAGCCCAGTGGGTGGGACAGAGGCTCACAATTGTGACTTGTCATATTAACTCAGGAAGCTAGCCTAGTGGAAGCTTCCAACATGGCCATGGCTCTTGGTGACTCCCTGCCAGCATCTAGCCTTTGTCTTCCCTGAAGGCTGGGAGCCCAGCCTTTGACACAGGCTGCATTTCTTTCACCTGTCCCCAGTGTTTCCCAGAGCTTAGGAAAGCATCCAGTGTCTAGCAGGCTCTTGGCAGACACAGGTGGGTCTTCTGGGGATCCTGGGGGGGTTGGGGTAAAAGGCAAACTTAGGTTGGCCCTCTACAGATCTTGTGAGATGAGAGCTTGGTGGACACATGGTAGGCCTTGTTTGATGGAGGAGTTTTGGGTGTATAGTAGGTCTTTTTGGGGGTCATGATGGATGGGGGTCACAGGCCCCCAGATCCTGTGGGTGGCTAGTCCTCAGCACCTTGAGGCCCCGCCAGATGGAATGGAGGGAAGGACATCAGAGGGTACCAGGGATGCAGGCTGACTGACGGTCTAGCAGTAGAGCTTGGCTTGAGGGGTCAGGGGGCCTTCAGGCATTAAGGACTAGGAAGGCAAGTCACTTCGCACAGGTAGCATGTCACCTAGGTCAGAGGCAGAGGTAGGGTCACAGATGGTAGACCCACCGCTTCCTCCCCACCACCTTTTTTCCTGTGTCCTTGCCCCAGGAATGGTCCTATGCCTAAACCCAGCTGGGCCCCAAGTTGTCATCGTACCTCACCTATGTATCAGGGTAACTAACAGTGGGATTACTGTTTGGAGAACCTGGTATATTTCCCCCTTGCTTCAGCCAAGAACTATATTGCTCTGGATGACTTCGTGGAACTCACCAAGAAGTATGCCAAGGGCATCATCCCTACCAACTTGTTCCTGCAGGATGAGGATGAAGATGAGGATGAGCTGGCAGGGAAAAGCCCCGAGGACCTGCCACTGCGTCAGAAAGTAAGTGTGGTTCCTGCCTGGCAAACGACTCCTCTCCCAGGAGCTGCAGGTTAGAAGGGTCCTTGACTGCTCAGAAGGAGCCCAGAAAGCAAAGGTGGGGTCATGCAGATGTGCTGGGGTGATCTTCACTGGGTGCTTGTGACTCTTCATAGCCCTCATGTCTGAGCAGATGTACGTGGGCAGCAGGCCGAGGCACTGGAGCTGCACTTTCATTTAGATTCACTCTGTAGCACTGTTTTCTGTGGCCCAGGACAGAGGCCACTTTCTAAATATGCCTTCCCAAAACCCAGTGCTAGGGTCGGGGGGCCAGCTGAGTCAGGGACACTAAGAATGGACTGAGAGGGCAGATACACTGGAGGGAGACATGAGGATAAGAGGGACATAGAAATGCACCCTGCTCTGACAAGTCTCCACATTGTTGGGACTCAGTGCAAACACAGGGTGTGGCCTTAGGACATTGCAGAGTTGCCCCAAGTCAGCTTATGAAGATGGGCCAGATGTCTCCATATCTTAATCTGCAGGAATACGAGCATCACTTGGTACTGGGCAGTTTGATCCAGGTAAATGGTTTAGTACAGTGTGACCACAAACCCAGGGCCCACACAAGGACCTGTCACCAGAGGAATTGTCACGTAGCAAATAGCTATGCGTGCCACAGTTCCAGTGTTTATGACCAAGAAGAGATGAACCACGCATGATCAGTAAGATGGGGCAAATAGGTCAGAATGGGGACAACAACATGACATGGCTTAGCTGGATGAGCTGGCATGAAGTAACTGGAAAGTCTCCACAGGGAGCTGGAGTGCGGAGCATGGGACAGGAAGGAAGGACAGAAATAAGATAGAAAGCAGGGAGCAGCTCAGCACATTCCAGAGAGATGAGACCCATGTGTGAGCCATGCCCCTGGGTTGTTAACAGGGAAAGCCTTACTTTCGCCACTCTGAGGACAGGTAGCAACTGTTACCCTGAAGGTGCTGAGCATCAGTGTGGCACAGAGGCTCATGGCTGGGAGGAAGGTCCATTCAGAGCTGTACTGGATTGAGCATGTTCACAGACAGGATGCCCAGATGGCACTGCTACCATGAGAGGAGGAAGCCGGGGTACATATGGTTCTTGGCAAAGAGGAGCCTCCCATAACACACTCTTGCTAGTGAGGTCAAGGTAAAAGGATGAATTGGAGAAGACCCTCAGGCCAGAGCATCCCAGCTTGCACTGCAATGCCTCCTTCTGCCATGTCGTAGTCTGAGTGTATGTCCTGTCACTTCCCAGTGACCCGAGTCTGAACTGTGTGAGGTCAAGAAGTCCTTTTAAGGAGAGAGAGATTTAAAGTCTGTGACGAGATAAGATACTCCATGCCGTAGTGTTTGGAGCCATCCCGGCCCTTTTGTCTCTTTCCACCGTGTCATTAGGAGTCTTGTGCAGAAAAAAAGCAGTGAGCCTTCACGCGAGTCTCCATACGCAGGCTGCCTCAGCCCTCAGTGCCTTGCCTTGCAGGGGATATGCAGGGGAGCAAAAGACTCCTGAGAGAATAACAGGATCCTTAAACTGATGACCGCCACAAAGAATGTTCTAGCCGCCAAGCAGCTTTCCTCAAGACTGAGGAAGCAGGGTAGCCTCTTAAAAAGCAAACTTAATGTTTTAAAATCCTAATATGTTTTACATTAACTTATGGAAAATCTGACATGGACATTTTCTCTCAGTTTTCAGCTTCCTCCCGCTTGCCTCGGGCATGCCAGTTAAAGGCGGCCATGTTCCATGCCAGCTTGGGTTGCGGCACTCTGCTTTGGTTTACAGTCTCAGTGGGAGGACTGGGTGCTGAGCTCTCCAGACTCACCATCCTTCCTCAGTGCTCATGCTGCCATCTCTAGTGTGTGGTGTAGCCTGGTGAAGTCATGGTTATTGTCCTTTTGGCAACTGAGGAAACAGACTCAGGGAGTTGATATCCATACCCAGGAGAGTGACACACCTCTGATGGGTGGCTCAGTGCCGTTGTATATCAAAGCAGGAGGCCTGAGGGAAGAGGGGGAGCTAGGGACCCAGGTGCCTCCCCCTAGATATGGTAGGTGTGTGCAAAGAAATCCCTGATCACCCTAGCAGAAGGTGGGTGTCTTAGTTACCATTCAATTACTGTGAAGAGACACCATAACCAAGGCAACTTACAACAGAGAAGGCATTTAATTGCTTACAGTTTCAGAGGGTAAGCCCGTTCTCACTATGGCAGGAAGCATGGCATCAGGCAGGTAGGCATGGCACTGGAGCAGAGCAGTAATTGAGAACTTATACCCTGATCTGCAAGTTGCAGGCAGAGACAGAGAGCAAGACTGGCCCTGGTGTGGGCTTTTGAAACCTTAAAGCCCACCTCCAGTGACATACTTTCTCCACCAAGGCTGCACTTCCTCCAAAAGTGCCACACCTCCCTTCCTAAACAATTCCCTAATTGGGAACAAGGCACTCAAATATGTGAGCCTATGGGGTCCATTCTCATTTCAAACAACACAGTGGGAAGGTATACCTCAGCATGGAGGTATAGGGCTTAGAAGAAAGCAGACCCTTAGGCACTGTGGACCATGGGGAGCACTAGAGTCCATGTTGGATGGCAAGGGGCTCTTGTCCTGCTTAGTTCCAATTGCCTGTCTCACCCTAGGTGATGAAGTACCCTTTACACGCCATCATGGAGATCAAAGAGTACCTGATCGATTTGGCCTCCAAGGCAGGTATGCACTGGCTGTCCACCATCGTGCCCACACATCACATCAATGCCCTCATCTTCTTCTTCATCATCAGCAACCTAACCATCGACTTCTTCGCCTTCTTCATTCCCCTGGTGGTCTTCTACTTGTCCTTTGTGTCCATGGTCATCTGCACCCTCAAGGTGTTCCAGGACAGCAAGGCCTGGGAGAACTTCCGCACTCTCACCGACCTGCTGCTGCGCTTTGAGCCCAACCTAGACGTGGAGCAGGCGGAAGTCAACTTCGGCTGGAACCACCTGGAGCCCTATGTCCACTTCCTGCTGTCAGTCGTCTTCGTCATCTTCTCCTTCCCCCTGGCCAGCAAGGACTGCATCCCCTGCTCGGAGCTGGCAGTCATCTCCACCTTCTTCACAGTGACCAGCTACATGAGCCTGAGCAGCTCTGCTGAGCCCTATACCAGGCGGGCCCTGGTCACGGAGGTGGCTGCTGGGTTATTGTCCCTTCTGCCCACCATGCCCATGGACTGGCGCTTCCTGAAAGTGCTTGGCCAGACATTCTTTACCGTGCCCATTGGCCACTTCATCGTCCTCAATGTCAGCCTCCCCTGCCTGCTCTATGTCTACCTCTTCTACCTCTTCTTCCGAATGGCTCAGCTGAGGAACTTCAAGGGCACTTATTGCTACCTGGTGCCCTACCTGGTGTGCTTCATGTGGTGTGAACTGTCCGTGGTCATTCTGCTCCAGTCAACCGGCCTGGGCCTGGTCCGCGCCTCTATTGGCTACTTCCTCTTCCTCTTTGCCCTCCCCATCCTGGTGGCTGGCCTTGTCCTCATGGGCATGGTGCAGTTTGCCCGATGGTTCCTGTCATTGGACCTCACCAAGATCATGGTCACCACGGTGATCTGTGGCGTGCCCCTGCTTGTCCGATGGTGGACCAAGGCCAACTTCTCAGTGGTGGAGATGGTCAAGTCCCTGACTCGGAGTTCCATGGTCAAGCTCATTCTGGTGTGGCTCACAGCTATCCTGCTCTTCTGCTGGTTCTACGTGTACCGCTCAGAAGGCATGAAGGTCTACAACTCCACACTTACCTGGCAGCAGTATGGCTTCCTATGCGGGCCACGGGCCTGGAAGGAGACCAACATGGCACGGACCCAGATTCTCTGCAGCCACCTGGAGGGCCATAGAGTCACGTGGACAGGCCGCTTCAAGTATGTCCGAGTGACCGAGATCGACAATAGTGCTGAGTCGGCCATCAACATGCTCCCGTTCTTCTTGGGTGACTGGATGCGCTGTCTGTATGGCGAGGCTTACCCATCCTGCAGCCCCGGCAACACATCCACGGCCGAGGAGGAGCTCTGCCGCCTCAAGCAGCTAGCTAAGCACCCCTGCCACATCAAGAGGTTTGACCGTTACAAGTTTGAGATCACAGTGGGGATGCCATTTGGGACCAATGGCAACCGCGGCCACGAAGAAGACGACATCACCAAGGACATCGTTCTGCGGGCCAGCAGCGAGTTCAAGGATGTGCTGCTGAACCTGCGCCAGGGCAGCCTCATTGAGTTCAGCACTATCCTCGAGGGCCGCCTGGGCA
>LOEQ01000978.1:352416-366790 GCA_001685075.1 Bramus lutescens | reverse complement strand
CCTCAACTGCATGGCACAGCTGTCCCCAGCCCGGCGCCACGTAAAGATTGAGCAGGACTGGCGTAGCACAGTGCACGGTGCCCTCAAGTTTGCCTTTGACTTCTTCTTCTTCCCATTCCTGTCCGCTGCCTGAGAAGTGTCCACTCCTGGAGGAGGCTTCAACGCATGTTGCTGTGGTGCCCTCCCCGCGTGGCCACCCAGTCAGCTGGAGCAGTGCTGTGCTGAGCATGTGCGTGAGTGTGTGTATGTGTGTGTGTACATGTCTCTACTCTGCTCTCATGTGGGTAGATCCCACATGCAGGGGCCTTGTGCTCACCAGTAGACTGCAGACCCTGCTGGAGAGTGACTCTTTAGCTCTGTCCACTTTGAATGCCAAGTGAAAAGAAAGTTGCATGCTATCTTCTCTCACAATCCTGCCCTTTTTTTTCCCACAAAGGTGGAGCTCTGGGCCTGGCCCCAAAGACCCTCCACCCCGAAGAGTGCTTTACAGATAAGAGTCTCCCCCTCAGCCCTTCATGCCTTCCTGCCCTTCCTTTTTTTGTGTGTGTGTTGGATTTGTTTTTCAAAGAACCAAATACGTGTCTGTGTAGCCTTCATGGTAGTTTTCTTATTTATTTGGTTGCTACGAATCCTTGACAGTAGCTGTCCCCAGTGGTCACGTCCTGCCTGGCTTCCTGCCTGGGGATAGCATGTCCAAACTGGGCTCTGAACACTACAGCCTGCCTTGGAGCTCTTCCGTCTCTGGAGCGTGATAAGGAGTTTGTGAGGTCACCTCTTCTGCATCTCCCAGGACCTGGGAAATGGTGCAAGAGTGTCCCTTTCAGTACACAGGTAAACTTGGTCATGTTTGGTTTGGCAGAGCCGAAAGCAAGATCCTAAGGCAGCCAAAATAAAAAGCTTTGAAACCTACACCCCTTCCTCCTGGTTTGCTTTCAAGGAGTTTTGTTCACTATGTGTGTATCGGATGATGTCTGATTGAGTGAGAAAGTGCCCCTTGGGTTACTGAGGGCAGAACTGTTGTCTACATAGTTGACCCCATCTGCTGAGTAGTAGGCTAGACCTACACAGGTATGAGAATCTCCGAGGTCTTAGCCACAATCTTAGCTCAGCTGTTGACCCTGGCTTTTGGGTGAAAAGTGCTTTGTGGCAATGGTTACTGAAACCCAGGTCGCTGATTGGATCGTCTGCACAAATCACGACTGGTGCTTGCACCACTGACTGTATGCAGTCATGAACAATAATTCCACAGGGGCATAGTCAGAATTTGTCATGGGGCCTGGACAAGTTAGGACGCTGTGCTGGCTTCATTACTGTGGCAAACACTGTGACCAAAAGCAACTTAGGGGAGGAAAGGGGTTATTTACCTTATATTTGCAAGTCATCATCCGTTGCTGAGGAAGGGCAGGGCAGGAAGTAAAGGTAGGCCTGTTTGGTATTCCTCACTTGCAGCCAAGGAAACAGGAACCATGGCGGAATTGTGCTTGGTGGCTCTCTCCCTGGCTCACTCACAGACCCACGCTTAGCTAACTTTCTTATATAGCCCAGCACCACCTGTCCAGAGAATGGCACTGCCCACCATGGGCTGGGCCCTCCTACATCTGTTAACAGTCTGGACAAACCCTGTAGGCATGCCACAGACCACTCGATCTGGGCAATCAGTGGAGACTCCCTCTCAGGTGACTCAAACCCTGTAGGTATGCCAGTCCACTCAATCTGGGCAATCAGTGGAGACTCCCTCTCAGGTGACTCAAGCCTGTGTTAAGCTAACAGGGAAAGCTAACTAGGATATGCTCCGTGTAGGCATGGGCCCCTCTTCGGTGTTGCATTTTGTTTTGTTTAACTTAATAGGATCTCGCTGTGTACCTAGCTCAGGATGGCCTGAAATCCACTGTGTAGCCTAGGCTGGCCTCAAAGTCAGTGATCATGCTACCTTAAACCTCCCAAGTCCTGAGATTACAAGGATGAGCCACCAAGCTGCCATTTGATTTCCATGATGTCATCATGCCACTGATTGTATGGGACTCTTGGAACAAAGCACAGATAACCTCGATTCATCTTCACCAAGATGGGAGTTGTCGAGAAAGGCAAGAGTCAGAGAGCCAGGATGGCTCAAATAGACTTGCCCCTGGTCACCACATTGCGGCCATGCAGTGGACTCATGGGGAGAACCCCAGCCAGTCATGGATTCTGGGTACCACTTCTCACTCCTGTGTGGCCAAGAGTCCTGCCAGGGCAGCTGTCCACAGCCTCCATGTCCCTGTCTGAGATGGCATTTCTCACACTTTTGCAATGACCACTGTGCAGAAATGGAATGTCATACAGCACCCTGGTATGTAGCTAGAAGCATTGCTTTCCAGTCTGGAGGCAGCGTCCCCAGCCAGTGGGCAGCTGCTGAGCCCCATGCTTGCTCCTTCCCAGTGGAGCAACCTGAGCAAATCCCTGCAGCATTGACCTCATAGGCTGCTTTGAAGGGGGAGAAATGATTTTCTGAGAAGGTGATCACAAGACCTCAATAAACCCTCCATGCACAGGGGTCCTCTTTGAAAAGGAGAACATTCCTGAATGACTGAACCTTACAGAGGCACTGTGACTTCCTTGCTGGTTCCCTTTTTAAAGCTGAAAACAGCAATGTTTAGATTGGAAATAAGCTAAATGACAAGATCCAAACAGAGGACCTGGCTCCTGGCTGTCTGCACGCAAGCAGCCCTCCTTCGTCTTTGGCCAAAGTATCTGTGACTTACTGTCTGAAATATTCCTTGTCTGCATTAGCTAGATGCCTGAATGCCTCCCGTCAACCATTAAGGAGACCTGAGAAGAGGTGGGGCTAGTGGCAGGGTCCCCAATCCCCAGTTCTTGTCCTCCCCACTCTAAAACTTCACTGGAGGCATCCTTGGGTCTCTTCTTTGCCTGTTGTCCTTGGAAGTGGGTTCTGACCCCAGTGCCCCACCNAGCCAAAGCAAGGTCTCTGGCCCAGGCCTCATTCCTCCCAGGCATTTCTTGGTTGGGAGTTCAGCCTCCTTCATTCAGACCTGCACAGCCCTGGTCCTGCTGCCCAATTGCCCCACACCCACGGACAGATCTACTGTAGAGCTGGCTCAGGACTGTCATCAGGATGCTTGCTCTTGGTCCAGAAGCTGATTCATGCTCCATCCCAAGGATCAGAGTTGTCAGGGACAGAGCTTGGGTCCTGTAAGCCCTCACTACACAGACCTAGGCACCACCCTCCATAGGCCAATTAAACACACAAGGAATAGAAATCAGAGAAAGGGGGTTATTTTATATGGCCACACTGGAAAGAGATGATGCCTAGTGACACTCCTCCCCAAGTACCTCTAAGGCAATAGTTCTCAACTCATGGATTGTGACCCTTTTGGAGGTTGAAAGACCCTTTCACGGGGGTCATCTAAGACCATTGGAAAACACAGAGATTTACATTAAGATTCATAATAGTAGCAAAATTACAGTTATGAAGTAGCAACGAAAATAATTTTATGGTTAGGGGTCTCCACAACATGAATTGTATTAAAGGGCCACAGCCTTAGGAAGGTTGAGGACCACCACTCTAGGGGACTTGAGAGTTAAACAGAGGGACAGAGCTATGCATAAGTCCCGGCCAGGGTGTCCCACTCCTTGTCTCAGCTCCAGTTTCTCTTGCAAGGCGATCCGACAGATTGTCAGAGTTGTAGAAAATCTTTCTGGAGAGACAAGCTCTCCCTCAGGCTGGCATCATGGCCCTAGCCTTTCACTCTTCCAGTTTCTCCGGGCCCGTTGTCTCCGTAGTCTGTGTCTCTCCCAAACAGGCGTCACAGCTCGGACTGCCCTCTAGCATTTGGTGGCAAACCATGGGGATGGAATCTGCCTTCCCCTAACGTCCTGCTGGAGCTGCTGGGATCCAGCTTGAAATCCAAGGTTTGTGGGAGTCCTGGGGTGCAGCACCCTAGTGAACAGAATCATTGGCCTGTCAGAGGCAGGTACAGTGGGGAAGGTGGCCCCAAGGGCCCCTTCTTCCATGGTTGTGAGGACCTGGTTTTAAGTCAGCTTTATTGTTGCCCAAGAATACTCTCATAACCCAGTTGTCCCCGTATTGATGCAAAACCCAGCACTTTCTTGCTTCAAAAGGAATAAAAGAGAGTTTATTATGAGCCCAATATGAGTAACTGGGCCTGGGGCTATGACCATTTCAGTGTGTCCTAAAAGACCTCTTCTACCATAGCAGTGATTACTTGAGATTGAGTTAGTTGCAGAACAGTCAGAAACCAAGGCATTGGGGAGGGTAGGCAGCCCACAGCCAATGGGGAAATCTGCTACAGGATTGCAATCTGATGAACTGCTTAGCTTTCTGGTTGATGGAAGCTAGTAGTCTGCTAAGCATGTGTTCTGAAGGATTTATCTGGTAGTCATAAGGATGTTAGGAAGGGCACAGAGTTGGGCCATGAACAGCCAGTAAGGGAACTTCAAACATTCCATGATAATTTGGTTTGGATCTGCAACATTCTAACACTGCACAATCATAGAGTTCTAATTGCTCAACCAACCCCGTAGAAATGTCAGCTCAGGCATGTCCCTATCTCCCACCTCAGGGACCTACACCTGCAGCTCCCTGTGACCGGGGAACTAGTGGGAATGGACAGTCAGTGTCTAGGTCACATTGCTGATGGACAGAGGCCCTGCTGTCCTTATGCTCACACATCATTGCGGACCAACTGTTGGGACAAAGACAGACCTCAGCAGCAGCAAAGAGCTGAGTCACAGAGCTGATGTGGTGTCTCACAACCAACAGCACTCATCTTCCAGCCCCTGGGAGATAACTCACACCAGCCCAGACCCAGCAAAGCGGGGATGTAGTGGCAATGACCAACAAATACCCATGGGCAGACCCTGCATTGGCAGATGCATATGGACGCCGTAGGCCATTTTCAGTTGGCACTGGCTCCAGGCTCCAAGTCAAATCCCCCTCCCTGCCCTGTACCCTCTTCCTGAGTTNCCCACTGTCTGCAGCTGCTGCTGTCCATGGTGCGGCCTCCAAATCCCAGCATGCACTACAGATGGTCTCACTTTTTTCTGGAACAGCTGGGACCTAGTCACACTACATGGTGGGATTGCAGGGGTCAGGCACAAGTTAGGGGGAGCAGCAGCCCCTAAAAGATCTGTGTCCTTCGGGTATGCAGACAGGAACAAGAAGTGGTAGAACTCAGCAGGTCAGAGTGACACCCCTCAGGTTCACAGCTAGTGTTGACCCAAGTTTCCTCCCTGTGTTGTGCTCAGTAGGCCCTGAGGACAGGTGTTGGAGGAACAGCTCGATGGTGGCAGACAGACACTGACTTCCCCAAGGGCACTGCTGATAATCCCTTCACAGTGTTTCAGACGATACCATGAACACTCACTGCTCTGACCACCCTGTCCATTTCCCATGTCTGGACTTTGGGGATTCGGATTTGATAGTCGAGCTTCCCACCACTCTTTTTTATATAGACTCCCAGCTCTCTCTCTGAGACCCATCAAGTTCTGGCCATGTGGCTGACTAATCCTGACAGTGACATCATTGAAACAGTCATTCTACACTCCAGTGATGATNNNTTGCTAGGAAACAGTGCCGGAGGCCCGGAAGCTTTGTTTCGTCTGTGCACCAAGTGGTTGAACTTGAGTAGTGTTGCTTTGAAAGGTAAACTGGGTGAAAAGGAACCAAACTAGGGAAGGGCTCGGGTGAGCAAGAAAGGAAGGAACCAAACGCAATGGGCTTGGGCTTCATTCTGACTAGAGGATTTTTTTTTTCAGATAGTAACAAAGGTTCATTTCTTCCTTTTTTAATATATGTGTGCATATATACATATGTGTGTATGTATGTGTAACACATGGATATATACACATACATACATACACACATATACATATATATAATTTATGTGTTTTGCCTTCATCTGTGTATCTACAGTGCATGTGAGCCTGGTGTCTGCAGAGTCTAGAAGAGGGCACTGGATCCCCTGGACCTGCAGTTACAGATGCTTGTGGGTGCTAGGAACTGAACCTGGGCCCTCTGGAAGACCAACTAGTACTCTTAACTGCTGAGCCATCTTTCCAGCCCCCATCTTCCTATTTAATCATCAGGACTAGCTCCTATGTGGGACACTGTAGCCCAGGGCTTTTCTTCCAGGTCCCTGGGCTGATCTCATCCTGGAACACCAAGAAGCTTGTGGTGCTGGGTCTTGAAGGCTCCCAACAGAATCAAATGTGTCCTGCAACTGGTGTCATATGTCACCATCCTTGCAGAAATGAAGTTATTCTAGAGAGACCCTTAGCACCCCTCCTTCTGGCTATGAGATTCTTGAAACAATGGTTTCCAAGCTATGGGAATTGCCCAGGAATCTCCTGCTGGGAGAAGGAAAAGACTGGAGCCTGGTGCCAGGCAGAGACGTTTGTCTCCCAGAAAGAGATCTTACACGGTTCTGACAACTTGTCTGACCATGATGCAAAAGATGCTGGAGCTGAGACAATGATATTGCAGCGATGGGCAGGAACACACCTTGACCAGGACTGTTCAGTTATGCAGACCTCTTTCTCTACTTAAAATTAACTTCATGTCATAATCCTGAAAATGGACTCGGTGGAGGGGGATGTCACTGGACACCTTTGTTCCTCTTTCCAGTGTGGCCACAGTGAAAAATCAATCTCCTTTCTCTGCTTTTGACTGTGCTTATATGTATAATTGCCCCATTAAGGGTGGATGGCCGCCAGGGCCCAGGTTGAGCATAATAACTTGGGGCCATATTACTTGTCTCTTCTTGCTGAGGTCCTGGGGTGGCCTTCACGATGATCCATAGTCTCCACACACCTGCAGAAATTGCGCTAGTGCAATGGGCCGGTCTCTGAGCAGCAGAACATGACAGAGAGAAGACCCTTTATAAAGGGGTGGTGACTCTGAGCAAGGCTCCTTCCAGAACAGTGGCTCTGGATGACTCTATGGAGAGGCCTGCATGCTGATGGATTGAGCCCTCAAGCCAGCAGCCAGCTAAGCAAATGGAACAGTCTCCATCCAGATGATCCTCCTACTCCAGAAATGCAGATTAACTGCGAATCCCTCTGGCCAGTGCCTGTCTTCTCCTGGAGCCTGGGTTCAGAAACTGGGAGGTGATGACTGGCATACCTTTATGTGGCTTGGGGACAGTTTGTTACGCATCAGCAGCTAAGGACAGGCTATCCAGCGCTCCTGGGGAGCAGCTGCAGTCCTCTGGGTTCTTTTCCTCACCCCTTAAAAGTCCCCACAAAGGCTGGAGAGATGGCTCAATGTTAAGGGCACTGGTTCCAGTTCCTGAGAGTGCTGATGGCCCTCTTCTGGCCTCCACGGGTACTGCACACACATGGTCAACAGATAACTGCCGACAAGCCCCAGGAGCCTTGAATGCTTTGACCCCACAGCTGCCAACAAAGGTGAGCACCTCATTTTTTTTTCCTGAATAAATTTAGTTTTTCTAGATGTTTCCATCATTCTTGGCTCAGAGTTTGTTTATTGAAGTTTTAGGAGGCAATATTCCTGACTGCCAGGACTTGGCAGTTTTCAGACATCCTGAGGCAAAGCCACAGAATAGAGATGTGGAAGCCGTCACCCATGTGGCCCACACTTATCCTCCTGCTCTGACACCCCTTCAATGGGGACTGAAGCCTTGGCTTTGTCTGTTGGGGCCAGATGTGGCCTTCCCACAAGCACTCTTGTGCCTTGGAAACTGAAGTTCCCAGAGGGAAAAAGGCTACGTTGAAGATTCCACAGGGTTGGCTGATTAGGGACCCAGTCAGCAAAGGGCTTGCTGAGTAAGCACGGGGACCCGAGTTCAGTACCAGAACCACTGAGAAAAAAACAACCTGGGTGTGGTGGTGTGGACTTGTAATCCGAGTGCTGGGGAGGCAAAGACAGGAGCATCTTGGAGCACTCAGGGCTGACTCTGATCTACACACACACACACACACACACACACACAATGATTCTGCCTGGGTGCTCTGTTAAGCTTAGGCCTGGGAGCCATTTGGGTTTTAGCAACAGTGGTTTTCATCAGAGTGGCCACAGCCACCGTGCAGCAACCTTTTGTGATGTAGATACGGGAAGCCAGTAGACATCCACAGAAATGGAAACACTCCCTTTGGCTCATGCTGCTGGCTGAGCATCATCCTGCAGCTGGCAAGTGTTGGAGCAGAAAGACCAAGGTTCTGAAACAGGAAGAATGTTCCTCCCATACTCACCTCAGTTCTAGAACGTGTGCCTCTGTCTTTGCTGCCTGGCCATAGGCAGACCCTAGGTCTGAGTGTCAAGCTCCTCCTCTCTGCAGTGTAAGGACTAACAGTACCAAGGGTAGGTTTACTCTAAGAAGAAATAAGGAGTGTACAGTGACCGGGCCCTTCGGGTCTCCATCAGTGGGCACTACCACATTAGCTCCGGGCATGGCAGAAGTTTGGACAGTGTCTAAAACATCTACCACTACACCGGCAGGCCCCATGTTGCTGGGGCAGCTGCAAAGTCCTGAGCACAGTATGGGCATTCTGACCAGGGGCTCTGGGGGCAGAGTCTGGCACCAACATGGCAGTGAGTAGCCTTTAACAACTTAACCATCTTCTATAGGATAACATGTTGGTGGTTGAGATATGCACATAGCCCTTAATACTACACACAGTTCAGAGGCATCCCTGCTCAGTGTGTGTGTGTGTGTGTGTGTGTGTGTGTGCTCACGAGTGCGCATGTGTGCCTGTGCTTGTGGAAGCCAGAGGTCAACCTTGGATACTGTCCCTCAGAAGCTGCCACCTTATTTTTTGAGCATCTCTCATTGGCTTGGGGCCAATGATCCTAGTAGCTGGTGCAGGGTGGGAGTTAGCCCCAGGGATCCTCCCTGGTGCCAGGTTTATAAGTGTGTGCCACCATGATCAGCTTTTCCCCCCATGGGTTCCAGGCTTGCACAGCATCCATCAGATGACAGATCCATCTCCCCAGACCTGGAGGAGTCCCTATTCTTACCAGTGACATGGAGTGGAGGGGCTGACAGGTGCAGGGATTGCCGGGGCTCACAGGGCTGTGGAGAGATTAACACACAAGCTTGTTTTCAAAGGGCAGATGGCAGCTGAAAGGCTCTGGAACCCGAGTCTGAACCTGAGCACTGCTTCATGAAGGCCTGGAAAGCTCCTCCCCAGAGCATCAGGGGGGCCCAGTCTGCTGTCCAGGGTGCAGTGTTATGGCAGGTCTGGCCAGCTGCCCCTCTACTATTCAAGTTCTGGCCCTGGGATCCATTCCCCCCACCTCTGACCACTCAGCTTTTCAGGGGAGCTCCACCAATTTCCCCTTTAGGAAGGCCTCGGTGTGGTCCAGGTGGATCCTATTCCCACCCTTACTGCCTGTTCTGTGCTCTGCAACTTGGGCAAGTCCTGGGACCTCCCTGAGCATCCTGTCTGTGAGGGAGGTGGGAATGTTCCTATGTGACCTGAGGGAACATACTAGTGTGCTGGCCTGGGGCTTCTGGGACAATGGCCACAAACTCGGTGTTTTAAAAGGAACACAGTCATCGCTGCACAGTCAGGAGGCCTTGAGTCCAATGTGGCTCTCAGTAGAAGTCAAGGCTGGCAGGGCTATCCTGGAGTTAGCCAGTCCTCTGGAGGCTCCAGCAGTGACACAGCTCAGTTAGTGATGCTTGCTGGACAAGCATGAGGATCCAAGTTAGATTCCTGGAACCCAAGGAAACCAAGGTGATACCATTGGAGGAGAAAGGAGGATTCCTGGCTAGCTACCAGAACTGGCAAGCCTCAGGCCAATGAGAGACTAGAGGCCTCCTAGCGTGGCTGAGGCTCCTCCCCCATCTCTACAGCTAGCCATGCTGCCCCATCTTCACATGGTGCCTCTCTGAAGCTTTCCTTGATGTCACTATGGAGAGCTCAGGAGATCTGATGGGACCACCCAGGTCATCCAGGATCGTCTCTCTACCTCAAGGGNACAGACACCAATGATGGTACTCTGTCACTGTAGCTGAAATTGGACTTGGCGGACGAAGGTCACAGTATCTGACGCCAGCTTCCAACTGAGCATCCACACTGTGCTAGCATTGTGGCCATAACAGTTTGAATCCTGACCCACCAGCTACTAGTTTTGCCAATTCAGACATGATCCTTAGTCGCCCCTGAGCCTCAGTGTTTCCGTATAGGAAATGGGTGTAGGGATAGTACTCTGTCCACAATCTCTGAGAAGCATCCTATGGAGCCTAGGCTAGCCGATCCTGTATCACATCCTGCACAGGGGCACCGAGCTTCCATGATAGAGCTTTTATCTCGTTAGTCAGCCAGAGGTCCTGAGGAGACATGCTCTGTTTATACATGTGGGTCAGAGGTCAGCCAAAGCTGACACATGGCCAGGAAGTGACCTCATCTCGACACTGACATGGAGGCTGTGGACAGATGGCGGTCTTAGTCCTGCCTCCCTCCTGAACCTAAAGGACCTTGAGTGTAAGAGGTCTGGGCTGCAAGGAGCAGGGAGCTCTGACTTCCTGACAATCCAGTGGCCCTGGAATGGCCTTCCTCCATCCAGCTATACATTCCCAAAACTCAAAGTGTCTGCAGGGTGGGGGCCACACACAGCTGGGATACTAGGCTAATGCTCCTCTCCGAGCCTCAGTTTCCTTCCCTGTGTTTGTACTGAGTCATACACACCTGCTACAAAGGGAGACAGGCGCCTATCATGGAACACATGCCAGGCAGAGGCTCTGCAGGCTGCATCTGGGGACCCCTCCCCCAGGCACATATATGATTGGTGTCTCTACTGACTATTTCCTCCACTTGGGTTAGGATCAGGGCCAAAAAGACGCTGCTAGATGTGACCCCACCCCACTAGCCCCCCTCCTGGACCAGCTGTCTAATCAGCAGCCTTCTGAGCCTCGTCTTAGATGTAATATTTGTTATTTTATTGGAAAAAGCTGGTATTAACATATTTATAATTTTATTCAACAGTTGGATAGTTTGTGAGACACCGAAGAAGAAAACAAGAATGCACCTATGAGTCACGGAACCCCAAATGACTGGGCCTATGTTACCAGCACGGACAAACCCAACACCCTCCAAGGGCTTTGCCCTCAGAGAAGAACCAAAGAAGAGACAAACTCAAAACCCCCAACGATGTCACGATGATTATGGGAATGCCATATATTTGAGACCAGAGAACTTAAGTAGAGTCAGGCAGCAAAGTCTGTGGCTTGGCTCTGGTCCCTCTTTATCACATTGGTCCTCCTCCCTCCACAGCTCTGTCCTCAATCAAGACACGCAGCGCTATTTGCAGTCCGCTCTGGACCTGGGTGATGTCCTGGGGTCCCAAAGACGTGCTTTTCTTCTGAGATCGTGTTCTGTCTCTTTTTCCTTCCTACTTTGGTACCCAACGTTTAAAACAGAAGTCTAGAAACGAGGGGCATATGAAAGACTCCTCCTTTTGAAGACCGTGTGAGATCTGACTTTGAAGATAGCAAGCGTGACACCCGCAATCTCACAGCAGCAACCAGCTCCCAAGACAAGTATCCTTTGTAACGCAGAACTGCAAAGGCAGGTGGGTGTGCCAGAAATCCAGGCCAGCCTGTAAGGCCCTCTCACCTCGATTTTGGCTTCAACAAGATTTTTGTACAACTGGCCACATTCTTCAACTTCTTTACAAGAGAGGAAAGTCGCCCGATCTTTTGATTGCTCACTTTAATCAGGGTCAATATGTACATATAATACTGTCTGTCTGTCCAGAGTGCCTGGATTTTACAGTGATGGATAAACATTCTTCATTCACGTTGATTTAAAAATAAACTAAAAAAAAACCCAAAAATGTAATGGACCCAGTTTCTGTGTAAATACATGGCCGGAAGTGAGTGTGCATGCGGTTTGTGCTTTGACACACACAAGGATACCTTGATCCACTGAGAAAAAAAAAAGCTCCATTGCATGTTTCCTGGTTGGCAGTTCAATCCATGTTGTAAAAATGAAAGCCCCTCTGCTCACTGCTTCCAGAGTCAAAATGCCAAGTCCTGCAGTTCTGGGATTCCAGGAGGGAGGATGGGGGAGGGGTCACTGAGTGGCCACTGACCTGTGGCTCTGGGGAGGGCTGCCTGGCTGCATGCAACCTTGTGGGGGAGCAGCTGGGAGGGCGAGGAGAAAGCTGCAGGAACAATGGAGGCGAAGTGCATCTGGGAGGCATGCCCGGATGCCACCAAGCAGAGTGGGGAGCCACTGCCGATCTTCTCTGTCTTCTCTCCCATGTCATCTTGTCACCGGTGTACCTGCTCAGGCTTCACAAGGTACAGATGCTTCCCTTCCAGAACCTTCCATTGGGATGCTGCTTGAAAACCAGTCACCAATGTGGTGGGCCGGAAAGAGCCCATAGAAAGACCTGCATGGGACCCCAACTCAGCTCTTGGGGTGTGACTCCTTAGGCACCCCGTTTCTCTGCTTTAGTTTCCTCCTATGTACAAGGGGGATGGTAGCTATACCCCATGCCTCATGGCTTGAGGATTCTGCAGTCAGGGACAGGACCCGCTGTCATCTGCGGGAAGATGACTGGCTAGCATGGGAGGGTGACAGCAAAACCACCACAGAGTGGGCTGTGGGGATCCATCCACAGCCACTATGGACTGAGCACCATGCCCAGCGTGCAGTGGGCACTCACAAACGGATGGCAGTGAGGTAAGGGCTACAGCCACACAGGGTCCCCAGTCCTGCCTCTCAGGACTTGCCCCAGCCTGGAAAAGCCACACAAGGAACCTAGCCCTGCCTCAAGATTAACCCTAGGACTTCAGCTCTGCCTCTCAGGACCTGCCCCGGTCTGGCACCTAGGATATGGAATGACATCCCAAACACCCCAGTGGGGAGCTGGCATTGCCAGCGCTCAATGAAAATGCATCATCCAAAATCCAACATGAGCCAGCAGCTCTGAGCCAGGGCACGTGGCTGGCTCCTTTGAGGACCCACAGATCTTGCCTGGCTTGGGAGCTTCACTCTTTCTCTGGAGCCCCATCAGGGACCAACTTGACTTTCCCTTATAGGAACTGACCCACTGCAGTAAAAATCACCCCTGGACCTAAATCAAGTCCTGATAATAAATAAAGGCCCAGCCTGAGGCAGAAGGACCAGAAACAAAGGAACCCTGGACCAAGGCCCACCCTGGACTGAGGCCCACCAGGCACATCCATTTTATCACCTGTGACTGAGGCTTCTTCCTTTCCTTTGTTTAAACCGGCAATTGCCATCCAAGGCAACTCCAGCCTAGGGACTCACATCCCCACAATGGCCACCATGCTCATCTTGCCCTCCTACAGAGGTGGCCAGGAGGGCCATTGAGGCCAGCTAGTGCATGTCAGAATTGACCTTATCCTGGAAGATGTACAGGTTGTTGGTGGCCGCAATGGCGATGATATTCTCGGCTGGGTGCCAGGCCGTGTGCAGGATCTTCTTGGTGAAGTCCAAGCTGTCCACACTGATGTCATCACGCCGCCGCTTGCCACCCACACACACGCGTCGGGGCTTGAGCACTGCCCTGGGTTTGCTGCTCTCCCTGGAGGCCTCCAAGGTCACATCCCGCTTGGTGTTGCGGTCAAACATGCGAAAGAAGTTGTTGTAGGCCCCGGTCATGATGACACTGGGGAGAGAAGAAGAGGACCCAGTGTGGGAAGACAGAGGGGACATGGGTGCCCTGGAGCTATGATGTTGCCCCAACACTATGGGTACCTTCCCATCATTTGTACATGGCCTAAGAGACACAATGCTTGCTTGTAGCCCCAGGGGCAGCAGAGACAGGGATGACACTGAGGTGTGACCATGGCTAACAGGGCCTCTGTACTTGCCAGGCCTATCTCCACTCCACAACCTGAGTGGCTACGCCAATGGATAAATTAGTGCTCACTGCCGTGGATGACACGGAGTGAGGCACATACCACAGCAGACAAGGGGACCCTGGAAGCAGACTTCTGTTCTATGCCTTCTGCTCCATGGACTTCATCTAGTGAGACATGGTATAGATTAGTCCCGTGATGCATGTGGAAAGCAGGCCTGGGCCTAGAGGAAGGATTTGGGCTTGGGCCTATGGGAGGCTGGAAAAGCTGTGGGGAGAGAAGGAGGAAAAGCCCAAGGGGAAAGCTGTTTACCACAGAGGGCTCCACAGAGGAGGGAATAGCCACTGTTTCAGTGGCTGATGAAGAACATAGGCCTACACCAGTTTTGTTTATACAGGTCGCAGAACACCACTTCCTTGTGTGTATGCATGTGTGTGTGTGGGGGGTGTCATTCAGCCTAAGACATTGGCACAAGGCTACGTAAAGCCACTTTCCAGGGGTGATGTAGGAGGGTCATCTGTCTATGTGTTACTTTCATTGGTCAAATAAAGAAACTG
>LOEQ01000978.1:332186-352285 GCA_001685075.1 Bramus lutescens | reverse complement strand
TAAATGAATACAATTTGTGTGTTGTTATTTCGGGGTATAAGCTAGCTGTGGGGGAGCTGGGCCAGACGAAAAGCAGGGTCTGCTCACCTCATCACTACACAGGGGGATGACTCAGATGAATTCATCTGGTCCTAGTCAGGGAGTGAAAGATAAGGACTAGAACCAAAGCTGGGTCCTGTGCTCCGACTCAGTGATGATGGAGGGGAATGAAGGTGTCACCTTCACTCAGAGAGCGACACAGCAGCCCTCTGTGGGCCCATTTATTAAGGGGTCTATGCCCCCTTTGAGTCTAGCAGAGCGGACTGTGGTCCTCAGGCTTGCCTTAAAGGGATGGGCAATTTGTTTCTCCTCTTAGCCTTGGACCCCTAGAATGCAGGCATTGTGGTCCCTGTCCACAGACAGACCAGGCTCAGAGGAAGGCAGGGGCAGAAGGAAGGGGCTGTTTACTACCCAGAAATATGGACAACTATTGGCTGGACACTCTCCTGAGGTCCCTCCCACCAGACATCTCTTCTAGTGGTGGTGGGGGAAACAAGTACAGAGGTAACGAGAATTTGTCATTTCATAAATAGCGAGCTAAAGGAAGAAAGCCCAGGATTCTGTGGGGCAAGGCCGAGAGCACCAGGACAGCTTCCTGGAGGAGACGGCAGTGGAGCAAGCCTAAGTAGCATGTGCTTCAGCAGGATCCCAGAGGCAGGGAGAGTGGATGTGAAGGAAGAAAAGAAGGCGTGGGGCACATCTATGCAAAGTATCAAGCATTGATGGTGCTAGGCCTCCATCAGTCAGAGGCTTGCTGGGTTTTGTGCTGGGCTTAGGGACTGTCTGGTTACCTGCGCCCCTTGGTGGCAACATGAAATGCAGGCAGTGGGTGGTAACTTCAGCCACCTACCCTAATATCCTTCCTTATCATTGTCCTTCAGTGGACGCTCTGGACCACCCACCACACACTTGCTCTGTTCAGCATGATTATGTCACGAGCCCCTGCAGAACTGGTGGACCCTTGTGATGACAGCAGCTCCTATGTGGGTCCTGGCCTGCTCAGAGTGGCTTCCTCAGAGTGGTTCACTCGCTGTTACCACCACCCCTACTTGAGCACCGCTCAGCCTTGAACAACACAGCTACCTTTACGGGCCAACTCAGAAACTCTAGAGCATCCTGCCCACCCAGGTGCAGGGCAAAGCAGATGCCACCTGTGTGGATCCACCCCCCAGAGGGAGGGGAGTTGGGCAGAGGCTCTCATGCCACCGCTTCTCACCTGCCGATGGCGGGACAGGGAACGCGGGGAGGGAGGTGATGCCTCAGAGACTCTGGTACAAACACATGCCAGGAACTATGCTGCCCTGGTCACTTGGAGCCTCTCTCCTTCATCTGGGCGGGAGATATGTAGCTGTCCATCCACAGGAGACCTGGAGAGGCTCACCTACCAGCCACAGGAAACTGACTGAGCCTGAGGCCTATGGGGCTAAGAAAGCATGAGTAGGGACAGGGAAGCAATGTCCCCTCCCCAATAGAAAAGCTTCTGAGCTGTAGGGGGGGAAGGCACACAGGAAGGCAGGCTCTTGGGTACAACAGGGGAATGAGGTAGGATGAAGGCTGCAACGGGCCCATCCACATCACTGTGCCAGGTCCAGGCTGTGGTAACACAGGAGCCTGTGCTATGTACTAGGGGCTGTGTTCCAGGCTGGGGGATGGGAGAGGTGCATCACAACTAGGTCACCAGTTCAAGTTGTGAGCCCCAGAGGACATGTGTGAGGCTGCCAGAGCGATGGCAGGAGGAAAGTGTGGGTGGCCCAATGCTTTTCTGTCTCCTGGGGATGGAGATATGGGGCTGCAGCCCTCACCTGAGGGCCCGGGGTGTGGGAGGCACTTGGCTGATCCTGACCTAAAATCCCACAGCACCCTAGGACAGGGGTTTAAAGTGGGTATCAGCATCAGTCAAGGGTGAAGAAAAGCTCACTTCTCAGCCCTGAACTTGAGTCGGAGAGCTCTGCCTGCTAGGGAAGAGACCTCCCACACTGCGAACTGGCAAAGTGCAGCTTTGTGATCACAGATGACAGAAAAGATCCTTCCCGGGGTGAAGGGTGAGGGGCACGGCAGGGTGGCTGAGGCTGGGTGCCTGTAGCTGGCTCACCTGTCACTCCCATTCCACGCACACTCAAACTTGTCAAAGATGCAGTCACTCTCATACAGGGAGCAGAGCTTACTCCGCAGGTAGTCGTGGACCTGGAGAGAAGAGGAGAGAGGCTGAGCAATGGACACCAAATAGCTCGGACACCTCCATGGGACAGATGGTCTTGGCATAGCCCTGCACACACAGCTGACCCAGAGCTGTGGGACACGGAGACAGCACCAGAGAGCCGCATCCTTAGAGGAAAGGGAGTGTTCACTGCTCAGAGACCGTAGAGCCTGCACTGGTGAGGTGGCAAAGGGTGGGCACTGCTGTCTACAGTCTAGGGGCCACTCCTCCCTCCCTCCTGTTCTAGACTTTGGCTCACGGCCCTACCGTGCTATGACACCATCCCCATGGTCCTACCTGCGTGGGACCCCAGAGGACCAAGCCAAAGCTCTACATCTCTCTGATCCCTGAGGCCAGCACCCAGAGGTACACTGACCCAAACCAAAGGGCCTCATGGTGCTGCCAACCCTGCCAGCAGGAGGGGTCCTTAAGTGCCCACCCGCTCGCACAGGTGTAGCAGATTCTCCTGAGTGCCAAGCCTGGTTTGCTCCCCAGGGGCAGGAGGAGATGCTTCAGCTATGGGAAAAGAGTGAGCACCAGATTTCCTGGGCCTGCCGTGAAGGATGTTCCATGCCTACGGACCCAGCGTCTTCAAGAACCATGGGCTGAGGGAGATGGTGAACTCTTGGGACAATCCCACTCCTTGCAGCCCATTCCAAGACTCTTTTTGATGGATGAATTAGCATTCGCGTGTCAAGTACTGCAAGCTGGCCAAGCACAGTCCCACTATATACAGTTTCTAGGACACAAGAGTCACCCCCAAAGACACGAGTGAGAGTAGTCATTAATCATTGCTATTTTAGAATCTGTAGGTCAGCTGTACAGAAAGCCAAGCACCGAGCTTCAGCGCTGCTGAAAACAGTAATGCTGCCCCTTCACCGGGGTCCCCCAGGCTTTCAGAGGCCCAGAAGCTCCACACTCACCCCTCCCTAAGAAAACATTTATACACCTAGGCCTGTGCTGTCTGCGGTGTTGTGATGGCCCCAGGGGGCTGGGAAGGTGCTGGTTCAGTCACCTCACACCTCACAGAAGGTCATTTCCGACCTCAGTCTTGGGCTGCTGACACTTTCACAGGGGACACAAGGCCTGTCCCTATCTAGAGTGTACAGAGCAAGACCTAGAGAAGCAGGGAGCCACAGGTCCTCCCCACTGCTAACAAAGGGGCAGTTGGGTCAATGGGAGGTGTCCTGTGAGAATGTGCCTTCTAGGAGTCCCTTCCAGAAGCTTTTCCTCTTGGGTGCACCTCCTCAGCTTTGGTAGGAGAGGGAAAGGGCTGAACTTTGGGACTGCCACTACTGGGCTGAGATGCCTCTGTCACCCTCCAACTTCCCAGTGTCCCTGTCTGCAGAACAGGCAGTCAGTATCTGCTTTGCCGGAGCAGGACAAAACAGGCGATGGGCACGTATGGACACACACACACAGCCCTGTGGGTGCGGATGGAGTTTCTGCCGGCCTGCTTGATTCCTTATCTGCCAGTCCAAATCCCAGGCGACCTTCAAGGCCCAGTGCAAATGCAGTTGCCTCCAGAAAGCCCTGCCGCCGCCCCTCCCCCCGCCACACATGTGTCAGACATCAACAAGCTACACTACACATGTGTTGTTTTAACAGCAAGTCAGCTTTATCCAGTGCTCCACCAAGAGACCTGGCAGGATGAAGAATAAAGCCTCCCCAGAAGTTCTCAGAGGTCCACCCAGCACACTGGCTCAAAAGACTACCCTGAGGGTCTAGAAACATCTCCCACTTGGCTACTGAACACATTCTACACCGAGATGTTTCTGGTGGAGTCACGCTTACCTACTTAGTGATAAGGCTGTGGGTACTGGGGGTGGATCTGCACTCTGACTTCAGGCCTGACTTCATGCCTTTCTTTGCCTCTCCCTCCCCTCCTTTCCCAGAAACTGGGGTTCTAGATGCAGATGGCAGTCCCATGCAGGAGCCTCCTCAGCACCCCAGTGTCTGGGCTGGAAGACTCTATGCAGCTTCATCTACAGTGCAGCAGAGGAAGCCCCTGTGGCTGTGAGCCCCCTGTGGGGGTGTCAGCACTAGGAAGAGGGGTGTTGCTGGGAGATCTCACCCCACGCAGAGGGCCCCGAGGCTGCTAGACCTCCACACACACCTGGTAGGTCTCTATGGGCCTCGCCTCCATGTTCAGGTCCCAGACCTTGACCGTGAGGTAATCCCTCGTGAGCATGTAACGCCCACTGTGGCTGAACTTCACATCGGACACCGAGGAGATGATCTCTGAGAAGAAGGAGCGGTTGCTGGGGTCCTCAGGCTCTTCAAAGACTGTGGAGAGAGAATCTGCGGCTGTCATCGACTGCTTGCTCACAGTCAGAACCACAGCCCACTGTATCAGGCTTAGCTGTCTGTCTATACCATCATCATTCATTCACTTGTCAAACCTTTCCCTAAACACCTACCAAAACCCTTGGCTCTAAGAATCCTCCAAAAAGGAAAAGCCCTGAAAGGGCTTCCTTGTGGAATTATGTTAATTGAGTATTTACTGTACTGTGAACGACTTCATCTAATCCTCTAATAAAAAAGGCAGGGTGGTAGCCTAATTATCCCCATTTTATATCCAAGAAAATAGGCTGAGAGCGAATCCACGTGCAGCTCTCAGAGGCAGATAAAAGTGGGATATTTGAACCCAGGAGCTACACCTGCTGCAATGCTCTGCTGCCCCCTACTGGCAGTGCAGAGCTGAAAGGTTCTTGGCAGTCTCTAGGCTGGGCCTGATGTATATGGTTCTGGTCCCAGGTCTTCAGGCCAGAAGCTGCCTCTGGACATGTGCAGTGGATACCTGTGGTCATGCCCCTAAGTAGCCCTGGTGGCAGAGCAGGTAGGGACCAGGATTGCTGTGGGGCTGGCATTAACTCCCTGGGCTCTATGGGCANACAGCCTGACCACTGCCTCACTGGAAGAAGAGGGCTGGCCACAGCTCCCTAGAGACTTGGGACAGACCCTTCCAGTGAGCCCCTGGGGAATTATAGGTGTCATGGTCGGCCTCCTGGGTCCCACCCCTTTGCCTCTCATCTGGGACCTGGCATTGCCCTCCTGTTGAACACACATATCATTGCTGCCCTAAGCTGTCCAGAGTCCCCACAGAGCTTCTGAAGATTCTGACTTCCCTGCTAGGCACTCTCAGTCAACAAGCCCACGCCGAGTACCTGTGACGCCCTGGGCTCTGTTCAAGGTACTAGGTGAGTGGCACAAAGCTCTGCTCCCTGAAGCCAACAGGAAAGGCTGTCCCAGGAGCAAGGGAAAAGATGGAGGCAATCCACCTGGAGCCTGGCCCAGTCCTGCTGCCCCTCCCGAGCCCCATCACTCACTGGCCCTTTCCAGGACACAAGGTTCTCAAGGGTCAGGGGAAGGGTTGAGAGGGAAGAAGCAGGCACCCTGGGAAGGGAAAGCCATGTCAGGAGAAAGAGGCTGGGCACCCTCTTCTCCAAGCCCAGCCCGGGCATTAACCCCCCAGCAGTGGCCCAGCCCAGAAGGGACGGAAGCACTGAGAAGCTGAATGTACTAAAGCTCTCTGACTACTGACTGACAACTGTCGGTCTCCTGCTCAGCCTCATACAACTGGTCCGCATGAGACAAAGTGAAATCTGTCCCTAGTTGGGGCCCCTCAAGAACTGACATGATTTGGCACCCATTTCTGAGTCCCACTGTCCCTTATACTATAGCATGCAAAAGGCACCCCTGGGGAAGCTCTGGGCCTCACCCCCCTAAGGCTTGCTCTGCCAGAGTGGTCCCTTCCCACCACGCTGGTTAAGAACGCCATGTAGAAAATCTTGAAGATTCTCTTGAATCTTGAGATGGAATGGGGATTTGTACTGGCTGCCTAGGGGCTGGAGTGACTGCCCTGAGCTGAGAGGCGTGGCAGTTTCAGCAGCTGGAAAGGACAAAGGAACAGCTGCTCCTAAAGGTAGCCCTGCCCACACCCTGATTAGATCTCTAACCTCCACAACTATACAGAACACGCATGTGACGTTTTAAGCCATAGGGAAGAAAGCTCTCTTGTGGCTCCAGGGTGAAGACTTCAGGAAGCAGAGAAAGAGCACATGCCCTTCATGGGTTAAGGGTATCCGTGGCTCTACCCTGGGAGGCTCTGAGCATTTGATGGTGTGCCATCCTTGAACAACTCAGCCACTGTTAGCTGCAAGTGTCACAGCCATTTGCTGTTCACATAGCTGGAGTCCCAAGATGGTGAACCATCATCCCCACCCATTCTGACTAAGTGCATGCTCAGCCCTTCCTTCTTGCAGACTGCTGTCAAAAGCAGAAATAACTGTCTATTCTGAAGACTCATAGATGGCTGTTTCTATGGTTACCATGTCACGGTGCCTAGCAGACAACAACCTGGGTTTCGTCTAGTGTTTCTGGGAGAGCTGAAGCCATGGATGGGATACAAGATAGCCAGTATACCCCAGCCTGACCTGGTTCAGACAGGTCTGAGGAGCTCCTGTGCTCCTTTGACCTTTGGCCTCCTCATCTGCTCAGTGCCAGGTATGATGAGCACAAAGTGGTCCACAATGCTTCTCACTGAGTGAGAAGAAAGCCACAGAGTCATCCTGTTAGGAAAGGAGGCTGTGGGCAGGACCCTGGGGGAGTCACTGACAGCCACACCCTGGCTTTTAAACATAGTAGTGGGAGGCAGAGAACCAGCCAAAGTTCCAGACTTCTTACATAAATACAGCCGGAATGATGGTCATGGCTAATTAAGAACGGCATGTGCCTGGCCACTGGGAATCAGCTGCTTGACTTCTCGTGAACACTGAAAACAAACACTGTGAATGAGACACATAGTTTAGGGACAGTTGCCCTTGTAGCAGCATCGAAGTGTAAGATGCTGTGGCAAAGGATGTGATTTGGTGTCAGAGTGTTATCTAGCATGCTCTTGGCTAGGGTTCCATCTACTCTGGGGTCGAGAGGCAAGCAGGTGAAAATAAGTCTGGATTCTGGATTCTGCACAGGTGACTTAGAGGGTGAGAAAAAAATCCATAAGAATGTAAAATATAGAATTAACTGCAAGAGAAAATCTGTATGAACCTGGTTTACAAGAGCTAGTTCCAGGACAGGCTCCAAAGCTATGGAGAAACCCTGTCTTGAAAAACCAAAACCAAACCAAACCAAAACACAAAAACAAAACCCCAAAACCAAAAAAAAAAAAAACTGTATGATCTGGGAAGTGGTGGCATTTACCTTTAATCCCAGCACTTGGGAGGTAGAGGCAGGCAGATCTATGTAAGTTCAAGGCCAGCCTGGTCTACAGAGCAAGTTCTAGAATAGGCTCCAAAGCTACACACAGAAACCCTGTCTTAAAAAAACCAAACCAAAACAAAAAACCCCGAATGGAAAGAAAACCAAAACCCCTGTGTAAGGCACGCTATTGGCTAATACTCAGGTCTAGGCTCACCTAGTAGACAAGCACTCAGGCACTGGTGAGAACCTGGCTGGCTGGGCTGGCTTCTGGGCTATCTTAAGTTCTCCGAGGCAGGAAGACTCACCCTAACAGTGGGAGGCACCATTCCCTGAGCTCGAATCCAGAGCTGCACAAGGAGAGAGCCGGCTGAGCACCATCAGTCACCTGCTTCCTGACTGCGGATGCAATGTGGGCAGCCCCTCAGGTTCCTGCTGCCATGCTTTCCTCGCCACCACAGACTGTAGCCCCAACCTGTGAGCCAACATGAACCCTTCTCCCTCAAACGGGTGCTTTAACCACAGCAACAGGAAACATAACTAATCCAGAAAGCTGGTGCCAGGGAGCGGGGCTGTTGCTGTGATGAACCTGACCACTCGGCCCTTAGGCCTTTAGAACTGATGTAAAGGGGGAATGTGGAAGAGCTTGGAGGTTTGAGCTGGAAAAGCCCTTGAATGCTGTAAGCAGAGCTTAAGCTGTTCTAGTGAGAGCTCGTAAGACAAGAACGCTAAGATAAATGTGGACAGTGGAGGCCCCGGCTCATGAAGTTACAGAGGGAACAAGGGCTCCATCCGGGGGTGGGCTGGGGGACATCCATGTAGATCTGGCAAAGAATCTGGCTTTATATGTAAATGTCTATTGGGAGCTGCAGACCCTCAGACCCTGAACTTTCTATGACCCCTTGCCTGCTGGAGTAAAAAATTTACTTTCCTATGCTTGTAGCTGCTCTGAGCACGGAACCCTCATGAGTTCCTGATAACAAGGAAGTGGTTTCTGGTGGGCTTGCAGTGGAAAATCCCGAGAGCTGGGGCATGGCCACTAATTAAGGAGAGCACTATATAAGCTGCCTTGGAACAATTAAATTGGCATTCTTGCTTCAAGAGTGACCCGTGTCTTTGTGTGCTCTTTAATGGTGCAGGCACAACAAAGGTCAAAGTTTAAAGGTCATGAACTAATTTGTTTGGTGGAGGACATTCCAAGACAGAGAAGCATTTAAGCTTGGCAGGATTGTTTACTGCTCTTATATAGGTGCACAATTAAAAAATAACTAACAATTTGAGTATAAAGATATTTTTAAATGTGCAGTTTGTCAAGAAGAAAAAGAGTAAGCTAAAAGGTGCATCGAGGCAGGAGCTGAAAGGTGACTAGGATTGCTACAGAGACTGTCCCAGCTTGGCACTGGAAAAATAGAAAAATATGCCCTGAGGCCTCAAACTCAAGAAAATTCAAAGTGTCTGAAAGGAGAGTGCAGCGGGAGGGGTTCCCTGCTCACTGCCAAGAGCCCTCCCCCTCTCCCACAAGAATCAGCCTACAGAGTCTGATACAGCTGTGGTCCAAGGAGGCCAGGCTACACCTCACACAGGCAGCAGAACTTGGCAGCATCATCCACTGGAAACTGGTTTTGTAAGCATGAAATATTTGAGAGTGAGGAGGTCATGGAAGTTGGTGCCAAGATTCCAGAAAGCCACTGAAGCCAGACTGTGTGGTAGCATAACATCACCTGCAAGGGGCCCCTGCAGGTCACTGTGTAAGCTCAGACGATAAAGACAATGTTGCAATGGAGACTCAAGGATACTGGAGATGCCTGGACCATGGGGCATCCACCAAGGAAAACTATAGTCACGGAGTAGACCTGTCCTGAGAAAGCGGCTATTGTGTACTGTGGGCAACAGATGAATAGGCATGGCTGCTTAAGCTCTTTGCTGCCCTGTTGAGTCCATCAAGGGTCCCAGATACTGGGCATGGAGTGGACAGATTTGGTATTTGCTCTGATAGTTTGGTCTTCCAAGAGATATCCTAGCTTCCAAGGGATAGTTAGCTATTCCTTGCTATGTATGACTCCACTCTTCCCCTCATTTCACTATGTCATTATATGTTGGGAGTATTGGCTTATTTTTTATTTTACAGGTTCACAATTAAGAGATTGCCATGCATCTTAGATAAGACTTGGGCTTTAGACTTTTAAATGATGGCGGAATATTAAAAAGACTATGGGGACTTTTGAAGTTGGACTGAACATAGCTTGTATTAGGAGATGGTTATGAGCCTATAGAGATGAGAGATTTTTTTTAAAAAAAGAATGGCTTAGAAGTAATGTATTGGGATGTTGAGGTAGCAAGAGGTACAGTTATGATGGCAAATATTGACTGTCAATTGTCAGGACCTAGAATCACCCAGGGGATGAACCTCTAGGCATGCTCGTAAGGGATTACATGATAAGGTTAATAGCAATGTGAAGCCCCATCCTAAAAGTGGGTGGCACCATTTCCCAGGCTTCAGTCCTGGACTGCATAAAAAGGAGAAAGTTAACTGAACACCTGGCATTTACCTCTCTGCTTCTTGAATGTGGATGCAATTTGACTAGCCACCTCATGTTCCCGCTGCCATGACTTCTCCAGTGTCAGGTCCCAAAGAAATCCAGGACAAAGCATGGCTAACTGAGGTGCCTATTAGCATACTAAAGAGCATGCTGGCTGCCAGGCTCCCTCAGTACCTTGGGCTCTCCTCTGCTCTTCTCATACCAGCCCCCATCCTAAACCTCTCCAGTCCAGGGATTTTGCTTCCCTTCCCCTAGCTTCTCTTTCCTATATAACCCTGCCATTTTGGTCATGTACGCTCTTCCCACTTCTCTTCTCACAGCCCAGTTCAGTCTGGATTCTTCCAGATGCCTCAAGCTATACTCTCCTGCATATCTACAGTAAAAAACCTTCTTCTCAACCATAGCTTGGAGCAGTCATGTCCTCATTTTCATATAATAATGAACAGTAGCATCAAACTGTGAGCCAGGAGAAACCTCCTCTGCCTTATTGCTTTTCTAGGGTATTTTACCACGGCAACAGGAAAAGGAGCAAAGATAACCACTAATCCAAGAGAGAAATTGAACTCGGTGGCAATAACAAACAAAACCACGAGGCTAGAGAGAGGGCTCAGTGGTTGTGTACTACTGGACTGCCAGATGATCCCAGGTTGGTTCCCAGCCCTCGCGCCAACTGCCTGCAAGGCCAGCTCCAAGAATGATGCCCTCGTCTGGTCTCTGTGGACAATGCACTGGCATGCACACACCTAACCCACAGATACAGACATATAATTAAAAGAAATATACATGTTAAAAGAAAAAAACATGTCTCTCCCTCAAAAGGAGATCTGACAGATGTACACACGACCCATAAAGACCCTGGGGTAAGGTTGTACAATGCCAACCTCAGGAAAAGGGAAGAGAACAGAGGTGAGAGCAAGGAAAGAGATATCTTGATTGAGGGAGCCATTATGGGGTAGCAAGAAACTTGGCTCTAGAGAAATTCCCAGGAATCCACAAGGATGACCCCAGCTAAGACCCTAAGCAATAGAGGTGAGGGTGCCTGAACTGGCCTTGCCATGTAGTTAGACTGATGAATATCTTAAATATCTCTCATTGAACCTTCATCAAGCAACTGATGGAAACAGAGGCAGAGACCTGCAGTGGAGCACTGGCCTGAGCTCCCAAAGTCCAGTTGAAGAGTGGGAGGAATGAGAATATGAGCAAAGGGGTCCAGACCATGATAGAGACACCCACTGAAAAAGTCTACCTGAGCTAATGGGAGCTCACCCACACCAGCCAGACAGGGAAGAAGCAAGCATAGGACCAAACTAGTCCCTCTGAATGTGGGTAACAGTTGCATGGCTGGGGCAGACTGAGGGGCCACTGGCAGTGGTACCAAAGATTTATCCCTGCTGCTTGTACTGGCTTTTGGGAACCCATTCTCTTTGGATGGATACCTTGCTCAGCCTAGATATAGCAGTGAGGGCCTTGGACCTTCCCCAAAGCAATGTGCCTTACCCTCTCTGAGGAGTGGATGGGGGGTGAAGTGGGAGGGTAGGTGGAGGGAAGGGGAGGAGGGGAGGGAGTGGGAACTTGGAATGGTATGTATAATGAAAAAGATAATTTGTTTACTTTTTAAAAAAATTTTAAAAAAAGGAAAGGGAAGAGAGGAGGGCAGAATGATGATAACAGCAGTGCAGTAAGAGCACGGGAAGAGAAAACGACAAGCCGGAGTCACCTATGCACCCATATACAAAAGCTCTTAAACCTGTAGACTGTCGTGTGCTGTGCAGCCCTGTTGACACATGGGACCATTGGCCTGAAGAGAGGCCCAGGCATGCTGATGTAGCCAAATCTCCCAGATGAGCTACTGGGCACCCAAGCAATGAGTTCTGGGACCTCCTCAGAAGAGACCTGGCCCCAAGGACAGCCAGCCCCACTCAAAGTCCTCAGTGGTGGCTCCTTCTACACCTCAGTCTTGCAGCCCTGCAGCTTTGCAGCTTTGCAGGCTTGCAGCTCAGCACACTACAGAGGCAAGTCTGTGAATGCTCAGCACGTCCCTGGAGGCAGGCAAGGGATGAACGGAGAGTGAGCAAAGTGAGCTCTGCCTCTCCCATGCCTGACCCCTGTGATGCCCCAGCGACCCCAGGCATATGACAGTCACATGGCAGGGCAAGTTCTTATTTCTGGGCTCAGGAAATGTACAAGGGACTCTCAGCAGCTACCCCGGTTGGGTGCTGCTTTCTCACTCCACCCCCACCCACCCCAGGAATCTGGGTGTCGCAGACTGCAGAGATCAAGTGGCTCTGGCTGCCACCTCTACCAAAGCACATACAGTGAACAGAGCACAGACAGTACCAAAAGCCTCTCCCTGCCTGAAACACTCTCTCTCTCTCTCTCTCTCTCTCTCACACACACACACACACACACANNNNCACACACACACACACACACACACACACACACACACATTTCCTCCTTTTTTTAACATGCAGATACACAGAAAAATGCCAGTACACACCAATCACTGTCTCATGGCCATGTCTCCTTCCTTCCTTCCTGGTAACTTCTGCTTCCATCTTAGGAACTAAGCAATATCGTTCTTTCTCTCATTCCCCCACTGAACCTGTCAGCGCAATAGCTTCCCTGTGTCACTGAAAATCTTTGAAATATCTGAATGACTTAAGTGTGTCTTAAAGGATATCACCATTGTCAAGGTGTCATCTACTCTGCTGGACCAGTGGTGAGACTCTGACTTCTACCCACAGTGAAGGAGGTATCAAAGCTGCAGGGTGGACATGGGGACAGGACTTGGTCAAGGGATGGGAAAGGAACTGGGGGTTCAGCCTGACTCCACTACCCAGCAGAACCTGGCCTCTGGGGGAGAAGCAAGATTCCATCACTCAACAGCCTCAACTCAACAGTGCAGAAGCCTGTCTGCACTCCCACTTCTCCAAAACCTGTCTAGTACCTACCAGAATCACCCATTTGTTCCCTCATAGTTGTTTCCAGATTTTGTCACAGGCACTAGGGACAGCTGGGTGGTAGATGAGAGGGTTACAGGCCTATCCTCCTGGCTGGGGCCTGCCTGGGTATCATGGGGAAGGCAGCCCTTCAAAGCCCTCTCTGTTGGTAGGGGCCACAGTTTGAAGCCTTGGGCCCATCCTTGGGGCCTCAGTTTCCTCTTTGGTTTCAGTAGATCCCTTGGAGCAATATGACCATCACCTGAGACAGGTAGAGTGTGGCAGACTTTGCCAGAGGTTTCAGAAATGACTCTGGCTGTTTTCGTCTCTATCCTGGGCCTTGCAGACGCCTCCTGGTGAGGATGAACATTATATATCCTGCCTCCAAGGAGCTCTCAGGGTGCTTCAGGGAGGTAGCTGGTGGCTAGAGCAACCCCCCAACCCATGCTGGTGCACCCACTTGCCAGTCCCAATATACCTAGTCCCTACCCACCCCCCACCCACTCCGGTGCAGAAACTTACGCTTAGAGTGCTTGTCGCACAGGGCAGCTGCCCGCATGTCACAGAGCCGCAGGGAACCCTTGCTGCTGCTGTAGACAAAGAGGTTGCAATGGTGTGGATGGAACTCGGATGCTGTGATCACCTCCGTGAGGTCTTCCATGTTAGCTGGCTTGATGTCGACGATATCTGGGTTGGTGATGTTAAGGGCAACAGTGAGGGTGCTTCTGCTCTCTCCCTCCGTAAGGCTCAGGCCAAGCCCAATCAGGTCTGAGTGGCTTCTCTGGTTTTTTAAGACCCCACCCCCACCCCAGCAACCAACACCCCAGTCCCTGATCCCCCAAGCCACACGTACTCACATGGAAGACTGCTTCCCAGCGCCCATTCCCAATACCTGCCCACTGGCCCTGCAAAGCTGAACTCATACCCTCTTACAGAATAATGACTGACCAGCCCTGCAGTCACCATGGCCCTCTCCTGACAGCCCACCTTCCTCTCTCAGCAGCCAAAGAGAAGGGGTGCTGAGTGTGTGCTGTCACGGTGAGCTGTCCCCCACAGGCTTGTCCCCCACAAGATGATTGCCCTCTAGTTGCTGCTGCTTGGGGAGGGTCACTAGGGGTAAGCCTTTGAAGGTAACACCTGCCCCTGGTTCCTGCCTTACTATCCATCTCTTGGGTCATCCTAGTAGAAGCAGTCTCTGGCACACACTCCCACGGTCATGGACTATGTTCCTCCACCGCGCCTTTCCTGCCCAGGTCAAACTGTGAACTAAAATTAACCCTTTCCTTCCATCAGGGGCTGTGGAGTCCTGGAGACTCATCAGGTGATGAACAGACACACCTACTACATGCTGGGCCATGGGCACCTTTAGTGAGTAATTTCACATCACTACCCCACTGAACTGTGTCTGGACCATGTGCGTAGGTTTGTTGCCCCAGCAGCTACTCTCCTTCTACGCACAGTACCAAGACTCTCCAGTGGAAAAATGTTCTCTGATCTCAGCCAGTCCCACACTCGGCTCTGACCTATGCCTTGGAGACTCCAGAACCTGGAATACAGGGATGCTGGAATATGGGTTCCTTGGGGTTGGATGGGAACAGAGGAGAGGATTCTGGGGCCTGGAGTCACACCCCAGTCTCTGCCTGCAGGGCAAAAGAGCATTCCACAGTATTTAGGCTGTGGGCATCTAGCTGGCTACATGGTCTTGGAGCCTAGGAATGGTAGGTACCTGTTGGGCAGCAAAGTGGCCTAGAGGCTGTAGGTGTCCAGCTAAGTGCATGGCTCTAGGACTCAAGGACTGGCCAGTGTCACTGCCTGGCTGCTGTCAGGTGCCACTGGGATGGACGTTATTTCGTACTGACGGTCTGTGCACTACTTCCCTCTCTCATGGCTTCAACAAAACACCTGGCAAGAGCAACTTGGACCTCATGAAACTGAAAGGCTTCTGCAAGGCAAAGGACAGCATCAATAGACAAGATGACAGCCTACACACTGGGAAAAGATCTTCACTAACTCCACATCTGACAGAAGGCTAATAAAAGATATAAAGACCTCAAGAAACTAGACAGCAACGAACCAAACAATCCAGTTAAAAAATTGGCGCAGAACTAAACAGAGAATTCTCAACAGAGGAACCTCAAATGGCTGAGAAATACTTAAATGGTCAACATCCTTAGCCACCTGGGAAATGAAAATCAAAACTACTTTGAGATTCCATCTTATACCTGTCAGAATGGCTAAGATCAATAACACAAGTGACAACTCATGCTGGTGAGGATTTGGAGCAAAGGGAGCACAAACTTATATAGCCACCATGGAAATCAATATGACAGATCTCAGAAAATTGGGAATTGATCTACCTCAAGACCCAGCTATACCACTCTTGGGCATACACCCAAAGGATGCTCCATCCTACCAAGAGAATTCTCATCACTTAAAAAAAAAATGACATGAAATTTTCAGGCAAACAGAACTAGAAAAAAATCATGATAGTGAGGTCACCCAGACCCAGGAAGACAAACATGATAAGTACTCACTTTTAGGTGGATATTAACTGTTAAGTAACTGATAATCATGCCACAATCCATAGACCCAGAGAGGTTAAGTAACAAGGAGAGCTCAAGGAGGGAATGAACGAATCTTTCTGGGAAGTGGAATAGATTTCCGGGTGGACTAGGACAGTTGGGGATTGGAATAGGAGGGATCAGGCTGGGGAAGGGATGGAGGAAGAGAGTACTGGAAGAGATGACAGGAATTGGGGGGGCATTTGGGGCTCAATGTGGAAACCTAGTGCAGTGGGAATTCACTGGAATCTACAAGGGTGACCCCCGTGAGGACTCCTAGTAATGGAGGATATGGAGCCTGAACCGCCTACCTTCTGCAACAAGGCAAGACTTCCAGGAGTAGGACTGGGACACCAAGCCAGGCACAAAACCTTCGACCTACAATCTGCCTTGTCTGTAAGACCTTCTGGGGCAATGGTGGTGCAGAATTTGTGGGAGTGACCAACCAATGGATGACCTAATTTAAGGCCCACACCACAAGAGAGAGCCCATGCCCAACACTGCCTGGATGATCAGGAACTGGAGGCTAGATAGCCCAGAGACACAGGGTAGAACCAAACATAACTGGCAGGAAAAAAAAATCAATGGAAAGATTCCTAAAATATTATGCTATACTCATAGATCAGTGCCTAGTCCAGTTGTCGTCAGAGACTGCCTCCAGCAGATGATGGGAGCAGACGCAAAGACCCACAGTCAAACATTAGGCAGAGAGTGAGCCCATGTCAGAGGTCTCCATCAGGTCCCTCATCCGGAGCCCAGTGAACCATGTGGAAGAGGGGGAGGAGGAATTGTGGGAGCCAGAAGGGTCGAGGATACTGAGAGAATACAGCCCATGAAAATCAACTAAGCAGGGCTCATAGGGGGCTCACAGAGACTGAAGCAGCAGTCACTGAGTCTGCATGGGTCTTTGCTAGGACCTCTGTGTATGTTATAGTTGTTGGCTTGGTGTTTTTTGGAGGGGACTCCTGATAATTTTTAGGACCCTTTTCCTCTACTGGGCTGCCTGTCCAGCCTTGAAGCAAGGGTCTGTAGCACTCCAGAGGCAGTTGTAGGCTCTGTTAATTTAAGGTCAGCCTGGTCTGCATGGTGAGCTTCAGGCTAGCCATGGCTACATAGTGAGACCCTGTCTCAAAAGGGGAAAGGGGGTTCTGACTTTGTCCTTTTCATTCTTTCCAGGACCTTAGCCCAGGGAATGGTGTCACCTACATTTGAGATGGCTATTCCCCACCACCTCAACAGATGGACTCAGGGATTGGTTTCCATGGTGATCCTAAATCCAGCTGAGTAGACAATCAAGATTAATCATTACAACATATCCCACTAAGTTTCACTGAATCTGTCCTAAAACAGGAGCCTGAAGAAGACATCTGACAAGGGGGTGGCTGCAGGAGGAACACGCAGCACAAATGCACCAAACTTGCCTCTCCTTGCAGGTCATGTCAGCAGGGCCTTCCAGATGGGACCCCTCCATGTGACAGCACTTCTGGCTTCCCCTGGTGCCCTGGATCCAACACGAGCGTCAATATTAGACACATACAAAAGAAAAACTGGCACAGAGTGCTGGGGGTGGGAGACAGGCACATACCAAGTGACTCAGTGATGGGGACAGCAACTACCACCAGGGACTAGAAGAGATGGTAGAGGGTAGACCACCAGAGACAGCCCTGAAAGGCAGGTGGAGCTGCGGGTCAGGAGAGGGACTGTCAGGCTACTGCAGTGCCAGACCGTACTCCAGGATGACATCTGTGGTCCTCAGTCAAAGACACAGGAAACATGAGCCACACGGGCCTCTGTAGCATTGTCTGGCTGTAGGGACTTTTATAGGCTGTCCTTCATCTCCTGTCACCAAAGACACTGCCTGATCTCCCGAAGCTCAGCCTGGGTCTCACTATCACTTTGGAAGGGTGAGTTGTGGAAAGGAAGGGCTGGGTGTCCCATGGCTTCCATTCACTGAGTCTCAGCATCCATGCTATGCAGTGGTGGGGACTGAGGGCCACTCCTCCTTCACAGGGGATTCTCTGCTAACTATCCACTGAATCTGGACTGCAAGCTGGAGAATCATTGACTTGTCTAACAAAATACCAAGAGAGAAGTAGGCACAGAGAGCAGAGAACCAACACCAACCTTCTTCACATGGACACTCATGGAGACACCAGGAGAGGAGCTAGGCTGGCAAAAATGAACTGGGCCTCCAGACACAGCCATAGCCTGGGTATAAAACAGCATGGAGCCCAACCCTGAAGAAAGTGGGGAGGCTGGGGTGAGCAGAGACACACCCAGAGCCACATGTGGAGCTGTAGAGGAAGAAGCCAGCTGCCAAACATCAGGGCAGGGCAAGCCTCCCAGCAGGCTCAGCATGCCAAGGGCCCTGAGGTTGTGACTGTGGCTGTGACACCAAGGTGGATGCCAAGTGCAAACGGAGGTTTCATGAGGCTCCAGACTGCACCAGAAAAAAGCATGAGTCTCACCCGCATGTCTTCCCAGGAGCCTGCTCTCAAGACCAGATGTTGTCATGGCAACCAAGTAGTGACTGGAGTGAGATAAGAGGCAGCTCTGCCAAAACCCTGCAGAAGGGCCTCCTTTGTGGAGCGCCCCCAAGGCCTTCTGCACATAGAAGTGGTCTAAAAAAAGAATTGGTTTTTCTCTCCAAATTTTCTTCAGCAGATGACCTGGCTGCAAACAAGAGCTGAGGGCACTCTAGGCACAGCCTGTCAAATCCTAGACCCAGGTCCTGGCTGCCACGGCACAATGTCAAAGGTGAATGTGTCAAGCCTCAGGCACCTAGCTCTCAGAATGTTGGAAGCTAGAAGTTCACTGCTAAGGTAAGGACAGGGAATAAGTCCCCCAAGGCCCTATTGATGGCATTTCCAGGGGTCACTTGCTCTGCTCCCTGTATCCTTACCTAGCCTCTGCTGGTCTGAGGTGTCAGCATCCCCATCAACTGTTCAGCTACACTGGACCCCTAGGGCTTGATTATAAGCTAACAACCCCTGAACACACTGATGGCAGAACAGCGTCATCTTGAGATTCTGGACAGAGTTTCAGAACACAAATGAGGGCCACAGCATGGTGTCAGCAACATTGTAAGTCCCTATGCAAAATCGCTCTCTGACGGGGAAAGTGTCATTGTGCAACTTATAAAAAGATCTCTTCTGTAAAGCATCTAAAAACAATCTGGCCTCTGGATGCAACACAAGTGCCACTGTCACAGGACATGAGATGGTTTAAACAGGCTGAGTGGGGCTGAGGGAAGCTTCTAGGAAGGAGCAGAGGCGTAGGCACATGGGCCTGGCTTGCTTCCAGGCCCCTCGGGAGACCTTGGCTTTGCTCATTCCACCTTTCTGGAAGGTGATGGCCCTGAGAGGAAGCAAAAAGGGAAGTCCAGGCTCCCAGACCTGGGGCATAGCCTGACCTCCAGCTCCTTAGGGTCTGGGGTTTGAGTCACTTTGGTCTCAAACAGGCAGGGAAGTGGCTATCCTAGAGCTACATGCAAGTGGTGGCTTCCACACTCTAAAGTCACCTTCCTGCTCTGCACAGAAATGCTCATAGTACCTCTGCATTGGGCTGTGGAGTGCGGGACACAGGAAAGTCTCATTCAAAAACTCTGTGGGCAGAGGGACAGCCATAGACATCCCTGTGTATCCAGAAATCAGAGGAGATGGGACCCAGGAGGGGTCTTCCCAGCCCAGGAGGGACACGGCAAGGACAGGTGGGACTGAGCCATGGAACTGTGAACAGAGGTTTGTGGGCCAAAGGGTCAAGGGGGCAAGAGTGACAGGGGAATCAGCAGAGAGTGGAGCAGGGCCCTATGGGTCCCTGAAGGACAGACAAGTCTGAGAGTTGGGGATGGGGATGAGGGACATGTTACCATGATCACCAGTCACCACTGAGGAGCACAGAGCAGTCTCAGAAGCCAAAGGAACCCGTGGGAGCTTTGAGCAGAGGCTGACAAGAGCAAGAAAGAAAAGGATGCAAGACCCTGGCCCTGGCCAGCCCAGCTCCTGCACTCGGTATGGCCTCCAACCCTGACCTCAGCTTTCTCAGATGAATGAGCAAGAATCGTCCAGGCAACCCCTGCTCAGAGGGTATCTCGTAAGCTCAGAGCCATCCCAGCTCAGCATGATGTCATACATCTTCTGGCCCCATCCATGCCGGAAGTGAGACATCTCCAATGACTCAGCGGCCATCAGATCTGTGGAAACACCTGCAGCCCAGAGTCTAGACTCTTCTGCTTAGGGAGGCTCACCTCCAGGGAATGAGCCCAGAGCTCTGTCCCAGGTGTCTGAATCTCATCCCTCTGTGGCCTGGCATCAGTAGTCACAGGGAGGCAACATGGTTCCCCAGTGAATTTGTCAATCAGAGAGGAGGCTTTTTTAAATACTAGTTTTCCCTAAGCTACCTCTGGGTCTTTAGCACATGACACACACCCCTTCCTCCAGCAAACAAGCCAGGCATCTCTTGTCACCGGCTTATCAGGCACTTTCAAAATGGAGCCACACACAAGTTGGATATAGTTCCACAACAACCACGTTAGTTCCCTAGTTCCTACAGGGCCCACTAGTCCACTGACATGTTCCCTGTCCACTCGAGTTCCCACAGGCCCACCAGTCCACTGACTGCT
>LOEQ01000978.1:321717-332061 GCA_001685075.1 Bramus lutescens | reverse complement strand
CCACTGACTGCTCCCTGTCCACTCACATTCCTACAGGGCCACCAGTCCACTGACAAGCTCCCCTTCCACTCTCTCTCTCAGCAGCCCATTCACTTTCACACATGCCATCTGCTCCAGGCCCACAGATTCACTTGGCAAAGGCCCTCCTTGGTTTCCTCTCTGCCGACCTTCTGCCTATGACCCACAGCACATGCTGGTCTGTCTCCAAGATCCCAGTACTGGTCATGAAAGACTCCTGCATGCCTGGGCCTTGCATACCTAGTGCCAGTTTCAAGCATGTCAGTGGGTATTTGATAAACACCTGCGGGTGAGTGCTGTGCTCTTCAGCATGGGTGACCATAAGTCCTGTATTCTGGATGGGAAAAGGAAGCCAGTGACAAAGAGACAAGTCTCAGTGCTGGAGTCACTAACACTTTCTTCATTTACGACTAACTTGTTCTAATGTCCTGTGGCCACACAGTTTCAAAGACAGTTATAACTCAACCCAAAACGATGAAGTCAACATTTTTTACTGTCGCCATTCAATAGCAGCTATGGCCTTCCTTGCCCCTCACTCTCTCCTAGGAAATACTTGTCATCTATGAGCTCAGGCTCTATGACTCAGGTCCCTTACTGGAAAGGTCTGGTGACAGTGTCTGCTTCACTGAGTGAAAGCCCAGCAAATAAAACTTCACTTAGTATGGCTGTCATTAATAGTTCCCACAATAGTGACAAGGTAGCAACTTGCCCTTCCTGGATTGGCCCTGACCTTCCCCAGCTTGGTGCAGGCTATACCCACACATCCTGTAGGTGGTCCTCTCCTTAGCAGGCTGCAGGAGGGGCAGTGCTCAGTCTTTAGCTTGTTCCGACACCAGGACCCCATTTCTGCCTGGCTTCACAAGTCTCTGATATCCCAGTTGTCACTCTACATCCAGAGTGACACACACTGGACCAACACAAGGGGATGCAACCTCTAGGTAGCTGTCCTGGGGGGGCAGCCTCCTCTCCTTCAGGGCATGGTGTCTCTAGCTCTCTTGCTTCTTCATGGCTCCTATGGGGACCCAGGTGATGGAGACCCCTGCCACCCTAAGGAGGCACGGGGTGTAATGGAGCCTTCACAGCAGCTGTGTCCTTTAAGTGTTCATAAACAGACACCTTGTGATCCCACACCTTGCCTCCTTTACACTCTAGAGGGGACAGTTCTTCAGTGAGGAAATCACCTGAAGCCCCGGAAGTCAGTATGCTTATATACCAGCCCAAAGCCACTTCCCTGCAGGTCAAGCCAAGGATACTAAAGCTCCTATCAGTGATGGCCAGGTGCCAGAGGTTGATGCGCAGGTCATCCGCCGACATGTATGTCTCACAGTCACTGTTGACTGAGATGGAGTTGATATGGTAAGTGTGGCCATTGGCAAAGATCCTCCTCGGGCTCACCTCCACCATCAGGTCCATGGGCTTCAACACAGGCACCTGCAGAGCAGAGGCAGGCAGAGTCACGTGGGACAAGTATCCGGAGACACATAATCTTTTTTTGTTTATTTTCTTTCAAGACAAGGTTTCTCTGTGTAGCCCTGGCTGCTCTGGAACTCGTTCTGTAGATCAGGGTGGCCTCGAACTCATAGAGAACCTCCTGCTTCTGCCTCTCAAGTGCTGGGATTAAAGGTGTGTGTCACCACTGCCTGCCAGAGGACTCACAATCTTCATGGGAGACTGCATCTCTCATTCAGGAGCCGGGTGCGAAAATAAACAGCCATGGTGTGAGATAAGTGGTCACAGATGGCAAATGGCCTTCACCTGCCCGGCTCATGCAGCATGTTCTACATGGCTGTTCAACTGTGAGGTTTTCAAAGTTTCCTGGCCTGTACAAGGGGCTCAGGCGGTAAACCTGACCCACCTCACATGAACTGAACTGCCCAGCATGTGTGCGTGTACACACACACACACACACACACACACCTCTTTCTCATTCCTTTTATATTTTATTTCATTTATTTTATGTGTATGAGCATTTTGAGTGCATGTATGCATATGCACTATGTGTGTGCCTGGTACCCAGGGAAGTCAGAAGAGGGCATTGAATCCCTTAGGACTAGAGTTATAGAGAGCTGTAACCTATAAGCTGCCATGTAGGTACTGGGAGCCAACCCAGGTCCTCTGCAAGGAGAGCAAGTGCTCTTAACCACTGTGCTATCGCTCCAGCCCCCAGAACTCTTTCTTGCAAGTTCCACATTCTGCTGAAGGATGCAAGTTCTTATGCCTTTTAATTAAGCAGGACAAACGTCGACTTTTCGACTTTGTTACAACTCTACAGCGCCACCTTCTGGACTTCACTGTACCAAAAATCTAGCCCAACTCCCTCTGCCCAATAATAGCCCAGGGCTGGGGAGCACTGAGCTCAATTTAGTAACTGTAGAAGTGTGGCCATACACTGGGCCTCAGTTTCTCCTTTCTGTGTGGGCATTTTCTGACTTGCTATCCCCCTCAACTGCAGGTGAAGAGCCCTTCATAGACAAAGCCCACCATACCAGGCCAGTAAGGAAGTATCCAGGGTGTATGCTGCATAGTGGATTAAAATTTTTCATCTTGAGGGGAATTCTGAAGACATAGGGTGTAAAAGGGAAGTGAAACAACAGGCTATTTTAGGACAGGATGCTTACAAGGAGGTGAAACAACAGGATGTTCTAAGTTCTCGACCTCTAGGTCAACACCCCTCTGGGGGTCAAATGGCCCTTCCACAAGGTTCACCTCAGATATCCTGTATATCACATATTTACATTATGGTTCATAACAGTTGTGAACTACAAAATTACAATTATGAAGTAGCAACAAAAATAAGTTTATGGTTGGAGGTCACTACAACGTGAGTGTATTAAGGGTTACAGCGCGGAGACAGTTGAGAACTCCTGGTTGGTCTCAAGGGAGGTGAAACACTTCCATCCTGCAGGCAAGCTCCTTTTGGACAGTAGATAAACAACCCATAATAGCATCAGGAAGTCCCTGAATCTGACCAGGTTCACCAAGTCCCTCCCTTTCCAGGAGCATAGAAACAGGAAAGATTGCAAAAAAGTCGCTCTCCAAGCTGAGCTGCTCTGTTCAGAAAAGGCTTGGGCCGGCAGCCTGAAGAGACTCAGACCAGCCGAGTCACCTGGAAAGGGCACCTGTCGAGCTGCCTGCAGGCTGTGTGTACAGTGTGCTCCAGGTCCCCAGCTTTGTGAGTTGTCACCATGCTGGGGTAGCTGTTTATCACTCATTTCTGTTCCTGGAAGTAATTCCAATAAAACTCATTGATTCAGCTAGGTGTGGTGGCACACACCTTTAACCCCAGCACTCAGGAGACAGGGGCAGGAGGATCTATGTGAGTTTGGGGTCAGTCTAGTTCATAAAGTGAGTTCCAGGACAGTTAGAGCTGTTACACAGAGAAACCCTATCTCAAAAAATAAAAACAAAAACAAACAAACAATAAAAAAAATCTCCTTGGTTCACCATGGTATCTGTACTTTGGTCTGTCATTGGTTTGCCATCTAGGATAAGTAAATGTTCGTTCATCACCCCAGGAATAATGTCACAACAGTATGGCTCTGGCCCTGGCACCGAAAGTCCTAAACATTAAATGGCTTAGGAGGACATAAATGCCAAATGTTCTGTTCAAGAAGCTCACCTGCAGTGATGTCACGGTGGACAGGTCTTTTAATTTCCCCTCCTCATCCTTCAGGTTGTAGCCCTCGGGCCTCTTGTCTCGTTCGGTGATCTTCCATAATTTAATAGTTTTATCTTTAAGAATAGAACAGGAAGAATAAGGCACCCTGTCACAGCCAGGTCAGCCCAGCCCAGGTCTGTCACAGCCAGAGGGACGTGACATGTACCTCAGGAGTCACCCCACACCCCCATTCTCACACAGCCAGGTTCTCCCTCCCATTGCCTTACACAGAACACCTCTACTCTATCCTTAGCCCGTCTTTCTGAGTCCCTGGCAGGGGATGCTGCTAGGTCAAAGGGCATGGTCCTTGCAAGGATCACTACTGACCTCTACATTGAGTCTGTACCACTGTGTCTTCCTGAGATAAGGGTGGCCTATCTGCCATTGCTAGCTCAGTGGTACCTGCCACCCAGAAGCCAGTTCCAGGGGCTTCTCTTCTCTGCACTCCTCTCTTGCACCTCACAGGAGGAAGCGTAGGTGATGGTAACCTTATGGCTCACCTTGGCTATGCCACAGACACCATCCAAAATATATTGTCTCTTGCTAGGAAGGGTCTTTCAGATGCATTTAAAATTTAAATCAAGCGAGCAGATAAGCTGCCATCAGGAGCTGGGCCTTGCATCACTGCTGAAGGCCCTGACAGAACCAAAGTGCTACCTCTGTCAGCAGACATCCTCCAGGCTTGAGCTGTGCGCTTCTGGCCTCACAATCACAGGGGCAAGTTCCTCTCCATCTCCCTCTTTCCCTCTCTCCTCTCTCTGGCTTCTCCAGAGAACCCTGATAACCTTAGCAGTCAAAAGAAACGACAGGGTAAGCATGGGAGGGATTGAGAAAAACTGGTTTCAGATGGGGCCTTCAATAAGGGTCTTCAGTCTTCCATAAGGACAGGGTGGAACTGGGGTATAAAGAAGGTCTAGCAGTTTTGTGGGGCTAAGAAGTGGGTGACTCCCATGGCTGGCCTTCCTTCCAGAATGGCAGGACATTATTTTTGAAGACATATATGCATGCATGGGCGCTCACGTGTGTACATACACATGCGCGCACGCGCGTGCACACACACACACAAGCTTAGTGTCATCTTTACATGCTCCTAGTCCCATGTGACTATCCATCCACTCTCACACAGGATAAAGACCCCAGTGCTGAGCTGATCCCAGCCAGGCCTCCAGGAGGCCAGCTAGATCCTGTCCTCTCAAAGCCCAGAAGAGATACACAGCTAGAATGACAAGTGTCCTGTCAAGGAATGGTCCAGCAGAGGTGAGACATCAGGGAAGGCTTCACGGGGCACTATCCAGTGGACCGAGAGGGGATGAGGAGGGAAGTCACCACATGAGAGATTGTGGTGGGGGTAGGCAGGTGGTAAAAGCTAAGTCATTCTCAGGAAGCCATTGAAGCTCCCTCAGTAGTAGGACTTCCTCAAGGAATGCAGAGGTGACGCCATCTTGCCAGCCTCCCTCAGGCTCATGCAGCATTTACTCTTCTCAGAGCACCAGATGGATATCATATCTCATAACCCCAGAAGGGAGCTGAGACCCCTGGGCAGTGTGCAGACCGAGGCTAATGAAGGTAAGACCACATGTCCCAGTCCACAGAGCTGGCCTGGACCCAAGTCTGCCCCACCAGACTCCTGGCCTGGGCTCATGGGCAAAGGAGGAGAGGGAGGATAGCAGGGCAAGTGTGGGAACTAGGTGGCCAGGAGGGGCTGAAAGGCCTAGACCCAATCTAGAGGTGGCAGTCAGAGCTGGCATTTAGCAACAGCTTTCTGAGATCACAGCATGTCTTGAAGCAGAGGGACAAAGACCAGCCACTTGTCTATTCTCCCCACCACTAAGGGCAGCTCTAGGCTGGGTGATTTGTGGCTCTGAATAAGAATACAGCTTGTATCTGGTGGTCACTGGTTTCTGGAATATTCAACTTCATCTCTACCTTGAAAACATCCATGACCGCTGTATTTACAAAGAGGGGAGATTCGTGATCAGCCAGGGAAAGCTGAAGAGAATGGCCTGGTCACAGAGAAAACAGGAAGCCTGTGTGAGGTCAGGCTGGCCCCACCCGCCAGGCCTCACCATTGGTGGACAGAAGCGAGTGTGCGGCGTTCTGCTGTGGGAGCCATTTGATCTTGTTTATCTTCTCCTCAATCTCCAAGCTCTTCAGGTAATCAAATTCGGGCTCGTGGCTCTGGAAGGTGCTGTACACGTCGTACTCACCCTGGCTGTGAGGCGCGTTCTTACTCTGCAGGGAAACCCAAAGGCAGATGAGCCACAGAAGCAGCCAGGGTGGATGGAGACAGATATGAGACCAGGCTGAATCCGCCTTGTGGTGGAGGTGCTATCCACACCACCAAAGGAAGATGCTAGTGCAAGTGTACCCATGTGTGTGTGTGTGTGTGTGTGTGTGTGTGCGCGCGTGTGTACAAGGTGGGTGTATGTGTAGGGGTGTGTGTATGCAGGGATGTGTGTTTGTGTATAGGGGGCATGCAGACGTGTGTACAGGTGTATATGTGTGTATAAGGACATAGGTATGCATACATGTGTGTGAGCATGCATACAGAGACAAGGAACAACCTTAGATGTCATCCTCGGAACACTGTCCACCCTCTTTGAGGCAGGGTTTCTCATTATCCGAGACCTCACTGATTAGACTAGCAAGCCCTGGGGGTCTGCCTGTCTCTGCCTCCCCCAAATTGGAATCACAGACACATGTATTTCTTATGTTAGTTCTGGGGATCAAACTTAGGTCTTCATGCTTGTGAGGCTAGGGTTCACCCCATGTATCCACGACATGGCCACCATTCACCCCGATAAGACCAGATGCTAATGTCAAGACTCTATCTACCCTCATCTGTCTGGCCCTAACTCTGTTTCCTGTGATGGCATTTTGGGCTGCAGAGTTCCTGCTATGAATCTCCTCTCAGTGGAGAACCCCAAATGCCGAGTGTTAGACCTGCCATAAACACCGGGGATCACTCTTCCAGCAGACAAGTCAAGTTTCTATGACAACTTGAAATCACAGCTGGGAACAAGTGAAAATGGCCAGCCAAGCCCGGCGGCAGGCTTTTCTGTTCATTTTGAAAGTGTCTATTTTTAGGTCCCCATCTCTGTCTTGCGTTAGGATCTGTTTGAAAATCCTTCCACGTCTTTTGCCTCCTCTTCCCATGAGCACGAGTTGCGAAAATGTCAGCAGGACCAGTGGGAGGAGACAAACGGAAGGGGAAAAGCCAGAACCTCTGAGCTTATTTCTCTTTGCAGCGGGCAGCTCGATGGTTGACGCTGATGTGCCCCGGTGGGACGGCCTGCCTTGTGACACCTGTGCACATCCGGCTATCCCTGGCCTGCCCTTGCTGAGCTATTTTAAGCCCTCTGTGCTGCGCTTCTTGAGCTGTCAGAGGAAGGGTGACAGCAGCTCTCTGCCTGGTGGGGTGGCAATGCTATGAAGCATGGGGACCATGCTCAAGGGGGCGAAGGTGGCTTCAGCTCCTCTCTCTAGCCCTGCCTCCTTTGAGCCTCTCCTTTCTCCCCTCCTTGGTTTCTCATCCCCAACACATTCAGTGGTGAGAGGCCCCTGACTGGGGTGGTACATGACCAGGCAGCAAGAGCCTGGCAGGTTTCCATGGGGCTGGCTGCTGATTGGCCTGTCTGTAAATGGGTGTGCATCTGTACCCTCAGGGACCAGCCAGAAGGAGCCAAGGCAGAAACCGTATGAAAATGGACCGCTCAGTGTCTGCGTGAAGTATGTCCTCCATGAAGGGGAGAGGTTTCAGAAATGACCTCGTGGGGGGGGGGTCTTACGTTGTTATGGCGTATTCAAAATGCTACTGCATAGCAACCAGGGAGGACAGAGGCGCAGATGGAGACATGCTGGAAGGGTGGAGGCCTGTGCAAAACCTGCCAGGGTCAGCAAAGAGCTGGATGGGGTGGGGGTGGGGGTCCCCCCTCCTAACACGGGCAGAGTAGGTTCCCCTGGGGGCTTGTTGGTTTGCCTGGAACTGCAGCCTTGTCAGTGAACAGTCAACAAACTCCTGTTGTGTAGGGGGCGGGGGGCTCAGAGCATAGCTTTAGGAGCTGATCCAGTCCAACTGCCAGGTCCACTCCCTTTCCCTACAGCCCCAGGGACCTTGTGATAGAGGGGAGCCAGTGAGGGACTGGATGGAACACTGGGCAAGGTGGGCCAGAAATCCTGCTCAGAAAATGGTCTGCACCCTGCCACACCTACACCTGCCTGACCCCACCCTCACCCCCACATTCTAGCCATCTGCCCGTCCTCTTCCGACCTCCCTCGTGACCCCTCTACACACATACCTCTGGTTCCCGCTGGAAGATAACTACACGGCCACCCTTGTCACCTGTGGCCAGCAGTTCCCCAGTGTGGTTGAACTCGACAGTGGAGATGATGTCAGCTTGAGGAAGCAACACAGAAAGCATTTCAGACTACTGCATTATCACACAGTGGCACCAGTACAGGGCTCTTCTCTGCAGACCCCACAACCCTGGGGGCCCATGGAACAGGCGGGAGCCCAAGCAAACAGAGCATGCTAAGGGTCCCCCACCCTCCTGCAGGAGTGTGTGACTCTTCCCTACACCCTGTCCCTGACACAGCATCAGGCAGGCTTCCTCCTGTGCTCAGCAGGTCCCTAGTACAAATCTGACATTTAGGCTGGGCTCCAGGCCCAGGGTACAGGACTGGGGACAGTGTGGGGCCTTGCTGAAGGCCTGGGGCCTGTTGGCTATCGGAGCATGGAGGCCACCACTCCACAGCCCTGAATGCCATCAGGGCCTTCCACAAGTCAGGCTTGTCCAGCCTTGGAAGGCAGGCAAGGGAAGGCAATTTGTCTATGGGGACAGTAGGGACCAGGGGTCAAGACATGGTGGCTTGCTTTGTGTCTCTAATGGGCACCTTTGAGGAAACTTAGATCTAGGCCTAAAGTCAAAGCCATTCACTGGGACAGATAAGGAGTGGGTGCAAAGTTGGGGACCACCATGGCTAGCAGACTGCCTACAAACTGGGGACAGAAGGTGACATTGAAAGCCACCTGGGTTTGCTTTGCCTTCCTTTCTTGAATCAGGCCTCATGTTCACTCCTAACACCTGTGGCAGGCAAAAAAAAAGGGAGCCACTCCCCCATCAGCACAGCACAGTACCTGGTAGTGGATGGGGTGAACTGTCTGCTTTACCTCAGAGCCTCACCTCCAGGCAGGCCCCTAGAAGGCTGAACTCAGCTTGAGACCTAGAGGCCTTCCTCATGGAGTCACCCCAGTAACTGGAGTGTCTGACCCACCTATGTGCACAGATGTCTGATTGGAGCCCACAGCGCTCAACCTAGACTCCCGTCTCAGTATCTGGAAATGAGGGCAACACCCAGTCTATTCCCCAACCTTCTCAGGCTCCATGAAAATGGAGTGAAAATTGGCCTGAACATCTCAGGCAGCCAGCCACATGGCTAGAGGCATGCATGGGAAGGCTAGCCCCTGGCCTGGCAGAAGGAAAGTTCTTCATTCTAGAAAAAGCTCCAGAGTTCACCAGCCCCAAACCCAAGACTGCCCTACCACCAGGCTTGCTGGAACCCCAAAATGATCTTTGTTTTTAATTTAAACATATTCCTAATATTGAAAAGATGGAAGTATCTCTGTTTCTTAAAAAAAAAGTATTTCCTATATACTTTTAAGCACAGAAAGTTCTAGAACATTGACCCATATGCCCCAAGCAGCAACTGTTGGCAGGGCAAGGCAGAGTCTACTCTTATGAATGGGCTCCTGGTCATTCTTCACATTCCTGGCCTGGGCTCTCTCAATGCCAAAATCTCTGGCCCCAACTGTGGTAACAGGACCATCTGTGACAGCCCTCCAGGGACCCCAATGGGGCACCAGCAGGCCTCCCTGACTATTCTACTCTTCAGATAGCCACCAGGGAGATGCCTACACCCTTGAATCTTGGTATCTTTCCTCATGCTCCATCTGCAGCAGTTCCCAAACCTGGTTTTCTTCTCTGGCTATTAGGAGTAGCAAACAGCCCCTCCCTATCCCCACAGCCAGGTCTCAGCTTAGCTTCCATGACACCCATATCGGTGCTATTCCCTGTCTGTTGCAGAATATTTGGTTAACTGTGCAAAGATGTGCTGCTGTTTTACCTTGTGTTCCTAAGACACCTGATTGGTCTAATAAAAAGCTAAACAGCCAATAGCAAGGGAGGAGGTACAGGCAGGACTTCTGGGCAGGGAGAGTAAGGAGGAGGAAAAATTTAGTCTAGGGAGTGGGGATAAAGAAAAAGAGATGCCAGGGAGATGCCGGAGACCAGGCAGACAGACACAAAGGAAGCAGGAAAGTAGGACATGCAGAATGAAACAAAGGTAAAAAGCACCAAGGCAAGACACAGATGAGTAGAAACAGGTTAAATTAAGTTAAAAGAGCTAGTGGGGCAAGCCTAAGCTAAGACCAAGCATTCATAATTAATAATAAGTCTCTGTGTCTTTATTTGGGAGCTGGTTGGTGAGCCAAAGAAAATGGCAATCACACCTGTCCTTCGAAGGGGGCCTGGGCCCCCTACCTCACTGTGCCCCACTGGCTGCAGGGAAACAATAGGCCAAGAGGGCCTTACACACTCAGCTCTAGCCTGCTGCCTCTGCTTTTGCCAGCAGAGGGACCTGCCCAGGCTAGTCTGCCAGTCCCCACAGGA
>LOEQ01000978.1:290631-303432 GCA_001685075.1 Bramus lutescens | reverse complement strand
TACAATTTGTGTGTTGTTATTTTGGGGTATAAGCTAGCGGTGCAGGAGCTGGGCTGGACGAAAAGCAGGCCTGCTCTCGCCTCATCACTACATCCTTGCACCAGGCTGACCCAGTGGCGATGAAGGTGGGAATAAGACATTCGCTGTGTGTGGCCCACCAGCATCCTGTCTGCTGTGGGGCCAGCTGCCAGCAGCTTACATAGCTAGCCTAGGGTTCAGAGATAGTGCCCAGAGCCTTGGCTTCTTGTTCTAATGAGACAGAGACACTTTTTCTGCAGAACATCAGCCCTGCCCCAGCCTTAGGGTCCAAGCAGATACCCTCCCAGCTTCTCTGTCTGCCTCTCCATCTGATATGCTTAAATCTAGAAAAGGAATTGCCCTCTGTGGAGCTCTTGTGTGCTTGGGACACCCCTGTAGGACTTCATATGACCTGCTCACTAGTCTGCAGCAGGAAATACTGAAGAAAAGGGTGGAGTTGGGTCCATATACTTTTCAAAAGTGCCCACTAGTACAGTTTGAGGGTGTACCTCAAAACTCATCAGCTGGAAACATAGTCCCCAGAGCAACGACACTGATAGCTGAGGGCATCTGGCTGGCTGGGTCACCAGGCTCTGCCTTCAGGAACAAATGGCTCACTAGTTACCAGGAGAGTAGACTTGTTATAAAGCAAGACCTGCCCTTCTTGGTCACCCACGGGCTGCCTTCTGCTGTGTTGTGACACAGCAGGAAGGCCCTCACCAAAGAAATCTGCCAAATAAATGCATGGTGGATGCTGGCCTCTGGGTCTCCAGAACTGAGAACTGTATTTCTTTTCTTTATAAGTTATTCAGTCGACAGGGTTCTGCTAAAGTACAGAAAATGGACTAAGAGATGTGTGATGGTTAGCTTTAATTATCAACTTGACACAATTTAGAATCATCTGGGAAGGGTCTCTATAGGGATTGCTTATGTTGAGTTGGTCTATGGGCATGTCTGTGGGAGATTATTTAAATTGCGTTAATTGATGTGGGAAGACCCAACCCATTGTGGGCAGCATTATTCCCTAAGCAGAGGATCCTGAGCTGCAAGAGTGGAGAAACCAAGCCAGGTACGTATGCATTCATTTCTGTCTGTTCTTGACTATGCTTGTGATATGATTAGATGTTTGAAGTTCTTGGGCCTGTCAGATATTCCCACCCAGTCTTGTGAACAAAAAACTTCCAAAAATGGTTGATAAGTGGAAATCCAGCTGTGGCACCGTGGCTGATCCTGAGAGCCACAGTAGGGCTAGATATTGTGTCTGTGCTGCTGGAACAGCTACAGACCTCCTGCTCTGGGGCTTCCAGGCTGCCATTTCCACAGACTGCTTTTCCAACCCTCCCTGAGTCTACAAGTCCCAGATGGAGCCAGGATGCAACCCTGCTTCTGGCAGCTTAAATCACCCTAATGGTACCTAGGTGTGGAGTGTTTATGGGTACATGACGAACAACTCTAGACACTTTGCACCAGGTGTTCTGAAAGCAGTCAGATGCAACCATGACTGCCTCATCCCCAGACCTGGTTCTAGTTGGTCACTGGTAGGTGGGTCATATGGCACCAAGCTAAAAGGCTGACCTCAATGGGAGCTGAGAGGGAAGGGTAAGGGTGCACAGCTGAGGACCCGTAGCTTCATATCTTCCCTTCTTTCTTTGAGACAGTCTCCGATAGCCCTGGGTTATCATGAACTGGTTATGTAGCAGGAGCTGGCCTAGAACTGATCCTCCTGCTTCTGTTTCTCAAGTGCTGGGATTACAGGTCTGTGCTACCACACTGAGCTGCACTCCCACTTCTTAAAGATGGGAGAAGTCTTCCAGATTGAGGCTCTCCAGGACAGCTCTAACCAAATAAGATAGACACTTGTCTTCTACTGATGAGGCTGGGAGCTGAACTCAAGGTATTAGCAAGCCAGTTTCTGAGGCTTCTGTGAGGCCACTGTCCTAGGCTTGCAGATGGTGCCTTCTCTGTGTGTTTACACTTGGAGTTCCCTCAATGTCTGGGTCCTGATATGGACATGTAAGGAAAGCTGCCAGCTGGAACAGGACTCATCGTAGGGACCTCATTTCTCTGTGATTGCTCTTCTTTAAGAACCTGTTTCTAACCAGTTACATTCTGAGATCCTGGAAGACTAAGACTTCAACATAGAAAGTGTGTGTATGTGTGATTTATATATGGTAATAATGTGTAAAGATTCAGACACACAGTAGGATCCCAATAGATGCCACACCTTCAACAACTGGCATCCACCAAGCACCTAGTCATTTCCACTTGCTGGTATTTGAAAGGCTTAATTGTTACTCACTCCTAGAACATCCCAGGAGATGCTCTGCCTCCTCCCAGGAAGGTACAGAGGACCTGCAGAGCACCTGCATGGCCCCAGGTCCTGCCTGGGTGGTCAGCAGGAAATACAGCAAGAAACTACAGTCCAATGGCATTGGCCTCTGGGGAGGAGACCACTGAGGTAATTGTTAGGATGCTAGGGGCCCAGGCTGAAGCTGAGGAGACATTCATGAGGGCTTGAAGCACCAAGGAGGCCCCTTGAGAGGAGACGGCAGAAGGAAGAGTATAGTGGGCTGACCTAGGACAAGGGACAGAAGAGAGAGGGCACACAGTTCGAAGAACAGTGGATGGTTTCACAAGGCAAGGATGAAAGCCTATGTTAAAAACTGATACTTAATGTCTTTCAAATAATTCACTGGGGAAGGGCAGAGATGCATGGGAGTATGCTGATATCCCCCACCCCCAGAGGATAGCAGAGCAGCCCCAGATTCTTTGGGCAGTGCCGATTCATCAAATACATGTCAGGGTCTCAGCAAAGAACCATCCACAGTGGTCCACTTTGGGTCAGCAGACTCAGATGTGGACCTCACCCTGCCTGGAATGGGCTGTCAAGCCTGGATAGGGGAGACCTCTTCAGTAGCCAAAAGGGCCAGGTGGGCCAGGCAGTACCAGGAAGTATGGGAGCCACTCACCTGGGGACATGGACAAAGTTCTGCTCCACTGAGATCCTTAAGCCAAGGAAAGGCCAAATGAGAGTCAGAGGCTCGGAAAAAGTAGTGCCTCTTTATGTGACACTCCTGTCCCGAGACACTGGGAAGAACTGGTCCTCAGAATCTCCCCTCTACATGAAGAAAGGAAGACCCAGGGCCAGATGTCCCTCTTGGTTGTGCTGACCCTCAGAAAAGACAGCCGGCCCCAGGCGGGCTGGGACAATAGTGGCCTGTTGCCAGCTCACTCGGAGCTGATGAGTTGACATGCCTACTTAGAGAAATCAAGCCAAGTCCGGGAGCCACTGGCTCCTGCTTTCCACAAAAAGCGCATCAGAGGAGGAGGGTTGAGGAAATTTCCCATGGCCCTGAGGTGCTCTGATGTCCACCGACTTTAAGAAGCAAGGCCTTGGGGGAACGTACTTGGGGGTCAGATGACAGAGGTGGCTGTTTGCAAGCCCAAAGGACTTCCTGGCTTGGGCATGAAGCCTGGAGAAAGACCGTTGACAAGAGCAGGACACTATGGCCGGGGCAAGGCTCGAAACTCCACCAACCACGGGCCACCAGTGTGTGTGTGTGTGTATGCGTGCGTGTGTGTGTGTGTATGTGTGTGCGCACGCGCATGCGTGTGTGTATGCACTTGCATATATGTATACATGTGTATATGTGTGTATACTTGCACATAATGTATATATGTGTGTATGTGTGTATCCCTGCCCTGCTGATTACAAGACCAACCACAGACCCACCTAACCTATTGGCTCATACCAAATACTGTCAGCACACAGGAGCTCAAGTGAGCCAAGTGCCAATTCCTTCTCAGAGGTAGTAGAACCATACCTCTGAGAGTGAAGTACTAGATGGAGTGCCAGCAGCTAGGACCAGAACTCTAGAGAGCTCGGGGTTAGGTCCTCAACCACTTAGTTAATTGGAATTCAGTCCCACATACCCTGAAACCCTGAGGGTCTGGGAATAGATTCATGGAGAGTCTGGAACATGTGTCCAAGGCATGCTGGAGAGCTTTAGGAACAGGTATTCCGGTGGAGCCTCCAGAACAGGCCCCAAGACAAGGATCAGGGTGCAAGCGATTAATAAGGAAAGTGCCTTGAGAAGAGAAGTGCCTCGAGGGAGAGGATGTCCTGCCCTGCAAGAGGTCTCCATGGACAAGTGGGTCTCACCCAGGCCAAGGCAAGACAGGAGCCTCTGCTCTTGGCACCAGCCGCTGCCCAGGAGCTGGGCATTAAGCTACCAACCCTCCTAACTCCCTGCAGGAGAATGAAGCAGCTCTTGTGCTCTGGTTCCATAGAGAGTCCAGGGTCAGGTGGAGAGCCCCACAGCCCTTGGGCCAGAACCAGCATTTCAGAACAGAGAAAGTTCCAGATGGCGGAAAATAGTAATACGGTATGTGACTACCCGCTGGATCCGTCAGCCCCAGGAGATCTGGGACAGAACTCAAGCATCAAACATATGACAATTCACACTCCTGCGAGAAACAAAGACCATAAATAGCCTTGCATCAATTTAGGTCGGTCTCTCTGCCAAACATGTTCAGCAGAGCCCACGGCTGGCAGAGCCTCTCTAGTTCCCTGTCTCCCTAGAGATGGAATGGAGATGTAGGGGGCTGGGCCCCTCTGACATTTCCCTCTGTGATGCTGATGAGTGCACCAAGTGACTCTCAATGGCTCTTTGCTTCTCCAGCCTCCCTACTTACGGCAACAGGAGTGACACAGACCATGCCAGCCAGGGTGCTGCAAGGCCCCCCTTCATAACAAACTTCCCCTCCTGTTCTTATGCCTGCTGGCAACTGCAGAAGCACACCTGGGTCACAGTGGTCTGAAGAGGAGGTCACAGTCCTTCTGCCATTACCCATGACCCTGCAAGGCCAGCTTGGGCAAAACAGCCTGATCACGTGATTGGTATATGGGGGATGCGATCAGTACCAAGTGAAGGTCAGGTTGAATCCCACAGTTTTTCGGGAGCTGCCCCTGTCTTGCAGCAGTCCAGGGAAAAGCTTACAACAAAGGCCATCCTTTACTCAGCAGCTCCTCTTTTTACAGCCTCTTCCATCTAGCTGCCTTTCTTCCCCTCAAGATTAAACTCTCTAATTACTGCCCCATCTCCTTATTGGGAATTAAACAGCCTTTTATAAACTGTGCCAGATCTCCAAAGGATTCATGTTTTTGTCCCTGTCAGGTGAAATATGGTGTAGGCTTCCAGGGTTCTAAGCCAACCTTGGTCACGCCTTGGTCCCCAGGCCAATTGCTTGTGAGCTCAGGGAAGCCAGTGCCTGGTTAGAGACAAGACCCGTGGCTGTTTAGAGAGATACCCAAATGATCTTTTGTTACTTCCATTTGTATACTTGTTTTCCCTTAACTGGAGAGGGCCACGTACCAAGAAAACAGAAGGTGACTAATATATACATGGTATACAGGTGGCTTTTGGCTGACTAGTGTTTAGGAGTAAGAATCGTGATGGTGAAGGCACACAGAGAGAAGCTAGTTAGTTATGAGTTCAGGTGGGTCAAATGACCTCCTGACATCCTGGGTAGATTCCATGTAGACAAAGAATTCCCTTCTTCTGGGACTGCGCACAGGGATGTGGAAAGAGCTCAAGAAATGCCACATGTTGCTATTTTGCAATGCCCGTTTCTAGAAAGGCCAGAATGCAGTCACAGAACATTTCTCCCTGCAAGAAGCAGGCAGAAGAGGCAGTTTTACGTAACGGCAGAAGTGGTCCAGAGAAATGTGCTTCACCCAACGTGTTGGTGTTGGTGCTTCTCTGCTAAGATCAGCAGAAAAGACTTATTCCTCCACAGGCCCGCGAAGACAAAGTTAGAGCCATCATCAATGCATGGTCTGCACACAAGTAGACCTGGCTGGCTTTGCAGCTGGTGGCGGGTACTGATTCATGGCGCTCCATTTGGATGGTGGTGATTTTATTTCCTAACGCTCTATATGAGCCAAAGAGTAAACAGAAATTGAAAGTGTAACCTCAGCATGGCACAGAAGCTTGTTTTCATCCCAGAGGAACAGGACAGAAGGACTGTGCCTCTGATGTTCTCCTGAGGTAGGGAAAATTATCTGGGCTGGTGAGAGTCTTCAGCCTGGGACCCATAAACACATCCCTCTCCTCACCCCTATGTCTGGAGAGATCTTCCTAACCTGGAAATGCAGCATCATATTATGGTGGGTTTTATTTTTGATTTTACAAAATAGACTCTTATATCCTGGCCTGGCCAAGAATGACCTTGAACTTCTTATCCTCCTGCCTCCACCAGCTAAGGGCTGGAATTACGTGTATGTTCCGTTCTGCCTAGTTTACACAGTGCTGAGGGTCTGGTTCAGGGCCCTACAAATGGGAGGCAAGCACTCTACCAATTAAGGTAACTCTCCTAGACCCAGGTGGAGAGCATCCCCTCTGGATGGAGTCCAAAAGGCTTGAGGGGATTTCCTGGAGTCCTGTCTAGCCAAACCCATGCCCACAGCCCATCTCAGCTTGCACTTAAACCACATCTTGCCTTTGGGAACTTCTGCACCTAAGACACCAACTCACATACATTTCACCCTCCCCCCACTACCCTCCCCCCACCCCCTTCCTGTGTGGAAGAATCACTAACCTCTGTTACCCAGCTCAAGCCCAGTTCCCAGGAAGCATCCTGGTGTCCTCCTCTTCTCCCTGCCTTCCAGCTCTCACCATCTCAAGGTATGTCCCACCTTCCCCACCATCGTCTTGTCCACTGAAGTTACCTCCCCCCAACAGCCAGTTCAAGTTTGCTCAGGGGAAACTAAACCTCCTGTGAAACAGTGGTGGGAGGTGACTGGCCCAAGGGCTCGGTCATCAGAGACTGGTGAGATGGTTCAGCACATGAGTCCTCTCCAGGCACTGGCTCTCAATCCCAGATTTTCAGCGTCCCAAACTATGAGAAAATAAATACCTCCTGATTGTCATTTCCCAGCCCAAGTTACTGTTAGGACATCCATAATGAAAAGACCTATTCATCTCTGAGGCTCATAAAACAAGATGCAGGACAGGTGAGCAGATGTCCCATGAGGCCTCATTCATGAAGTCATCCAAAGAGGGTATTTATCTTTAGGGCATTACACCTAAGCATCCCAGCAAATCTGCACATTTCCCAGGACATGGAAGAAGAAGAAAGTGAAAATCCAAATGTTCCTAATGGCCAACGTCTGTAGGGTGATTGTGGGGGCTCAGAAGAGGCTCACTAAGGGAGACCACCTCTTCCACCATGACAGTTCAGGATCTCTCAGCAATGGGACAGACTGGACATTGCATGTTAGCTCTGTAACATTGTGCAGAGACCAAACACCCAGGTGATGCTGTCCTGGGTGGATGATACTGACACCCAGGCTGGAGCCACACATTCCCAACTGTCTGTCTCATTCTCCTGAGCCTGTACTCCATTGTTCCCATTCTTAGACCTGGCCATATCTTCCCCAGCATCTGGGTTAGGCTCCCCTGCAGCAGACTCAGAAACCAGAGGAGCTGTGGAGAAATGGAACCAGAGCAAGAAGACAGCCAAGCAGAGTAACTGCAACAAGTCCCAGGAGCATATCAGAGCAACCTAGCCAGGACCCTGGGACCTGGACTGTATTCCTACTGTTTCTGGAAGTCAGCCAGAGGATATGAACTCCCAGGATTCATAGCTGTTGAGTACACAGGCAGCATGGGCTCCAGCAGCCCAAGGTCAGACTCCTGCAGGCTGACTGGTACAGGCTCTGGAAGATAAAGCAGCAATGGGACCCAAAGGAGATCTGCACAGTGCTAATGACATCAGCTAGAGCCATGACCTATTTCTTCCCTGAGTCCTTCCTTACACTGCAGCCAGAGGCTTTCTCCACCTAGCCCCCATCTCTTGCTTCTCAGTTCAAAGCCCTAGCAGACTCCACCCTTCCCACCCACTGATCTCCGCTGCAGGGATCTGCACCCTGTGCCTGCCCCAAGCCTGCAACACTCCAGCGGTGCTTGCGGCCTCACCTATTCATCCCCACACACCTGCTCTCTTGCTTCCCTGCACCTCTGCTCATGCTGTGACCTTCCCTGGGGTGCCACCTGGCTCAAAGCACCTCTGTCGCGTTTGCTCAGTATACCCAGGACTCTGCAGCTAACTGTGTCCAGCCCTCCAGTCTGCACCCCAAGCCTCTCTCTCTCTGCTCCCTCATTATTGTCCCAGTGAGGATCAAAAGGGATTTTTAAAATGAGCAGAACTGTGAGAAGGGGTGGAGGGTTGGAGACAACTCTGCCCAGGCAAGGTCTCACTCCAACTCACTTGTATGTCTAGGTAGGAACCACCCAGCCTCCCTCTGCAACACAGTTACAGCTCCTCCTGGTACTTCTGGCATAGGAAACAGATGCCTTGGGGGCTGAAGAGCTGGTTCAGTGGTTAAGAGCACTGGCTGCTCTTCCAGAGGACCTGGGTTCAATTCTCAACACACACACAGCAACTCACAACTGTCTCTAACTCCTGCTCTACAAAATCCGAAGCCCTCATACAGACATACCTGCAGGGAAAACACCAATGCACATAAAATAAAAATAAGTAAGTTTTAAAAAAGAAAGAACTGCCTGGTGCCTGGCAGCTCTCAGCCTACCAAAGCTCCCTTCCTGCCTGTGCACCTCTCCTAGGCTACAAGGGAACCAACTGACTACTGGACAGACAGAACAAATCCAGTTTAAGCCTGAGTGTGGAGGAGAAGGGAGGACAGATTAGGCCAGCAGAGGACGGAAGAAGACAGGAAGGGAGAAAAGAGAACTGGAGAGGAGAGAAGAAGGGAGAAGAGGAGGCAGTGAACCATAGTGACCAGGGACCAGCCTGCTGTGGTCACACTGTCCCTATACCATCCAGCCATGCCTGCCACATTCTGACGTGACTCAGAGACTACCAGTGGCTTGGGGACCCTGCTCTTCAAGGAGGCTACCAAACTGTGTCTAACATGCCACCTCCTGCCCCTGTTTCCAGCACTTGGACTATACTCCAGCCATCTGCCCCCAGCAGAAGGCCTCCCCACCCACAGGCTGCAGACGGCCCTCCTGCCTGGGGCTGGGAGGCATCATCGTGCCTACCCGAAGCAAAGGACACACAGCTTCCCAACAGCCTATTTGAAAATGGCAGAACCCTGTAGAAAGAGAAAGGGATCTGCCCTTAGGCAGCCAGCCGCTCCAGCTCTGGGGTCACCAATCCATGACCATAGAGGGCCACAGGCTCAGCTTAATCCAAACGGTTTCAAGCCCTACCTGTGTACCACAAAGCATGGCCTAGTAGGCTGGAAAGAGGAGCCGATGATGATGATGGCGATGACAGTGGCGACTATGAAGACACCATGATACACTGGCGGCTGTGTGCTAAAGGTTACTCTCCCAGCAGGCCTAGCGTGGAGGAACAATACTACTACCTTCATCCTATAGAGAAAGAAAGTGGGCACAGAGAAGTTAGGCAACTTCACTGTGGCACAGGACTGAGAGCTGTGGGGCTTGGGGTGGAAGCATCCTGACTCCAGAACCTTTGTGCACTAGCTCAGGATGGAGCAGCCGAATCTCCTGGGAGGCTGTGCTCTGTACGGAGGTCTAGAGCAGCCACCCAAGAGAGATGCCGTGCCTGTGGCCTACCGTCACAGCAAGGAGACCCAGGCTCCAAAAGCTCACAACCTGCTCTATGACACATGGTGCACTTGACCCTTGTTCCCCACTCCTCAGTATCCTTGAAAGTGGGACCCTGTAGAGAACCCCAGTTTCTCACCTCCAGAAGCCTCTCCCTTCCTGCCTCCCCCTGCTCTCTTCCTTCTCCCCAACTCTTTTTCTTTCTCTTCTCACACTCCTGTACCTCACAAGGCTCTCGCCTGCCTTCCTGGCAGTCTGCCTCTTCAATGATGTTGAGTAGACTTCTCCCTTCCCACAACTTTATTTGGTGAGGTTTTGTATTTTTTTTAAGAGGCAAAGGGGCCAGGTGGTGATGGCACACATCTTTAATTCCAGCACTTGGAAGGCAGAGGTAGGCAGATCTCTGTGAGTTCAAGACCAGCCTTATCTACAGAGCGAGTTCCAGGATGGGCTCCAAAGCTACACAGAGAAAGTCTGTCTCAAAAAGCCAAAAAAGAGGTAAAGGGTGCTTTAGGATACACACAGAGCCGCGACAGACCCAGTCTTCCTGTCTGTCTAACCACAATAAAACTGGGCACAGTCTAGACTTCCAGACAAGGCCCAAAGACATACTGGGACTGAGGTCACACCCTTAGCTGGAACCTCAGGGGCCCAGGAAGTCAGAAAGCCCTGGGTTTGAATGTCAGCTCTGCCGCCTCCTAGCTACGTGACCTTCACCCATAGTTGAACTGTTCTGGGCCTTCTGTTCCTGGTCTGTTTTAAGTATGGGCTATAATGAGGCTCTAGAAGATGATGGGTATTTGGCAAATGTCTTCCCTCCCCACCCTGCCCCCAGGAGTCCTAACAGACCATCTGGTCCAAGGGCTGCAAACAGATGGCTCTTGGTGCAGCTTACTGGGCCGCTTCACGCAGCCCACGCAGCCGAGAGGCAGCAACCATGGGGACTCACCCTGGTCACGCACTTACTGCTTGGAGCCCTCTGCCAACGGCAGTGTCTAGGACCCCAAGCTGGTCCAAAGACCTGGTTAGGGAAGTAAGAAGGTCCCTAAGCCAGAGGTGATCTCCACAGGAGAGTGAGGCCCATGACAGGCAGGTGGGGATCCCAGGGAACAGACCGGGTGGGGATCCCAGGGAACAGACCTGCTCACCTGTGCAGTCAAGTCTTCCGAGTCTCCCCCAAAACATCTGAGTGTTTGACTCCATTGGTTATGAAAGCCAAAAGACTGACACTTAGGGAGGTCACATGGCTTCCCTGGGTACTATCAAGCATCCTGCACAGACCCAGATGCTAGGTTTCTGAGATTTGAGGCAATGATCACACACACACACACACACACACACACACATACACACACACACACCCCGCACCTTTCCTGTACCCTGCTGTGCCAAGGACAAGGCCTCTGCATTTCAAAGCTGCAAAGGCCACCTTAGTTTCCCCGTTTCTTTACACTGTGGGAAGCTGTGTATGAGGGGAAGGCAGAGCTCTCCCCTCTCCCAGAATATACACCTTGCAACAGGCTTGCTTGCTATCCACAGCATACACAAATTTCGCTGTTACTACCCTGGTAGATGGGAACCATGCCCTAAACAAAGATACAGTTCTCAAAGGTCACTTCTGGGGACATCCTCACATATATGGCCCAGTCCATTCCAAACCCCTCTCTATACCTCTCTGGCATGACTCCTGATCATCCCACAGCAATAGCTAAGAATGTTCCAGATAGTTGAGGGTAAGACAGAACCTGCCAGAAGCGCTTGTATACATACACGTATTAGCAACCTGTGCACCCAATTCCTCCAACTGGAAACTCTACAAGGGAGGCAAGAGCTAAGGCTGGCATATCAACAGGGTTTCAGCTTGCTACCTGCTAATCAAATCCTCAGAATGGTGACAGCAACAGCCCACCTTCCACACAGGTACCACTTCGTAGACAAACTGATGATTGCTACAAAGTCCAAGACTTAAAACCAGCTCTCAACAACCTCATTCCATGAGACTCTGTGTCTCTCTGCCTTTCACCCCTCAGGGCCCAGGACCAGGAGGATTTCTGGGCCCTATCGCTGTATGGCCTCAATCTGTGAGTATTGTCTCCTGGTTTAGATGCTTATACTAGCCCCCGTCTCAGGACCCCAAGTTCCGGTGTCTCATATGCCTCTGGCTCTGGTTCAAATCCTAGTTCTGGCTGAGCGCCACCAAGCACAGCACTGAACCTCTCTGTGCTTTACTTTGCTGTCCTTAAAAGCCAGTAACATAGGTACAGATCCTTAGAGCATGTGAAGTCTACAGCCAAGCACCCGGAGCAGCACCTACCCCTGCAGGCCATTTAGAACATATCAGTTTAAACCCCAAGACCCCAGAACTCAGAGGCATCCCTCCAGCTTCCTCACCACCCCCTACACACAGTTTCCTCACCGTTTCCAACACCAAGTATCACTGGCCTTGGCGGTGCTCGAGGTCCTCCTCTTCCTCAGATCCCAGCCCCACCTCAAGGCAGTCCAGCAACTAGGCCACGGGGTGGCGGTGAATCCTCAAAGACCCTGGGGTGAAGCCATGCTCTGGGCTCAGCCCTTTTCTAGACATAAGCCAAGATCATAGTACCTCTCTGGACCTCAGTCTTCTAACTTTTAGGAACAACAACATCATCTGGCCTCCCATCCTCCTCCCCCGACCAGGCCCTGGAGAAGCAACAGAGATACCAGGAACCCGAAAGCCCACTGCTCATAAAGGGATGAAGGGATCCTACTAGGCTCCACTGGAGGACACTTCCCTGCATTTCGATTCCTGGGTGGCTTCCCTGCCTCATAGGCTTCACCTACCACTGCCCACCCAGGGCTGAGGAAATCCAGACTGCAACAAAGCAGCTCCCTCTCCCCTGCTGAACTGATCCACACCAGCTGGGCAGGGCAGGCACCACGGCTCCCATTCGTCAGATGGGAGAAGTGAGGCTCACAGAGGTTCTGCAGCACTTTCCTGGGGTGAGGCATGCCATGAACTATAGTGATAACTCTCTGCCTATAGAGGAGAAAGGGAGGATAGGGAAAGAGACAAAGGAGTTCTGGGAATTTATCCAGTCCACAGTGGGAAAAGATTCTGAGAGGAACCGGGCCTCAAAATACAGAGCTCTAGACAGGAGGACAATGGAAGCCTCCAATAGCCCCAGTCCTAGCTGGCTGAAGAAAG
>LOEQ01000978.1:268605-280628 GCA_001685075.1 Bramus lutescens | reverse complement strand
CAAAACTTCACGTGTAAATAAACAATTGCTCGTCCTGGGGGATTAGGCCAGGGGGCAAGTGTGACACTTGGTAATTAACTCACCTGCACTGCTGAGGCCAGGTGTGAGAAGGAGCCATTTGTTTACGACTTCCTCAAACACTTGTTTTGGGACCTAGTAGATAGTAGGTGTCGAACTGGGTACAGAGGTGGCAGACATACCCAGTGAGCATGGTGTCTGATGCCAGGGTGTGAGACAGGACCCCTGGCTATCGCAGTAAGGTTGCTGGGCTCCTTAAGGGAGCTGAGTATTTTGCCTGGGTTTCGCAGCTACCAGCACCAGAAACTGACACAATCTAACACAAGAGAAGAAGGAAGTGGGGGAAGGGGTTGTATGAAGAGCCAGCAGGGCCACAGAGAGACCACACACATTATTGCCCAAGTGGGAGGAGACAGAGGGGCAGGACTGGGGATTCAGTATGAGAACTGGTCAGGTATCTGTCACTCTGAATTTATCTGTCGTCTGGGCAGGTCTCAGGGGCCACTCTTCCCTCCCACACAGCTGATTTGACTCAGCTAGTGTATTTTCCCACAGGGCCGTCATTACTCAGGTAGTGGTCACTCTCCTACAGGCACAGTGACCCTGGATGATGGCTTTGCCAGAAGCTCTGGCTCCTCTCCATTTGAGCCTCCACAAACTGTGCTTCCTCCCAAAATGGCTGCTTCCAAAACCAAACAGCCAAAAGAGCAGGCCCTGGCCTGATGCACAGCCAACCTTCAAAGCCACACAGTCACCTCCTCTGTGTTCTATTGGTTTTCCACAGAAGATGACAGCAACATGAATGAGCAAGGGCAAGAACTGACAGGTGACCACCTAAAATCAGACGCCACAAGGAGCAAATGGAAAAGCAAGGAGCTGTGTTTGCAGCCGAGGTGACAGGTGACCAGACGGACAGGCGACGTGGGTGTGCACAGTCCCATAGCTGCTAGGAAGCCTCACCTCACCACAAGCCACTTCAGAACACCCCCTCTTTATTGGCAAGTGTGGGAGGTTTGACTGGAGCAGGCTCTGGGGGAACTGCTGAGTGAGATTCCTGGGGAAAGTGGGGGTCCACGAAGGTATTCCTGAACAGTATCCAGTGAGAGAAGCCCTTCACGGAGGCCTGCATGACCCCTAGCAGATGCCGCTTCCACAACATCCACTAGCCCGCAAGTCATTAAAATTCCTAGGAAGCGCCCTATCAGTGGCAATGGAGTCCTCAGAATTCATGTTAAAGCCTTATTCCCCAACCCAGACCTTAAGAAGGTGTCTGTGTTTAGAGACAGATTTCTTAAAGAGGTGGCTGAGGTAAAATATGCTCTTCTAGGTCAGTCCTAATCCAATGTGCCCAGTGTCCTTGCAAGGACACAGCACAGAGAGAGACAACCACATGAGGACATCAGGAGAAGGTCCTGTCCACAGGTCAAGGAGGGCAGCTTCTGGAGGAGCCAGTCCTCCCAGCACCTTAACCTTGGACTTGTCATGTCCAGCACTGTAGGCCGGTACACTGCTACTGCTTAAGCTGCTTTCCAACACTTTCCTATGGCCACATCTGCAGGCGCACACAGAAGACTGTGCCCCTTCTAACATGAGAACTGTCAAGGTATGTTATTAAGGGAGATCTTAAAAGACAAAACCCAGCATGAGCACTTGATAAATGACAAAAAAAAAGTTTCAGTTTAGACGGACTGGAGAGACAAACAGAAAAAAGCATTGCTAGCTATAACAGACAGGTGATGGAAGGATGGATGGATGAACAGACAGACAGATATGGATGATAGATAGACAGCTGATAGATGATCAATAGGTGATAGGTAGATAGATAGAGGAGTATATATACCCATATAAAGGAAAATAGCCCAAACTTCTTTCAGTAGTAGAATTTCCTTTTTCTCCTGTATTTTCTGACCTTTGTATACATGTACATATATTTCATGACATTGTAACAGAATTTAAAATGCTTTCCAGCAAGGATGGAGCCACCTCTATGTGACTCCTCAAGGTTGACAGTTTGAAATCCAAACTCCTTATTAGGGACATTCAAAGCCATTCACAAGTCTCTCTCCTACACCAGCCCCCCCCAGTCTACACCTCATGAGCCCACAAACTGCTCCTGCAAGGATGTCCCCTCCCAACCGTCACACCCATGCATCCAATGCCTGTGTCCACATCGTGCATCTGGGCTCAACCTTCCAGCCCTCAGCTCAGACTTTGCCATTCCCAGGAAACAAGTCCCTGACCTCCCAAGGTACTTTCTGCCGCTCCGCTCTGGCCCCTCATCACCATGCACTGAGGCCAGGGCAGAGACCAGCAGGGTTTGGGTGAGGGTACCTAGTGTGGAATTCTTTTGGAGGGGCAGGTTAGATAGGTCTATGTGGCTCTAGCTATTCTGGAACTATGTAGACCAGGCTGGCCCCAAACTCACAGAGCTCCTCCTGCCTCTGCCTCCAGAGTGCTGGGATTAAAGAAAGACCTGTGTCACCATACCCAGAGGTAAGAAATTCTCAACAGGGCCTTTGAGATAGAAAGCATGAGGTTCTGTTTGGTCAGGTCATGTGGCAGAGATGGCTGCCCCACCAAGATCCACACTCTCTTAATACTAGCATCATCCCTGGGCTACCTAACCATGGACTCCAGCGTCCAGCTCCCCTTACAGCTCCAGCCAATGGAATGTGGGGAAAGTGAAAAGTGTCCCTTGTGAGTCAAAATGTCTAGGAGGCCAGTGAGTTGCATTTATAAACCAAAGAATACAAGGGATGAAGGAGCATGATAGATAGGAGTGCCTGGACGCCCCGCCCCCCATCATGCTGCCCACCAACAAGCCAGCCACAACTGTGATGATCAGTTAATTGCCAACTACACAGGATCTAGAATCACCTGGTGTCCTGGTCTCTGAACAACCAAGGGAGGGACTTTCTTAATTGGGTTACTCAGGAAGGAGGACTCACCCTGAACATGACTGGGATCATTTCATGGGCTGGGTCCTGGACTGAATGAGGCGCCAACATTGGGTTAAAGGGACTAGATGTACACCAGCATTTACCTCCCTTCTTCTGAGGGTAGACACAGTGTGGCCAGCTACTTCAAGCTTCCACAGCCCTGATTTTCACACCAGGTGAACTGTACCTTGAACTGTGAACCAGAGAATAAACCCTGTCCCCTTGAGTGGCTCTCAGAACGTTTTACCACAGCAAAAGGAAAGACAATAAGGGACTTGATCAGGACATAGGCAGCCATGGTATTCAGCCGCCAGTCTGTGGTTCTATGGAACTGAGATTAATGATGGTATTGCTACATTCTGGAATGGGGACTCCTCGGCATCCATACCCTAGGAGCCCATCTGCGGCTCTCAGAGGGCTGGTTCCCCACACAGTGACAGTTCTGGGGCGAGGATATCTCAGCAGCAGATGGACACACACAGGTGGCCACGGCACTGGTCCTTGTGCTGCCCTCACCCTGGGGAGGAAGATGGTTCATCCCCTCTGTGCTAGGCCCTGGAGGCCTATCCAATGTGTCACCTCATACAGCACTCGCCACACCTCAAGAGGAAGTCAACCACACTCACTCTCCCTCATCTTCTACGCTGTCACCAAGAGTGGCCTAGCAGAGGCCCCCTTTAGTCACTAAGCAGGTCTGAACCAGCTCCTGGTGACAGGCCAGCCATCCAGACACTGGGCATGAACCAGAGTCAGTGGAGGTGGCACCATGATCCTTACAGAGCCACATCAAGCACCTTCAGCAGGTTGGCAGTTTGAAAATGGAGACCTGCCCCGCCTGATTGAGAAACACCTGGGAGAGGCCCAGCCAGATGTGCAGTACGGGCCTCACAACCAGAGACAGCTACATCAGTCTGCATGATAAGTTTTTGGGGACAATTGTGTGGCTTCTGCACATTTCAAAAAACTCCAAATGAAGCCCTGGTGGTTGGCAGCCCCTGTGCTTTGAAAACATGGAGAGCGCCTTTAGAGTTCAATGACCGCAGAAGTCTGAGTGGTCACACATTAAGCAGACAGGATGCTGGGCATCGTACTGGGTATTCCATGTACTCCCATTGTATAGAGGGGGAAATTGAGGTGTGGGCACTTGCCTAGCATCTTGAGTTTCATGAGGAGCAAAACTGGAGTTTAAATGTAGGCAGGCCATCTGCCCATAGGCCTGGCCACCACATTTAGTAACTGGGACCACCACGGCAGGGACAGCTGGCCTGCTCACTTCTGATTACACACTATGCTTTAGGAGGTTGAGTTTGAGCCGTCTGTGCAACTTGGCAGTTCTGGGCTCCTTGGAGAAAGGGTCCCTGTGGTGCCGAGGGGAGGGGAGGCAGGGTCTACAGAAGCTGCAGGTTGAGCATCATTCCCTAGGTCTGGGATGGTAGTGCACTAGGCTATGAGGCTTTAGAGTCCTTCAGGCAGAACAGCCAGTCCACAGTCAGTGTTTGTGCCTGGCGGTGTCTGGACTCCTCTTCTGAGCCCAGAAGACAGTTGCCTGCTGCCCAGGGAACAGACACCCAAAGAACCATGGCAGCCCCGATCCTAGCACAGCAAGGCCAGCGTCCTCCTGGACAGGGGCTGAATGGCCTACTGTGGCAGAACAAAGGCGGCCCACAGGCTCAGGCTGGGCAGTGTGGGTTATGTCACCGGGGATGGGGTCCTCAGCTGCAGGCCCATGGCCATTCTATGGCGAGGGCAGAATTCGCAGGTGATTACCACAGTGAGAACTTGGAAGAAAGCTGAGACCATTCTCCCACCTGCCTTCAGAGTGTGACATTTAAAGTTGGGACTCTAAAGTCAAAGATGCCCAGCTACTCTAGAGGCTGAGTCAGGACGGGTGAGAGTTCAAGACCCATCTGGGCAACTTGGTGAACTGTCTCAAAATAGAAAGCTGGGGTGTGGCTCAGTGGTGGAGCACTTGCCTTACATGTGTAGGGAAAAGGAATAGGTGGGTGTCCCTTCTCCCTATCCCATATCCTCACCCTTGGTTTCTTAAAGGCTATTGTCTTGAGGGTTCACGTCTCAGGATGTAATTGTTTAGATATGGATTCAGTGAGGAGTAGAGTTGGCTCCTTCAATGCAGACATACTACAAGAGGTCACGCAGGGCAGTGGGTCTCAACCTTCCTAATGCTGCAACAGTTCCTCATGTTGGGGTGACCCCCAACAACATTCATAACAGTAGCAAAATTACAGTTAGTTCGTTGCTACTTCATCCCTGCAATTTTGCTACTGTTATGAATCGCCACATAAATAACCTAATATGTGATCCCCAAAGGGTTCCACAGGCCACAGGTTGACAACCACTGATGTAGGGGGGCAGAGTGGTCATGTGGGGTCCATAACCCTGGACAGTGAAGGAAAGGAGACTGTTCCCAGCCACAGCTCCTTGAACTTCCTTCCTAGAACTCCAGTTCCCAGAGAAACGCTTGAAAATTTCAGGACAGCACAGCTAGACCGGCTCTGCACACTTAGTGCAGGGTCCTGACGGCCACCCATGGATGCACCACACAGAGGAGTCCCGTAGCCAGGCAGCCCTGCAGCCCAACCCTGCACACTCAGTGCAGGATCCTGACAACCCCCCAGGCGATGCACCACGAGACCAGCCCTGCAGTCAAGCCTGGAAAACCACATGACCTCATGCTAAGTTAGAGGAGCAGCTTCATTCCTGTTTCTATAATGAGATTACTGTTGATATTAAAAACAGACCCAGGTATTAAGGCAGACCGAAAGGAGGCTCACAGACTGCTGGCATGGGCAGCCTCTCCGCCCGTTTCCTCTGCCAGTTGCTACCTTCCACACCTGCTACCCTCTCCACGGAACCCCAGCATTTCACCTGGCAAAACTGCTCACTTTCCAAGGTCCAGAACAGCTCTCAGCAAAACGTCCCTTAGCTCCTGGAGCTTGAAGGACAAAACCCAAAAGCTAGAGGGAGGAGGAGAGAGTGGGGAGCTGGTGTGGGAATCCATCAGAACTTGTTTTGGGGGAAGAAAGGCATAAAGGTACCAGCTGTGTCTGATCAGCTCAAAAAAGGAAACCCGGGAGATAGGTGTGACAGCAGCACCTGTACCAACAGAGATACAGGCAGGAGGGTCAAGGATTTGAGGTTAGCCTCCACTACACCATGGTGGAGAGGCCAGCCTGGGCTACATGGGGCAGGGTAGGCCTAGACATGGGTTTAGGGAAGCCAGAGTGGTGATTGTCTTCCCCAAGTTTAACTGCAGTATCCCCATGGCACTTTGTTCATTGAGCATTACCACACCTGAGATATCAGGCAGCGTGGAGACACTGAGGCCCAGAGAGGCAGAGAGATCTGAAGGTCATGACCCTGACTCTGCACGTTCCCCTCCATACCTCTTAACGGAAGGCTATGGAGCCTAGGGAGAGTCGCTAAGCTTTTCCAACAGAAGCAAGGGAAACATAAATCCAGCAAAGACTGGCTCTTCCTGGACTGCATGTATGTACCACTAAGCCCTCACCTAAACTCAGTTTCCCCATAGGTGGGGGAGGGACTTTGGCCGGCCAGTCTGATGAGAGTTCTGAGGGCAATTCTGGCTTCAGCCATATCTCATTTGTACATAAATTAGGAGGAGGCCTCTGAGCTCCAGGCCCTGGCGGGCTGAGTATGATTTTCTCAGTGGTGAGTGGGGAGCTCATAGAGTCAGAAACAGCAGCAGCAATATACTCCTCCTGGCTAATGATCTAAGCAGCAGCCAGGACCATGGAGGAAAATCCAGGGCCAGACAGCCCTGATGCAAGCAGCATGAGACACAGGAGGGCTCTCCAAAGAAGAAGCTGGTGAAAACTTCCCAGTTTCCCTACCTTCAGTCTTCTGAGCATTAAAGGGTTCCTTTTGGGTTTCCTGACAGAAGGGCCAGGGTAGACATCAGGCCTAGACATCTGCGCCCTGCCACCAACCTTCCTAGAACTCCAGTTCCCAGAGAAATGCTTGGAAATCTCAAGACAGGACAGTACAGCTAGATCGGCCCCACACACTTAGTGCAGGGTCCTGACAATGGCCCAGGCGATGCACCACGAGACCAGCCCTGCTGCCAAGCCTGGAAAACCACAGGACCTCATGCTAAGTTAGAAAAGCAGCTTCACTCCTGTTTCTATAATGAGATTACTGTTGATATTAAAAACAGACCTAGGTATTAAGACAGACCAAATGGAGGCTTGCAGTCATAACCCAACCAGGGTGCCAAGATGGCTATCAGAAGCCATGGGGCTTCTGTACACTGCCAAGAAGGCCCCTTTCCTATGTACTTTATCTTGCACTCATCCTCCAGAACTAACTCCTGCTTCCATTCTGGAAGCTGTTCGATGATGAAATTACCTTTGGACCAATCAAAGCAGTCACTGTATGTGGTCTCCTAGAACGCACAGGCACACAGGCACTGGAGGGAAGGCTGGATGGATGTTGGAGGGATCAGCCCAGACAATGGCTGTTCAGTGGATGTACTAGACACACACAGGCCAGATCCCTGCTCCCCTGAGCCTCTTTATTCCTTCCGCTATAAAGCCAGTGCAGTTCTGGAAGGATAGACAACTCTAACATCACACAGAACACATGGGCATAGGTAAAGAGACGCCTACATCCAGGAAAGGTGGCTGAGGAATTCCAGGAATAAGAGACCATGCTCCTTCGACACCTACCCTGCAGAACACAGAGTGACTGGTCACTGCTGGGACTGCCCCTAGGCTGAGCTCCTGCCCCAAGGACCACAGCTGCATTCTGTGGACAACCCAGAAGATATGCTGGCCAATGCACGAAGAGAAGAATGGGTGAATGAGCTAGGTCTGGTCAAGCCTGGATCTACTCAATCTAGAGCTGAGTCTTGGGCCTGTCTCAAAACTGAACCAAGCAGAATCCTTTGGGAGATATATGTAGTCCATCCTGGAGCCCTGCCCCCTTTCTCAGGCTCAGATCCCTCCACTGCCCTACTAGCTTCTACTTCATTACTTATCCCCCACCTTACCCCCATCCTAGAGGCCCCCCTTGCTTGGGCTCAAGTCCTTCCACCACCCTAGAAGCTTCTATTTCTTTTCTTATCCCCATTCCCAAGTTCTCTGTGCCCTCATCCACAACCAAGGACCACACCAGCCCTCAACAGAGCTGAGTTCAGTCCAAAGCATTCACTAAAAAACCCATCAAAGCGATTCTAATTCACATCAAGGGGTATGTGAGGGGATAGGGAGCATCTGGATACTCAGGTGAGGGTCTTGTGACCCTCCCCACCCCTCTACTGAGGGTATAAACAGCCAACAAACCCAGTTGGAATGATCTTTTGCACTCGGGCACAGCTGAATGCCACAAAATGACAGGCTTGGAGGCTAGTCCTGGCCAACGAAGGATAAGGAAAAAATGCCCAGAAAAAAGAGATAAAACTTTTGGTTCTGACTTTAGAATCACTAGGGAATTTGCAGGTCATTGAATCCGCCTTTCCTACCGTAGAAGAGAAGGTAGAGCTGAGATTTCTCCAAACTGATGGCTAACTACCGAGTGGCCACATGACTGTCAAAGCCCTTCTCCTCCAAACAGCTGAGGTCTCTACATCAACACAAAGCTATGAGTTTTCATGTCACTGACTCATGAGTCAGGCTTACCCAAAGAAAAGGAGTCATGGCATCAGGTCATCTGGAGTGGGGTCTCAGTACAATGTACCCTGGGCAAGGGGTCTGGGACCCATATAGTCTGTAAAGAGACCTCCAGAATTGGGGGGGGGACTGAATATAAGAGCTAGAAAGATGATCCAGTCAATAAAGTAGTCACCACGCAAACGTGAAGGTCTGAGTTCAATTTCCAGAGCCGACATAAAAGCCCGGCATAGGAACAAACACATGTAACTCCAGCATTAGGAGGTAAAGATGGTTGGATTCCTGGAGTTCACTGGCAAGTCAGTCAGGCCTAACAATAAACTCCAGGAAGATACTAGCCCCCAAAAACAAATAAATATGGGGCTGGAGCAATAAATCATCAGTAAAGAGCACTTTTGGTTCTTCTAGAGGATCTGGGTTCAATTTCCAGAACCCATATAGGGCTCAGAATCATGTGTAACTCCAGTTTCAAAGGATTCAATTTCCTCTTTGGGCAACAGGCACACCTTTGGGCAGCAAAAGAACTGAGACATTGCTGGTATTATTGAGTGAGGTGGGAAGATCATTCCAAAAGGGAGGAAAGAGCATAGCGAGGAAAAACTAGACCAAAGCAAGACAGAAAATCAGAGGGGCAAACTCCAAATTCTAAATCTCTACATTGAATGTCAAAGTGCTCCTCAGAACTCCCACTCCTTCCAGCTTTGTTGACTGCAACACACTTCTCTCTCTCTCTCTTGAGCTGGTTTCACTCCCAGCCTGCAGTTTTCCTCAGCATGTATAACTCTGGCATCTCCAACATCTCAGGGTTTCCAAGGTGATCCAGGCTTCTCATTCACAACTTCAAGCAATGATCTATCCTGGCCGGCTCCATAGGGACACCCCTGACACACATCTGGCCTCAGCTGCTTTCCTTAGCCATGGAGGAGAATTCCACAACCCTTTTCTTGTGTCCTCGACTCTAAAGCCAGAACCAGTGGAAGTGCCAAACTCTACAGTTGGATGAGGCTGATCTTGGTTCCCTTGTTCAGTTACCTTTTGCACCAGCCCTCTGTTGTTGCTTCCTTCTGTGCTTAAGATTTTCTTTAATTCCTTTCCACAAGTTGGAACCTTAGCTGAGCGGGGACTTGCCCTGAGGTTATCACTCCCTTCACTCCATTTAGCATCAGGCTTTTCTTTAAACTGTTTATCTCCTTGAAAATGTCACTTGGGTCAGTTATACTCCTGATGCTTCTTTTCTCCTCAAACTGTACGTTTTGTATTTTTCTTCATCTGGCTTGCTTCTTCTCATGATAGGTCTGCATAAGAGCGATTACTAATAACCACAGGACAGAGTCAATACTGGCTGTCTTGAAACCTCCTTTGCAAACACCATTAATCCAAAAACTCTTCAATTTAGTTCAGGCAGACTTTTAGGAAAAGAGCAAAAAGCAGCCCCATTCTTTGCCAAAATATCACAAGAATGGTCTCTTGGCCACTTGCTAATAATATCATTCCCCTCTGAAACCTCTTGAGCTGGGCCCCTGCAGTTCACACTGCCCTCAGCATTATCTTTCATGTCCCTACTAGGATGGACCATTAAGCCCTGCTTAAAGTGTTCAACTACTTTTCTAGTCCAAAGCCCCAAAGTCCTCCTTATTCCTCTAACAAACAGCATGGAGAAGCCTGCCACAGCAATACTTTGCTCCATTGTCCCAACCTCTGACTTAGTTAGTTAGCTGTTGTTCTTTGCTACAGAAGGACACCATGGCCATGGCAACTCTTATCAGAGAAGCCCTTTAACTGGGGCCTTGCTTGTAGCTTCATATGCTTATTTAGTCTGTTATCCTCATGGCGGGGAACACGGAAGGAATGTTGCTGGGGAAGCAGTTGATAGCTACATCCTAATCTGCAGGCAGAGACCGAGAAGGGTATGGCATGGGCTTTTGAAACCTCAAAGCTCACCTTCAGGCATACACTTCCTCCAACAAGGCCATACCTCTTAACCCTTCCAATTCTATTACACAGTTCCACTCCTGGGCTACTAAGCATTCGAATGAGAGCCTATGGGGCCTGTTCTCATTCAATTCACCACAGTAGGAGTGGCTAACCGAACTCTGACTGTTCTAAGGACAGTTAGGATTTACTAGGAGACTCTGGAACTTAGGCAGGATTCTCACTAGCATAGATGACACTGGACTGGGGATTGAGAAAGGGGTGAGGGGTATTCCAGGGAGAACAGAGAGATACGGCAATGCCCCGAGTCAGGAAATGTGCAGAGCCAGTGCTGGCTTAAGGAATAGATGCAAATCACATGGTTGGAGTGTATAAGTGAGCAAGGACCTACCTCCACGTAGGATGGGAAGGCATACACCTGGGTTTTTACAGAGTCTCAAAATCCATTCCTAGGACAAGAAGCTGGTGTGATTTATGAAATGCCTCCAGGATGCCCAGTCCTCTCTGTGAGCACTTTACACTCTCAGGACCACAGTCATCTCAACGATCCTGAGATAGAGGTCACTGTGACTTTTCCCTTTATAGAGCATCTAAACGAAGTCCAGGGAGGTTTAGTGATTCATCAGGGAAGCTCAGCAGGTGGTAAACCATACACAGAACCTGAACACAAGTCAGTCTGCCAGCCTGACCTTGAACTTGAGCATAACTCAGTCGGGACTCTAGTGTGACTGGGATGTGTGTGTATGGGGTCCTGTCCTTATTTAGAGAGACCACAATTTTCATCTCCTTCCAGAAAGAGTCTAAAGGTGCCTCACTCATTATACATCCCTGAAAGGGTAGGGATATCTGATGGGGTTCCTCCTTGCCTCAGCCCCCTACTGCTCGATGCCCAGAGTTCATGAGGAGACTTCCACCTGGCCCTGGGACACAAGAGGTGCTCAATACATTTCAGCTGCCAATCACCATTTACAGGTCGAAGGTAGCCCCTCCTCACCATCTTCACCCAGTTCTCATAGCCTGAAGGCTTGAGGGGAGGGTTTTGTTCCCTCCCGTTGTACAGATAAAACAAGGCACATGAGATTTCCCCCACAGGCCACAGGGTTCCTTGCTAGATAGAACACGGGACGGACGAGGGAAGGGGGCCTTCATCCAGCCCCAGCGTTGGAACCTGAAGATTCAGGGGATCACAGCAGCAGCAGCAGCAGCAAGAGCTGCTGAACCCTGAAGGTCCTTCCTACTCCTGCAGACCCTGCCCAGGTGATTTTATTAAGGAAGAGGAAGTAGGAAAGCGACACTTTGAACTGTCTGTTCCTCCGTAAGGTGGGCATCATAAATTTTGTGTTTGATACACATAAGCTCTGAGGCCCATTGACTCATCCCCAGTGTGCAGGTGAAGAAAAAAAAATCCTAAGGCTTTCCCCCAAGAAAGCCCGACTAACACTGGCCCTGCGCACGACTTCCCTGCCAAGAAGCTCCGAAGCCCCGC
>LOEQ01000978.1:250997-265642 GCA_001685075.1 Bramus lutescens | reverse complement strand
CCATCCCTATCCCCTAGTCTTAAAGGGATCCCCACTCCCCTCTTGCCTGTCCATCCAGCTTTATCTGCTTGGATGCCCTGGACCACACAGAAAGCAGCCTGCCATGACCTAATGCCACAGTCATAGCTGAGCCGTGCTGAAGATCCCTGCTCCCATGGGCTCCAAGCTGGCATCAGTCCCTCTGCATTTTCAATATCCTGTTTTCCTCAGGGCTCACCTGCACTGCCTTGGTGTTGTGAGAATTTTTACCTGGGGAAGGCGGAGGGGACTAGGCAACATCTCCAGCCACATCCCCCCTCCCAAGGCCCCAATGATAAAATATTGGAGTCCACCTAAGTTTGCCCTGGGAACCATCAGATGTATTAGGCTTAGCTATAGAACAGTGAATGAGGGGTGTGGGTGACCTAAAGCAGCCATGCTGGGAGGTCTGCACCCAGCAGAGATGATGGAGATGCATCCTTTAGTCCAAGGCGGCAGTGGCTCACACCCTAATCCCAGTACTAGGGAGGTGAAGACAGGAAGTGAAATGGCTGGGCAGAGAGGGAAGATAAGGCATGAGGAGCCAGGAGCTCAGGATCCAGTCTGAGACTTCTAGAGACAGGATATCCAATTAGGTCTGAAATTTTCATGGAGGTAAGGACTAGTGGCTGCTCTGCTTCTCTGATCTTCAGGCAAACTTTATTTGTTAAAGCAAAAACAAAATATCACAGCTTCCCACTTGTATACTCGAGCCCCTCACTGAGAACCATCCATCCCTTAAGGCCATATGTAACTAGAGCAGGATTGCATACAGCTGATTGAGAGGGGTCCTATAGCCCCCCCCCAGCCCTCCTAGGAGGAAATGTCAGCAGTCAAGAAGCCCAGGTGGGATGATGTTTTGGAAACAGGCCCCACTAGACCCCTGATGATGGTGAGCTTGGCATGGAGAATAGTCCTGGACAACACTCTGGCCCTCGGTTAGAGCCGGACCTCCGCTTCCGGCCTCCTTCCTGACACCCGCACCTCTCAGCCACAGAGCCCTCTACCCTTCTTCTACTGTGCAGGTTCATCACTGCTCCCAGCAGAAGCACGAGCCCCTGCGTCCTCTCTCCACGGACTTCTGCCTTTCTGCATTCAGAGCAAATGTTCCCTATTCCCTATGTCCCTACCATGTAGTCATTCTCCACAGTGGCACAGGAGAATGTGAATGGCACCAATAAACACCCTGCTTCAAAGGGTCATGATGATGAAGAGCCAGCTGGCACTAAGCCAGAGATGCACCTGCAAGAGTCCACTGGAGTCTCCCTCTCCTCCACATAAAGAGCAGCCTCCATATGCCCGTGAGCTCCAGCCATTTCATGGCTGATGCTAGAGGGATCTACACAAATGCCTCCTCTTCCTCAACCCACAACACTCCCATGGCTCTTTCTAAAAAACTGTCCAGTATGTGTTTTCTCTGGGTTCCTTCTGACATCCAGAACATGCATTGGTGGGTGGGGGAACAGATGTGTCCCTTATCCTGAGGCCTGGATTTCCAGGTGGGGCCTTTGGGTTAGTGATAGCAATAGCAGCTTTATAGGAAGAGACAGAAAAGCCTGCTCAGTTCCCCGGGTGAGAGATGTGGACTACCTCCAAACCAAGAAGAAAGCCCTCTCAGCAGAATTATGTTGGCCCAAATCTCCACTTTGGACTTGATCTTGGACAGCAACCTCCAGAGCTGGGAGAAAATACATTTCTGCTGCTGAAGGCACCCAGTCAATGGTATAGTGTTATAACTGACGAATGTCTACAAAGGTTACATGTCCTCGGTGGGCAGCCACAAAGTGACTAGACAGACTTGCTGTGTCCTCTCTTCCGTAACCGGCTCCTCTTCCAGGATGAGGATGCAGCCTCTCTAGGCCTGCCCCAACACACTCTGCCCCTGAATGTGAGTGTCCTTCCTAAGTCGCCTGTTGAAACCAACTCAGTGTCAGGAAGAGGGTCTTTAGGAAGGGATAAGGTTGGGACTGGAGAGGGAGATCATTGGGTAAGAGCCCTGGCTGCTCTTCCAGAGGACCCAGCTTCAATTCCCAGCACCCACATGGCAGCTTACAACTCTCTGTAGTTCCAGTTCCAGGGAATCTGAAACCCTCACACCAATGTACATAAAATAAAATTGAAGTATTTAAAAGAAAACTCCCAGGTCAAAATGAGGCAGAGGAGTGCTTTTTACTGTCCTGTTCTCAGCTTAGTTTCTTATACAACCCAGACCCACCTGGCTAGGGATGGCACTGCCCATGATGGTCTGGGCCCTCTTACATCAATTAACAACTAATAGATAAGGGTAATAGATAAGCCCCATAGCTAAGGCCAATCTGGTCTGGACAATTTTTCATTTGAGGTTCTCTGCTCCCAAGTGACTGGATTCTGTCAAGTTGACAACTAAGCTGACTCTGATAGGTGCCTTTGCTAAAACACTCCATAGATGACCTCAGGGTGACTTTTAACCACTTTTACTAGTTTGGGGACTTCCTATAAACAGGCTTATGGGATCTGACTGTAGTTGGCATTTTCTTTGACTGCCAACCAGCTCCCAAATAAAGACATGGGGACTTATCATGAATGCTTGGCCTTAGCTTAGCCTTGTCCCGCTAGCTCTTTTAACTTAATTTAACCTGTTTCTATTCATCTATGTTTTACCTCAAGGATTTTTACCTTTCTTTCATTCTGTATGTCCTGTCTGTGTTTCCTGTCTGACTAGCTGGCCTCTGGCATCTCTTTTTCTTTCTTTTTTTCCTTCTGTCTCCTTTTGTCTCTGTTGAGCATAGATCCCTCTTCCTACTTACTCTGTCTGCCTGGAAGTCTCACCTATACCTCCTGCCTAGCTATTGGCCATTTAGCTTTTTATTAGACCAATCAGGTGCCTTAGGTAGGCAAGACAAACAAATTCAACGCTCCGTTGCACCGTTAAACAAATATTCTGCAACATCTGACCATCTCTCTTGCTGGTTGCTGTGGTGTCTTGGAGACTCCTTCAGGCTTTTTGATATGCAGTTTGTGCTTTGGTTCTTGTTTCTGCTGGGTGGTTTTCCATTACAGAGCCATGCAGTCTTCCCAGTTTTAATGGGTGTGCAGGGTGGCTATTGGTTTAAAAGCTGTATGGTCAAGTCTCCTGTGTCTCAGCATTCGCATAGTTTGTGGGTGTTTCGCTCAGCTATGGATGCTAAGCATTGAGAATTATGTTCCTGCTGCCAAGCCTCCTTCAGAGAGCTGTTTCCATGGCTTATGGGGTCAGCTACTCACTGTTCCCACCACTGAGTCCAGCACCCTCTGGCCTAGTCCTCCTACTGGTCAGAATGGCCTGAGGTCATCAACTCTACATCCCATGCCTCCCCAGCCATCCTCACCCTCCTCCATACAGCCTCATAGTCTCCCGGGCTCTCTGTCCTGCTTCCCATACTCCAGGCTCCCAACTTCCAAATGCTAGGTCTAAATTAATAGTGTACACCCCAACTTCACCTCCCTATTTGCCTCATTTCCTCCTCCACTAGACACTGGCAACTTCTGTGATAAGGTGGACCCCTCAGACTCTGCATGTTCACAATCTGATCACTGCCTAGCCTGCTGTCTTCCTCCTCCATTCAGAATCTACAGGCTAAATGACCTCTCCAATGGCATCCAGTGGGCCTCAAGAAGATCTTTGACTAGCCCTGAATCCCACATCATGCTTCACGCCTCCTGTGGAAGCACACACTCTGTCACTTCTTGAGTTAGGCGTGACGATGAGGCATGCTTTGGACCAAGGGACGTGAAGCATTCAGAGTGTCCCCTGACCTGGCACCCTACAGCCTCTGTGTGCTTTACTGGTTTCCTTTTTTTGTGTTCAGGAATCTTAGGCAAAGTACTCATCTCAGTAAAGCCTCCATTAGACGCTGAGTGACTGCAAATACCAAGGCCCCTTATCGCATGTGTAAGGTTAACAAGTACAAACCTATGCAGCATGGAGTCACTAAGTCCTGGAGGCTGTTCATCTCTGCAGCACGTCTTTGCCTGTCCTGACTACTATAGTCTTGCGCACCAAGTGGAGGCAAAGCGTTCCCACGTGCTTTCTCCTCCTGTCCAATGGACCAAGTTGCACAGTGCCAGGAAAAGTAGTTCAGAAGTACCTCTTAGGCATACCACAGACTATCATGAAGAGTTGGTTTCGAGGACGAGGAGCATAGCATAGTGGGAGCTTCCCTAGCAGGTATGCAAGGTCCTGGGTTTGCCATCAGCACCGTAAGAAACAAAACAAAAGGAATTACCTGCCAGTCTGACCCTCACTGTCTTCATCTAGAACTTAGGCTGATGATGGTTCCTTTCATTCAAGACATAAGACCAGGGCTGAGGAAATGGCTGGGGGGTGGGGGTGTTAAGAGCACTTGCAAAGCAAGTGTGATGACCTGAATTCAACCTCCCAGCACCCATGTAAAAATACTAGATGTGGCTATTCCCCAGCCTATAACCCTAGCAGTGAAGAGGCCCAAGACAGGAGAATCCCTGGGGCTTGCTGACTGCCAGGCTAGTTCCAGGTTCAATAATAGAGTTCTGGCTCAAGGGAATAGCGTTCTGGTCCAGTGTCTTCTCTGGCCTCTGTGTGTACACAGGCATACCACATGCATACACCACACTCTCTCACACCCTTATGTACACTGAAAGAAAGGAGAGAAAGAGGAACTGAGGCTTCTCCATACCTTCTGGTCATACCCCCTATCTTCCCTTCTTTCTAAAGGCAAGCACTGCTCCCGAGCTAGCCCTACACTATTATTTCTATCCTTGAACATATGTACACACATTTGAATCATTTTGTGTAATTCTAAAATTGACATAAACATTATCATACCGACTGCCCCATGTTGCAAATTGCTTTTACCTCCCCCCCCCCTTCAGAGCATGGTTTCTCTCAACCCTACATAGTTTCCCTGTTGATCTTGAGTGCAGGAAGGAAGCAGTCAATGCCACACTTGTTCTGAGAACCTTCTTGACAGATCTGTGCGCACCCTGACTGAGTCTGTGTTCAGTAGCATCATGGGGCTGGCAGGAAATCAGCCACCGTGAAGAACTTCCATCCCAGGAGCTGGCAAAAGCTACAAGTTTAAGTTTTTCTCTTCAGACAGAAGGTGAAGATTTTATCTGTGGCCACAGTAGGCTATCATTTCTCCAGCCCTGCTTTCACTCACCCTGATGGACATTCAGCTTGTCTCCAAGCTCTCAGGGCTGCAACAGTGCCAGCCTCCCACACAGGTCCCCACATCCAAAGGTAAAGGCTTTGGGAATGTGAAGGGGGGCTCTGGCTGACAGTGAAGTGTGTATTTGACATTTGCTTGTTGCCACACTGAGAAACAATGTCCTCCTGCTGCAGGGCATGAGTCCCTGCCACAAGAACTCGTAGGAGATGTTAAGCTTCATGCAGTGAAATTTATCAGTGTGTCATTTGGATGTGTCACCTTCTGTCTCCAGTTGGGTCCATACTCTCCATACCCTGGACTGTGAGGGAGGTCTGCAGAGTGTATTCTGTCCATGTACCAGGTGAAGACATGTACTGGAGGGTTCCATCTCAAACACTACCTACATCCCATGTGAAGAACCTAATTCCAGACCATCCATAGAACAATACATCCCTTCCCACTTACCTATGACATCACTTATCTTCTGCACCAGGTCCCTGTACAGATATGGGTCTACTTCTTGACTCTGTTCTATTCCAGTAATCTTTTTTATCTGATTCATATGACGGTACCGCCCCGCTTAGGTAGTAAAGCTTCATAGTAGTCGATATCTGATAGACCACAAGGCTGAATCTCAGCTTTTCTCCAGAACTGTCTAAACTACTCCTGAGCTTTTTACTCTCTACATAGATTTTTGGATCCCATTACAAGTGCTTTTGAGGAGCTGGAAAGATGGCTCCGCAGTTACAAGCCCACACTGCTCTTGCAGAGGACCCAAGTTCATTCAGTTCCCGCACAAACATCAGGTGGCTCACAACTGCCTGTTTCTCCAGCTTCCCAAGATCTGATGCCCTCTACTGGCCTCTTCAGGTACTTCACTCATATCCACATAACCCACACACAGATGCACACATTCACATAATTAAAAATAAACTAAATCTTTTTTAAAATAATAAAGTAAAATAATTTTGCTGCTATTTTCATTGAAATCAGAATGAATTTATAATTATCCAAGAGGAAATGACTGTCCTTGTGAATCACCCATGGACTATGGCTTTTGTGTCTTGACTGACATATCCCCATAGGTCTCCACTAGGTGGCACTGTTTTTGGAAAGTTATCACACCTTTATAAAGTGGAGCCCTACTGAAGGAAGTGGATCACTGAAGGTGGGTCTTGAGGTTTTGTAGCCTGGCTCCTTCCTGTTTGTTCTCTGCTTTCCATCTGTAGATGCAATGTGGCCAGCAACCCTGCATTCCCACTGCCGTGCCTTACCTGCCATGAGGACTGTACCCCCAAACTGTGAGGTACTGCTCATCAAGAATTTGGCCACAGTGATAAGAAAAGCATCCAGTGCAATGGTCTGTCTGTATTATTTTAAAATTCATTAGATTTTCTTTCATACCCATCAATTAAATCTTATATTTTTTCATAACAAAAACAGTACTCATGGGACTGGAAAATATGTCTCAGAAGTTAAGAGTATTTATATTCTTGTACAGGACCCAGGTTTCATTCCCAGCACCACGTAGTGGATTCAACATCCTCTTCTGACTTCTGAGGGCGCTGCACACACATATGGTGTACAGGTAAATGCCTATACATATAAAATAAAAATAAACCTTTTTTAAAGATAGCAAGCATTTAGTTGGATATATTATGTGTCAGCTACTATTTTAAAGACGTTACATCTAACTTAATCTCCCAAACTCTTCTCTGAGATAAATATTGTTATGATCTCTCTCTACATATGAAGAAACTAGGGTACAGAGTGATTGGACAATTCATAGAAACCAGAAAGTAGCAGTGACCTGAAGCCGGGTGGTCTGGGATGGGGGACTCTTCTCTGACCTGCTGAACCTCTCCCCACCACCTCTACAGAAAGCTGGGACACGGGACCTTAGTGTTTGTGATAAGTCTCTGTGGGACTGCTGCCACTGTATAGAGGTTCCCCTTCTTACTTGTTCAGATTGGCACCACTGTCCAGCAGGAACACTGCCCGTTTCTGTTGCGCAGTATCAACATCTGTATTGAATTGTATAATTCTAGTGGCTTGAGAGCTATTCTCAGGCTTCCCCCTCCCATTTGCCCCCCTTCTTTTTTTATGTTTGGTTGGTTGATTTGGTCTGAGACTGGATCTCTTGGAGCCCAAGCTGGCCTTGAACTCCCTGGTTTTCTGAGAGTCTGGTTACTGGATTTTTCTGTATCTGGGATCACGTGCCTTTGAGAGTGAGTCAGAGAGAAACTTTGCCTTCAACCAGCCTCACAGTCATAGAGGACCCTAAGGGGTCAAAACAGAAATAAATAGACGCATGTCCAGATTCTTTTTGATATCATTTTTGAATTTTGCATCTATGTGTAGAAGTTATACTGGTTAGGGAGTCTCTTTCCCTGTGTTTTTGTAGGAGGTCAGTCTTCAGGAAATCAGCTGAAGAACTTTCTTTGCACACTTTTAGGTGCTGTACAACAAAGACCATTTTCCAAATTGTTCCCATGATGGCTGTGCAATTTACACTATCGGTCATCAGGGCTAGAGACTCCAGTTTCTCTGCGTCTTTGCCAACGCTCAATGTTCCAGGCCTCTCGCTGTGGCCATTGCAGCAGGGTCAGGGGAGCAGTTCACTGCAGCTTTAGTGCCTTGCTCTATGGCTAAAGCAGTCACTCTTTGTCCTGCTTGTCATTCGGTAAGGTGTCAGTTCTGGCATTCTGCCCATTTGTGAATTAATTCATTGTTTTCTTATTATTGACTTTTGAAAGAATTCCCCCATAGTTTTAATGCAACTCGCTGTCAGATATAAGCTTTGCAAAAATTTTTCTCCCAGTCCAGCACTTACTCACCTTTTGTTTACTCATTATGGCTTCCAAAGATGAGGCGTTTTTCATTTTTATGAAGCCCAAGTTCTTAGGGGTTTTCTTTTTATTTGAATCAAAGGCCAAATCTAAGAAACATTTGGATAACTCAAGGTCACAGAATCATGAAGGTGTGTATCCTGCTTTCTTCTACAGCAGAAGCTGGCAAACTGCTGGCAGCTGTTTATTCTGAGCTGTAGAGTGTCAGAGGAACACAGCTGTCCCCATTCATTTATGCATTCCCTGCAGCCTCTTTCACAGCACTGTGACGGACATGTAGAGAGTCACCAGCGACCACAAGACCCACAATCCTAAAATACTTTGCTCCTTTAAGAAAAGGATCCTGATGAGAACATTCATAGATTTATGGTTTGCATTAAGATCTATGATTCATTTTTATTTCATTTTTTATATGGTGCGCAGTATGTACTGAAGCTCTTCTATATTGTCTACAATCTGTATCATGAACAAAATGAATAAAAACCCAGAGACAGAAATTGAGGTTCAACCAGAAGGTCAGAAAAGCAAAACAGCCAGCCACTGGTTCTTACCTCTATCTCAGTCCGAAATGGTGATCCTGCCTCCAGGAATCTCAGAATGAGACTATGTCTGAGAGCTGTCTCCTCCCATCTTATATTCCTCTCTAGGGCTGGGATTAAAGGTGAGCACCATTGGGATTAAAGGCATGCACCACTCAGTTTCTATGGCAACTAGTGTGGCTACCAGGACTAAAGGTGTGTGTTACCACTTTCTGGTCTGTAAGGCTGACCAGTGGGGTTGTTTTACTCTCTGCTCTTCAGGCAGGCTCTATTTATTAAAATACAAATGAAATATCACTACAACAATCATTTTTGTGTGTATGCATGTGTGTGTCTATGTATGTGTGTGCATGTATGTGTATATGTGTGTGCGCATGTGTGCATGTGCTCGTGTGTGTCAGAGGTCAAAACTGAATGTTTTCCTCTATCACGTCCCTCGTTTCTATGGACACCAACTTTTCTGTGGGTTCTGGGGATCTGAACTCACGTCCTCATCCTTGCCTTTATCCTGTTGTCTTACCTAAAACTCAGGTGTGTGAGACCCCATAGCGTGTGAATCTATTTCTGGCCTCAGGTCTCTCCCACTGACCTACTTATGTAACCTGAGTAAGTGGCTAGGCCTAGTGAGTCGTCTGGCTTTGTGTGTTTACTTCACAGCTAGAGCTCTGCTGGGAACTTTGGATTTGCAGATGACTTCTAGATTCAGTTGTCAGTTTCTTTTTTAAAAAAAAAATTATCCTGTTCTGATTTCATTTGGATGTTAACTTATGAATTAATCTGGAGACACTTGACATATTAGCAACACCCAGCCTTCCAATCCACTGGTATAATCTCTCCTCATTTACTCAGATCTTCCACAATTTAATTTCTACCACCAAAGTCTGGAATCAAATAATGTCCCCACTTTCTGTGAATCAGGAGTGTTCTCATGAGGCTGATGAGAGCAGGCGCTGTCCTCAGTCAGGTGAGCCTGCACACCATTCCTTGGGTCCCTCTGCTTCCTCTTCCTGCTTAGCTTTCTCATGCGTGTTCTTGTGAGCATCAGAGAACTCAGGCTAGCCCTTTGCCATCAGAAACTCTCTCTGTTGCATACATCTGCCTGCTGACACCCCCTTGCCCACCTAACTCAGCTCAGAAGCTCCACGGGGCTAGGTGGGTAATGTCTGCCTGGTGTTCAGCTGTTGGAGAATGCTAGAAGGTTCCACGCTGTGCCCTAAATTCTGTTCCTAATAGTCTTTCTTGGCCAGAAGCCAGAATTCACATTTAGCTTTGAGCATGGGGAAGCCAGGCCCCCTGATCCCTCCCCTTACTGTGTGGGATCCCATTATCACCCCTCCAAGTGGCATTCTCTCCAAGCCTCCTTCATTGCCCACTGAAGGTGGAAGGACCTTGCCACCAGCCCCAGCTTTGTCAGGTTTTTTTTTTTTGGAGGGGGAGGGGGAATCTGTTCTCTTCCCCTTAGCATATCACAGTTAATTTAATTTACTATTTGAGAAAAATAGGAGGCCATGGGTGCTACTTGGGGATTTGTGGGGCAGAGGGGCAATTGACTTTGCCCTACCAGGATGTGCAAGGGAGCCCCCTCCAATCCTCCCCTGGACTTCAAACTTAAAGTGCAAGGTGTCCCTTTGTCCCCAACACACCCAAGTCAAGAAAAATAAATGGGCACACAGCTAATACCTCCCTGAGGCTAACCCAGGGGAAATTTGGAGAACTGGCCATTAAGCATGATCGAGCAGTTTGGCCTAGAAGAGATGTGACCTCGTCTGTGTGTGCCGCTCCAGTGATCAATAATTCACAGCATTTGCAGCCCAGCAAGTGTGGAGCCCCCACGTCAGCTTTGGCATCGTGAGTCACAATCTAGGTCCATGCTCACTCTACTTGCCACCTGAGCCTGGTGATGTCAGGGAGAAAAGAGAGGCTCTCAGGGTGGGCTCCTGAGAACTTGGTATCATGGCCCCGGAGCCAGCCTGTCATCTGTGGTCACACTCTGTCCATCAATGAAGTTGTCACTTTGCCCAACTGCATCCATAAGGACACTTTCTCCTGTGAGCCCTTCTTTATTACCTCAGTGTTTACAGACATTGCTAAGTCCCGGTTGAATTAATTTGTTCATTTAGTTTTTAAATGATTGGTCAGAGCTAGAAGGGTGGCTGGCTCAGTGGGTAAAAGTGCATGCACTGTTAAACTGGTGACATGGGACCAATTCCCACATCCCACAGCAGAGAGAAAGAGCTGATTCACACAAGCTGTCCTCTGACTTACACACACACACACACACACACACACACACACACACACACATCAGATATATAATAAATTAAAACAATGACAACCATAACATAGAACCAAGGAGGTGGCTGGGGATCGGTGAATGAAGAAACGTCATAGACCGTACATCCCCAAGAATGAGGTGTGCCCCATCTTAGCACAGTGTCCCAGGGTACAGTGTCTGACAAGTGGCCCAGGCTGAAGGACCATGCCCACTCCATAAATGTGAAAATACTCCAACCCTCCCTCTGCCTCCAGATCCCACAGATTGGACTCAGAATCTCCATGTCACTGATGGAAAACTTCGGCCTAATGGTGTTAGGTCACCTCAGCCACTTGTGCTGACCTAACGGGTGCTGGCCTGAGGCCAGGAACCTGAATCTCTAGCATGTGGCAAAGGGGCAGGACCTGTCTATACTTCAGTCCATTCTCAGCACCGCCCAGCAGCCTGCTGTACTTCAACTGACCTTCAGGGAGCAGGCTTGGGAAGAACGTGGGTCAGCGTTACCTGCTGACTTTGTTGCAGAGTTTGGCAGCACCAGAGACAACAAAAATGCTTAACTGGGGCTCGGCAAGGGAAAGAAAGGCAATCTGAACCAGTTTAGTCAGAAAGGGAACACCGCAAAAAAGGCCTGAGGCTTCAGACCCTGTCCAGCACACCTGGTATCTTTCCACAGCCAGCTCTCAGACATTTCTGAGGTCACTGGGTCGTGAGCATGTGCAGGGCAGACCATGGAAAAGCCAGAGCCTCCATGGCAACCCCCCCACCAGCCTGAACCTAGAAGATTCAGAATTGTTCCTCCCCCACCTGTCCTTTGTAGATAGCTCACTTATAGAGAGCTTCCTGCAGACTTCTTGGTGGGACCAGGTTCCCCATTCTCTATATGGAGGACATACCGAAACAACCTAAACTCACAAGCTTCTGGGAACCACAAACCATGGTGCACACAGTGGAGAGACAGCAGGTGCAATCTGATCATTCGGAGAAGAGCAACTACCCTTCAGAGTCAGGGCCTCTGCCACAGGCCCTGGATCCCAGTAGGGAGACTGGACTTTGGGATTTATTTATTTTTATTTTTTATGTGTATGGGTGTTTTCCCTGCATGCACGTCTGTGCGCCACAAGCATACAGTGCCTGTGGAGGCCAGTAAAGGGGATTGGGATCCCCTGGAACTGGAGGTACAGATGGTGTGAGCCTCCATGTCGTACGGAAATTGGACACTTGGGGTCAGTGTTCTTAACCACTGAGCCATCTCCCCAACCCCAGGAGACTAGGTTTAGGAAAATTGCAGTTCTCACCTGTCAAGGTGACACTGATCTACAGTGACTTGGGGACCCTGTAGGACCCTCCCATTCCTACCACATTGCCCCCTCCACCATTATTCTTCTAACACAGCATGTATGCCCTGCCTCAGGCCTTGGGACTTGTTGCTTCCAATCCCCACCCAACCTCAACCCCATCACTATTTCTTACGTCCCTGAAAGGCTTAGTCTCCCTAAGATATCCTCAGGGGTCACCTCCGTGAGGCTAACCAGGGTCTACCACTTAGTATTTATCTCTTTTTTCTGACTTAAGAAGGCAGGGGGTGGGGCTCCATGATAGAGTGTTTGCCTAGCATGCCTGAGACCCCAGCACCACAAGGAAACAAACATCCTAAGACACCCTTTGGTCTTTAATCCTGGTCGCTCCTTATTGCAGTGGTTCTCACAACCCCACTGGAGTTACATATCAGATATCCTGAATATCAGATATTTACATTATGATTCATAACAGCAGCAAAATCACAGTTATGAAGTAGCAGTGAAAATAATTTTATGGTTGGGGGGAATCGCCATAACATTAGAAACCGTATTAAAATGCTGAAGCACTAGGAAGGTTGAGGACCACTGCCTTGTTGTCTGACCCCTCACCCCCAAATCTGAATGCCAGTCTCATGTTGGGTATGTGACTTCCATATATTTCATCACTGTCCCCAGGCCAGTCCTTTGTATCAGCACCCTTGTCCTTGCCTGTGAATTGGGCTATGGGACGGGAACTGTGGGTGATGGCAAAGTGGTCACCAATCTGACCGTCAACGTGACATGCTGCAGCCAGGACACTGGGGAGTGACATCAGAAATGTGACACTCATGGGATGGATTCACTGCAGAATAGAGGAGTTGTCCAATATTGAGCCTTCCCAAGAAGCAGCAGCGGCAGCTAACTCTAGGTTACCTGGATTTGAACGTGCCCTTGATGGCTTGGAGGATGGGAGGGGCAGAGACCATTCCAATTGCTTCTAACATCTCAAATGCTCTAGGCTTCACTGAGCCATCCCCCACCCCCACTCCCANCCCCCATTAATGATTTTCTCTTTGGTCAGGAGCCATAGCTTTAAAATCACACCCACCTCGGTGTACTCTGTTGCTTAGCAACAACCATAAATCAACAGAACATGCTGGAATGTGCAGGCAACCCTGCCTGACTGTTAGGCGCTTTGGCTTTTTAAAATCCAAACATGTTATCTGCCCACATCTTGGCTGCACCCACTCTTTGCCTCCTGGGTTTACAGAGTCACCAGAAGGTGCCTTCCCAAACTATTCCTGGTCTGCTGAAATTTTCCCCAAGAGTCTTTTGTGCTTTCCTGGCATTCTGCCCAGCGCCCAGGAATGGGACAAGGCAAGCTCTCTACCATGGAATGGAAAGGACCCTTCTTTCCAAACTGGAGGCTTCTGGTTTTGTTCTCCTATCCCAGGCTGCCCTGCAACTGAGGAGGCACACAAGTCCCCAAGTGGCGCATCAGCACAGTGCCCTGGGTCCATCGTACGTGTGTGATATACCTCCTTGAGTACCCAGAGATTCCTCACATAGACCCATTCTTCTCCATTTACCCATTCACTCAAGCCCTCCTGCACTCATTCAGTTGGTTAACGAACAGTCTAGAGCACTTCTTGTACCCAGGACACCTCAGAGTCCTGACTTACAGAGCTTGGATTCCTACTGAGGATAAAAACAACACTGGTCCCCTAAGTAAGGATCCTGTAGGCCAGGCTCAGTGCCAGAAGCCCCACTATAGGGAACAAAACAAGTTCAGCCCTTGCCTGAGCAACCAATCGTCCATGCCATGGCTGGTGAGCTCCCATGATTCTTAGCAGCACACTCAGGTACCTGGGGCTGCAGGAGGCAAGGCCATGTACAGGGGCAGGATGAACAGAAGGCCATCCTGCTGGCAGGTGGGTAGGGATTCTAGGTACAGAAAATGGAAATGGGAAACATTAGAAGGAAGTAACCCCCATACTTGGTCCTGTGGGGTGGTGGCTAGGGAAGTGGGCCAGAAGGTCATCCATGTCCCTCTCTCTGGCCCTTAACCCCTTGCCTGATTAGCCTGCCCTGCCCAGCTCAGTCATTGCACTGGGCAAAGGCAGCTCCCAGCTCTGAGTACTTAAGCCAGAACCCATGCCCACCCCTTCCCTGCCATTCAAACATCTGACACTCCTGAGCCCACCCAACAACAGTAAGCTGGTCTCAGCACCTCAAATGCCACTCTGGCTAATGAGGGGTTGGGACACAGGCAGAGCCACCAAACAAAGTAGCAGTGAAGGAGGACAGTATTAGCCACTTTTCCCCTTGCAATGACAAAAATCCCTGGCAAAAAAAAAAAAAACAAAAAAAAAACAGCTAAAGGGAAGACAGATTTTCTTCGACTTGGTTTGAGGGCACAGACCATCATGGCTGAAGTCATGGGAACCAAAACTGAAGGTAGCTGGTCACATTGTGTCACAGTCAGGAAGCAGAGAGAATGCTGGCACTCAGCTCTCTCTCTCTCTCTCTCTCTCTCTCTC
>LOEQ01000978.1:210861-229300 GCA_001685075.1 Bramus lutescens | reverse complement strand
CCCTGCTGTCTGAGCCGCAGCCTCGGGCTTGCTGGCCACTTCCTGCTCGGAGTCCTGGTATCATCATATCTTATTGGATGATCCCTGCAAAAGTCAGGGCAGGGGAGTGTGTCCCCAAGGTGTGGGTTGACAAGTAACCAATCTCGGGAGTAGACCTGGGGTAGCATAAGGTGGGGCCAACTTCCAAGCAGGTGAATGTCAGCTGACTACTGGGAAGTGGGCTGGCCCTCTGTGGTGCTGTCACGGGGCTAGTCAGTTCAGCTCCCTCTTCACACCACCACCCGGCCAGCTAAGCTTGGTGCAAGGCCTGTAACCTCGGGGTTCTTTCTGTTCAGAACCTTGGACAGGGCGGCGTTTTCCGTCCTTTGCCTCAGTTTCCCCATCTGTAAAAAGAGAGTGGTTACTCCTATCCTGGATGCACTGGGGCTATTAGGTACCAGGACACTTGGTCTCTGGATCTTCTCTTTGGTCCTTTGGGCTCACCACCACCCTCAGCCTCTCTGGAGCTGTTGTGATGGCCTCCTCAGGAAAGCATGCGGGCCTATGCAGCCAATGTCTACACTACTGTGGTGGCAGAATTGACCCGCAGGCAGCACCGGCGCTTCATCGCTGTGGAGCAAGAGTTCTTCCGGCTGTGGTGGGATGGTGTGGCCTCTGAGAAGCAGAAACACCAGGTAAGGTAATGACAGGGGATGGCAGGCTATGGGTTCCCTGGTATCCCAGGTGTCATGTGAAAGTCCCAGCAGGAGACTAGATAGGGAGTTCGGGACATGCCAGCTGTGAAAAAAGGGGGGGTGGTGATGGGGGATGGCTTGTTGTCAGGGCCACTGCCCAGAGAGAGGGTAATGTAATATTTTCTTTTTTTGTCTGTTCTCTGGGAGGAAAAAAAAATCCCACAAGCCAGCACTCCTTCCCAAGAGTCATGGGGGTTGGTGTTTAATCAACTCCCAAGTGAACCTTGCCCCCTCCCCTATTTGCACACACTGACTCTCTCCTGTCCCTCTTGGCTGTGTTTGGGATCCTTGTGGCTCAGAGGCAGTTAGTGTCACACAATACCGAAAATCCTGGGCAGGTTTGTGCCTGGTCCTGCCACTGGCATCTGTAAGCCATGGCTTCTTCTTCTATAAAATGAGATAGCTGCCTCCCCCGCCCCCACCAGACAGCTCATGCCAAGAATGAGTCTGAGGAAACACCTGGAACAATGCTTAGGAACTCTTCGTTTTCTTCCCAACATTCACCTTTCTTTTTCTTTTCTTTCTTACCTCTTTTCTTTTCTTTTCTTTTCTCGAGACAGGGTTTCTCTGTATAGCACTGACTGTCCTAGAACTCTTTCTGTAGCCCAGACTGACCTCAAACTCACAGAGATCCGCCTGCTTCAGCCTCCCAAGTGCTGGGATTAAAGGCGTGCACCACCACAGCCTGACTGCATTTCCCTTTCTGAACAACCACTGCACGTGAGCTTAGAAGACCAAGCAGGCTTAACAGTAGTCTTCTAGGTCTTACTGGGGATAGACTGGGGGTCTCATCAAGTCTGTCAAGTCATGCATGGTGCATAACCTCATGTTTGAAGTTCTTTGCATATACCAGGTGTGGAGATTGTCATGTAGACTTGTGGAGGTGGTCTGGCACCAGCCTCAAGGATTTACAGTTTATAAAGAAACAGGTGTGGTGTTGAAACAGGTTTCGTGGACTTTAGAGCCTTCCTCTTCCAATGGGGTCTGTCTTCAACCCTCTGTGAGGGGCGTGACTTTTGGGTAAAGCTCTCTGTAGTAATCAACTAGTGTGGTTCCCTGGAGGCCAGGATTTTGTCTGCTGTGTTCAGTACAGAATCCCCAGTAGCTGGACAGCTCTCCATATGTAGTCGGTTGTTTGGGGTACACAAGCCAAAAACATCATACAAATACCCTGGCAGCCCACCGCCCACCCTCATGCCCATGATTTTTCTCTACTTATCCCTGCGTTCATTTATCTGACATACATTCATCAGCAAGACCACACTGAAACCAGGACAACAGGCCTGTCTCCCTCTAAGTTGTCAGACCCCAAAGAAGACAGCCTGAGGAGCCTTTCCCTGAACGAAAGAATCTGAATGAAAAGTGACCGCTTACAGTGACAGATGGCCCCTGGTTGAATGGGTGTGCCAGGAGAGGAAACTGGTGGGACACTTGGAGATTCACATGCACAATACAGTCTGAGCATTCTGTTTCCTGATTGGCATGATAATAGTGGGATTAGCATCATCCCCATTCCTCTGAGGCGCACATGAAAGTGCTCAGAGTAAAGCAGGCTGCAGCTGATTCACTGCAAGTGCTTCAGACAAAATAAAATAAGGCTATAGACACAGAAATATTTCAGTAGAAGGGTCCAAAGCTGTTGCCGCCGAGGGGCTCTGGGGAGGAGTATGAGAAAACATTTTGCTCTGCTCTTGCAGGTTTTTTTTTTAAAGGCTCAAGTTATTTGACAATTAAAAACACATGTATGGTTACAGACCTGGATCTTGGTCTCAGATAGCTATGGTGGGCTGTGTGCTTCTGGGTGTTGAGAACAGGGACAGTGTTCTGATTTTGTGGAGTGAGCCAGGGTGGGTGTATCATGAAAGCCCCTGAGAAATGCTTGGTACCCATGACCTGACTGTCTTCTGCCTGCCTGTGCCCAGGTCCGCCAGCTCCTGGATGAAGGACGCCTGGAGTTTGTGCTCGGAGGCCAGGTCATGCATGACGAGGCTGTGACCCACTTGGATGACCAGATCCTACAGCTCACAGGTTTGGCTGCTGCTGTTAGAGAGAGAGAGAGAGAGACATCATTGCTGATAAGTAGCTGAGAAAAGCAGTTAAGCCATTTGCTTGGCCTACAGCCTTCACCACAGGCTGGCACTGTGCCCTGAGCAGTGAGGGCTCTGCCAGTATGGGAGTGGCCTAGGGAGTTTACCTGGCCCCAGCATGCTGCCGTTGACCATGCAGCCCCGTGCTCCATCTGCCCTGTTTCCTGCACATGCCAGCCTGCCCTGCTGGGAGAACAGTGCTAGTCCATGCCGTCTGCCTGACCCTTACCCACTCTGCACAGCTGACCCACCAGACCACAAGCATCCTCCATCCCTTTTGCCCTTCCTGACCATCCTTGTTCCCTGTGCCTCAACCTTGCTTATGGCTTACTACTCCACATCCAACTCCTGGCACCACCTGGGTCTCAGTCAGAGTCCCAGGCCTAGAGGGTCACTGAGTCCTTGTAGAACAACACTCTTGCCTTGCAGACTACAAACCCACTGGGTAGCAGGAAGATAGCACTTGGGACAAGGTTTGGGAGAGATAGTCAGTGGTTCATTCAACACATTGAGTTTCTTCTCCTATAACTCTGAACCTAGTGGCTGTTCCATTGTGGTGGCTTCTGGATGATGTCTGAGTAGACAAATGGCTGGATGAGTCTGCTCTATGACAAAACTACCCCCAAACTTAGCAACACCCAACAGCATTTAGTATGCCCACTTTCTGGATGAGGAGCTCCAGGTCCCTTGGAGTTGCCCTCAGGGTGTCAGGCCTGGCTACATCATTGGAGACAGGAAGTTCATTCATCTAATCCTGAGGGAAATGGGTCAGACACATGAGGTTCCTCTTACAGGAGGTCCCTAATGCCACCAGATCAATAGAAACATCTAGGATACTGTTGCTGGGGGCTGGGAAGTTATGTTTCAGTTTTGCAAGATTGAAGGTTCTGGAACTGAATGGTGGTATGTACGAATGTGCTAAAGCCCAGGAACTGTCCATCTAGAGCTGGTGGTGAATTGAATTCAGTCTGTTCCATTAAGAGTTAAGATGAAAACCCTGCTCTGCTGCCTTCATGACCTGCTCAGCCTCAGAACTGACATGGTACCCAGAGAGCCAGGGTGAATGTGGTAGGAAAGGCCACCCTGGCCAGCCCAGCTCCATGACCACTGTCTTTGCAGAAGGACATGGCTTTCTCTATGAGACATTTGGGATCCGGCCACAGTTCTCATGGCACGTGGACCCCTTCGGTGCATCGGCGACGACCCCGACCCTGTTTGCCCTGGCAGGCTTCAACGCCCATCTCATCTCCAGGATTGATTACAACCTCAAGGATGCCATGCAGGAAGCCCAGGTGAGTCCCATGCCATACCTGTTGTCCCTCCTCCCTCCTTCCTGCCCTTCTCTGGGCTCTGCAGCAACTGCCTGACTTCAGCCTGACTCCTGTATCTGCCTCCAAGAGTAACCTCCCGCCTCCGGGCCTTTCCGCCCTTTAGCGGGGTCTGGGCTAGTTCCTTCACAGGTTGGAGCTGAGCTGCATTCTAGAAATGTGGATGAAGGACTAGAGGGACAGGCTCAGCTGGGGACATCACACACAAGCAGTTACAGTGGGTTGACTCGGGGCTAGGAAGGGCCAGGCCTGGTGTCAGCTGCATTCAACCAGCACCCCCATCAACCCTGGACCTGCCTGGGAGGTGGGATGTCAGTTGCATCTGAGTCTGGAGCAGCAGCCCTGTACCCTCAAACCTCTAGAGGCTGTAGGGGCTGGGTCAATGTGCTTGTGGAGTGGTGGGGAAGGGCAGGCTGCTGTCCTAATGGCTGGGCTTGGGGTCTACCCTAGCTTCTCTCCTTGGCATGCAGGTGGCCATTTTCTCCTCACATCCCCGCCGTGGTGTGCTCTGTGTATGCCCCCACCCCATACTTTTCTTTAAACAGCCTGTCTTCTCCCTTTATCTCCTCTCCTTCCCCCTCTTTCTCCTCTTCCCCACTGCCTTACCCTCCTTACCTCTCTTCCCTTTCTCTCCCCTCCCTTTTCTTTTCCCTGGTCTGGTCTATTCTACTGGCACTAGAAGATCACAGCTGGGACCACCTTGCAATACTCAGCAAATGCTCGGCCACTGGTCTCCGCCCACCCCCTTTCCATCTGGACACCAGTCCATCTGTGTTAAGATCCTTCTTCCTTTTAAAATCTATTTTATTTTTAATTACATGTGAGTGTACCTGTGTGTGGATTATATGTAGAAAGGTCAAAGGGTCAAGTGCCCTGGAACTGGAGTTACAGGCAGTTGTGGCTGCCTGACATGGCTGCTGGGAATCAAATTCCAGTCCCTGAAAGAGCAGCATCTGCTGGTAACCATAGAGTCATCTCTCCAACCCCATTTAGGAGCCTTCTGATGGCCTCGTGTTGACCCAGCCACTCCACACGAAGTGCCATTGTGCTAACAGAGAGCGCATCTTTGTGCAAGGCATGGGCAGAGTTACCCTGCCTTGCAGCTGGGGAGAGCAAGGCTCCAGAGGGAAAAGGAGGGAAAGGTGTCCCATGCAGGATTACCCAGGCAGCAGTGGGAGAGCTGACCAGCAGGTAGCTGTGGGATGCATGATGAGGAACACTCAGTGTTCACCCACAAAGCACAGGCACTGAACCTGAACTCACAGACGTTGCTCATTTCAAGCTTGGGTGGCTCTAGAGTCCTGAGTGTAGCTTCCCCCTGTTTTTCACTCAGAAACCAGGTCATAGATGGGTCTGAGAACTTGTACAGGGTCCCCAAGCAGTGCTGAACAGAACCCCAAGCCTGTCTTATGCTATCTGAGACTGGACTGCACAGTAGTGACCTCTCCATGGCTGTGAGTATTCAAGCATAACAGAGCGAGCTCCTCTGAGGCCTGGCCTGGTGGAGCTGGCACTGAGGAGCAGGTGTTGGAGGGACACGTACAGCTCCAGAAGGCTGATCTCACAGCTACAGGTGGCCCTGGTAGTGCCTGCCTGAGAGAACCTTACAGAGGAGGTGACAGAAGGGAGCCTTGTCCCTGGGCCTCTGAAACAGACTGAAGGTGTGGGCATGCCATGGAGGTGCAAGGAGGTGGAGGGAAGAGAACCAGGGCACCAGTAAGCACTACCCATGCCCCTCCGCTGTTCTCCCGGGTTCGCAGGGTCTACAGTTCGTGTGGCGTGGGTCCCCATCCCTGTTGGAGCAGCAGGAGATCTTCACTCACATCATGGACTACTATAGCTACTGCACCCCCTCCCACATCTCCTTCTCTAACAGGTAGGTGCCCCTGTCTGCAGCTGCCCCGCCTGTGTGTGATGTCTGCTCCTGGGAACAACTGTGCAGGCCCTGAACCCTGTGGATAAGAAGCAACTTTTTAGCAGTGTCTCCTCACAAGGTTTCCCAAGTCCAAGCCTCAAAAATGTGAGGGTGCTGATAGAACCCCACTTTACTACTCCAAAAGTCAAGGGGGTTGACATCTCAGTAAGTAGAGATGGCTCTCAAAGTATTATACCTAGCATTGTCCTCTGGCTTCCACATGCATGCACACACAGGTGTGTGCACAGCTGCACACACACACATACAGGATGAAGGTTTTTTAAAATATTTTTTATTTATTTTTATGCATGAGTTTATGTTTAGCATGTGTGTGCAGTGCCCATGGAGGCCAGAAGATGGTATTGGATCTCACCCCCCACCACCTACCCCAGAACTGGAGTTAACAGGCAGTTGTGAGCTTCCCAGTGTGGGTGCTGAAAGCCAAACCTGGGTTCTCTGAAAAATCAGCTCTTGGTTATTGAGCCCCCTCTCCTGCTCCAAGGATGAGGTTGATATAACACTCCAGGGACATTGCACTTGGTCTTAGTGGGACCCTGCCTGCTCCAGGCCTCAGCTGTCCTCATCTGCAAGGTGAGAAAATTGAGCCAGTCGATATCCAGGAACCCCAGCACCAGGCCTCCTTTCTCACAGTTCCCTTCACAGTGCTGTAGCGTCTTTTCCCCCTCCAGCTCTCCTTCCTGCTTCCTTGTGATTGCCTCTTGCCACAGTGACCAGCCGGCTCCCTGCCTCCGTCTGTCTGGCCCGAAGAATGAGCTGAATTCCAGGGAAAGACACTGGGCCAGGGGTGATTAGGGATTTCCCAGATGTGGGGAAATTGTGGCTGGCCTGGCTTTGTGGGGTCAGCTGGAAAGTCAGTTGTTAGCTAAACCTGTAGCCCCAGGTCCTCGCCCCTCTCAGAGATCAGTCGCCATGTACAGGCGTCGGGAACAGAAAGGAGCAGGACCACAGCACAGAAGCACCAGGCTGTCTCACGGAATCAATTGTCAGGCGCCCTGTGCTGAGGAGGTCCCTGCCCTGACAACAGACAACCTGGGCTCTGAAGCCTGGCAGGTCCAGGTTCAGACCCTAGTTCCGTCCCGTGCACCTGCCGGTCCTCATGTGAGGTGCTCACCACTTGGGAGTGGAAAGTAAGCAGAGAGGAGACGGGAACTTGCCACTTACCAGGCTGCTCTGCCAGGCACAGTGCCTAGCTTTTATGCCACAAATTGTTTCTGTTACTCCTCCCATTGCCTCATTGCTTACCAAGGAGAGACAGCTTGGCAAAGGTGGCCTGGCCCTGTAGACAGATGGCCCGGGATCTCATGACTGCCACCTAGTGCTGCATGGCATGAACTTCCTGAACTTCTCCAGAGCCTGGAGACCAGAACCTGTTAGAGATAACCCTGTTGCTATAGAAATCTCTGATGTTTGCTCTTGTCACAGATTTCAGGGTTGGTCTTGAGAGAGGATTTTTTTTTTATTGTTTGATTGCTTGGGTGGTTCTGGTTTGGTATGTGCGTGTTATGTGTGTTTCAGATTCATTATTTTCATTTTATGTGTCTGGGATGTTTTCCCTGCATCTATGTGTATGCACTAGTGCCTGCAGAGGACACTGGATCCCTGAAATTGGAGTCACAGGTGTTTGTGAGTCTACATGTAGGTCCGTGTATGTGCTGGGAACTGAACTCAGTTCCTCTGCAGGAGATGGCTCGGGACTACTAAGCCATGTTTTGTACTCCTGAAAAGCCCCAGGTTTTTGTTTTCCTGATGCAGTTTCCCTCTGTAGCCCAGGCTAGCCTTGAACTTGTGTAAGCCTTCCTCTTCTGACCTGGTGAGTGCCAGGGTCACAGATACGAGCCATCACCCCAGCTTTAAATTTTATTTAACTGTATTACAATTTTTTTTTCAATCTTAACTCCTGATATTTGGGTCAGTTTTGTACCCAAGATTAATCTTTACCCCAGCCTCAGGTCAGCAAGGTGATGGCCTACAGGAGACAGGGCACAGGTGACCCTCATTCCATCCCCGTTTGTGGTGGGGAAGACAAGGCAGCTGGCTACGTGTGGCCCTGAAGCGATATTCGCATGATCCTGCTGGCAAACCACACTCAGCTGAAGCCTCTGCTTCAGTCTCTCCTGCTGGGCCTCTATCCTCCCTCAGGTCTGGATTTTACTGGAATGGTGTAGCCGTCTTCCCGGAGCCACCCCCAGATGGCGTGTATCCCAACATGAGTGAGCCTGTCACCCCAACCAACATCCACCTCTACGCTGAAGCCCTGGTGGCCAATGTTAAACAGAGGGCCGCATGGTTCCGGACTCCCCATGTCCTCTGGCCCTGGGTATGGCATGCTCCACTTGGGTGTCCTTCATTGCAGCCTGGGTGTGGCCCTATGGCGGGAGCAGCCTGCATGAAAGCAGACTCTGATCTAGCCTACCTCCACCTGGTTCTCAATATTCCCTCCTTCCCTGCAGACCCCTTGGCCACACCCACCATTCCACCCTGCCTTGCTGCCCCTCCAGGCTGATAGGTAACCTCCCAGCCATAGTGGCCTCTATTCCCACCGCTCATATTGTTTGGGACCAAAAGCCAGACTGATCTGCTCAGCTCTACATGCCTCAGGTTGCTCCTCTGTGCAACGGGTTTACAGTGCTACCTGCCATGAGGCCCAGGAGAGGGGCATTCCTGGGGGACAGCCCCATACCCCATCATCATCACTAACCTTTATTAAGGCACCAATTGCTCTGTGGGGTATTTGTCTCATCCATCTAACTGGCACCTATAGACCCAAGAGGAAGGCATTTCTGAAATTCATTTTGCAACAGGGATCTGAGGCCCAGAGAGGTTAAAGAATTGTCCTGAGGCTGCACAGCTACTTAGCAGAGCAAATAGTAAGGAATGCCATTCTCTATGGAACTGGTGACCCACAGCCTGCCTTTCTAATCCATTGCTGCTTGTGGTCAGGATGTGAGTCAGGTCTACGCAATAACGATCACATTATCGCAGTTAGTCCTAGTGATGGTTACTTAGGAAAGGCCTGACCACTACAGGAGACTTTCTGGTGTCCTTGTTGGCCAAGGAGGGTGGGTGGGCTGCAGGAATGGCAGTGATAAGTCTTCTTGCCTGGGCAAGGCCTCCAAAGGCTCTTAGAGATTCAGGCCACTGCTCTGTGTCCTGCAGGGATGTGACAAGCAGTTTTTCAATGCCTCGGTGCAGTTTGACAACATGGACCCCCTGCTGGAGTACATCAACAATCGCACGGCCCAGTATGGTGTCTCAGTGCGGTACACCACACTGAGAGATTACTTCCAAGCCCTGCACGCCTTCAACACGACCTGGGGCATCCATGACCACCATGACTTCCTTCCCTATTCTTCAGGTATGAGCCTCAGGAGGCTGAGGGGAAACTTGGTATCCAGAGTAGAGCTCTTCCTTCTAGCTCAGCGTGGGCTTGGGGGCAGAGGGGTGCCAGGCTGATTCCCACCAGTTCTTCCCACCTCAACACCTGTACAGTCGCAGGGCCCCCTCCTAGGAGTGCCCTTCTGCCCACTCTTCTACATGTTCCTCCCCTGGGCAGCCCCTGCTCTCACTGATGGCAGGCAGTCCAGTGCCCCCCCGTCCCAGCTGCCACACTTTCTTCTTGCTCTATTCTGTCATTGTCATTGCGAGGGATGTCTTCTGTTTCCTACCTGTGTCCTCAGGCCTGGCCTGAGCAGGCTTCAGCACTCAGCCTCTGGTCCCAGACTAGATGAAGTCTGGGACCCATCTAGCCTCACAGGAGGGATACTGATGGTGCCATTGTGTCCATGTGACCATCGAGAGCAGTGGCCATGATCCATCCCACCCCTGCTTTCGATGCTCCATGATATAGTGAAGGCACCCAGCTTCAACACCACCAGGCCCCTCCTGCTGGCAGCTACCGAAAACAGGCCCATCTCCTCTGTCTAGCTTCCAGCAGAGCCAGGGCATGTAGAAAGTGCCTTGCCCATTCCATGGCCAGGACCCTGCCTCAGAACAATCACAGAGCAGTGTTTTTTGTGTATGTTGTGGAGCTGGGGTACAACTCAGTGGTAGAGCACTTGTCTAGTACATAGGTGTAAGCACCATCCCTAATGCCAGAAACAAAACGCAAATCTCTTTGCTGCGTATGTCGCTGCCTGAGAGGGGCCCCATGGCCCTGCTATGCCTTTGCTCAGATGGAGAAGCCCAGGCAACATGAGTAGGATGCTGACTGGCACACTTGAGCAGGACCACTCAGAGACCAGAGCAGTCATGCCTGCCAGGGAGCTTTGCCCAGCGCACACACACACACAAGCACCAGCTGATGGTTTCAGGGCCTGCAGAGGAAACAAGCTTGAACGGCATCTGCTGGCTGACCTTTTAGTACACATGATGAGGGTGCCTGAAGCAGAGCTTGCCCCTCCCCTGCCCATGCCATAGTGATACCTGTGAGCCCAACTCCCACTGGTTTCTTCAGTGAAGAAATAGGAGAGGAGACCCCTGTGAAGGTTCCTTCCCTTCTCCCTATTCCCTCCCTTCCCAAGATACTGCACACACAGGCCCCAGCACAGGGTCCAGGGCCTGGGTTGCCCTGCCCCCTTGATTTAGCTGCTATAACTCTCAGGCCCCTTATACCATGCTGTTTGTAGACATGGAGGGGATGGGGGCAGGAATGTGGGCACGGCCACAACAAAAGTGGGATGGTATGTGTTTTGTGAGACTACTTAGAGTCCAAGTGGGAGAGGTCTCACTTGGGCATTTTTAGGGTCGTGGGAGTGGGTATGTCATGTGTGCCTGGCTGAGTGGAGGTGGCCTGGTACATACAGAAGCCAGTGTGTGGGTGGTGCCAGGCTTACAGCTTGGGCAACAGAGTTGCTGTGAATCCCTAGCCTTCTGCCCACTCTTTGCTGGTGCTATTTGACTACCCACCTGTGGCCTTTCCTTGGGGTCATGTGACCACTCAGATGGAGTCTGGTCCTGGTCCTGGGAAAGACTAGGAAATAGAGGAAGCTACACCTGGAAGAGGCAAGAAAACAAAAATCACAAGAGCCTGAGACCTACCTTCTAAAAGGTGGCTGCCTCTTCTCTGGTTGCAGCACCTACCTTGTCCCCAGTCTGCCCAGCCTAGCCTGATGTTCCCATCAAGCCTCAGATCCTGCCTAGAAACCCTAGGTCCTGGTCTCTCTGGGTGAGCCACAGATCTGGGTGCATGCTTCGTTAGGTGACCAGGCAGCCCTAGCACCCTTAGCTGTTCCCAGGTCCGCACTCAGCACCGTGGGCTAGATGCTCAGCCTCACTGCATGTACTTACCTCCCAGAACCACAACAGGCCTGGACCGGCTTCTACACATCCCGCAGCACCCTGAAGGGGTTAGCAAGGCAAGCCAGTACCATGCTGTACGCTGGGGAGTCCATGTTCACACGCTACATGTGGCCAGAGCCCCATGGGACTGTGGACCCTACGTGGGCCCTGCAGCAGCTCCAACAGCTTCGCTGGGCTGTGTCTGAGGTAAAGTCCTTGGAAGGCTTCAGCGAGACTGGGTTCTCTCAGGTGTGGTATGTGTCTCCCCATGGCTAGAGGCTCCACTGTACAGAGAGAAAACTGCAGTCCCCTCTGTTCTCAAGGCTGGTACAGTATGCAAGTGGGCCACAGCTGGACCCAAGGTCTCAAGGCACAAAGGGAGTAGCTTTCTTAAGCTTCAGTGCTGACTTTACGAAGAACGGAGAGTAGAATAGCATTCGTATCATGCAGGGATCCAAATCTCAGCCCAGCTTATGGCCTCAGGCTCAGGACTTTCCCTCCCTGGGCCCCAGTTCTTACCTGTGCACTCACCCCACAGGATGGTGTGGCAATGGAATGACATGGTGGCCATCTCCACTTGCCTCCCTCCCCTGTATTCATGGGGAAGTAGAGACACAAGAAATCTTGTCATTTCTCCCCCCTCCAGAGTCATGCAGGCCATTTTTTTTTCACTGTTGGCTGTACAGTTTATTTAAACCAAACATGATAACACAGAGAGGAGACTGAGGTGGCAAATGTGCAGACTCTGTGGGGTTACAGATGCCAAACAGCTGTATGAGTCTTTGGACCCACAAATCAGGCAGGCCATTTTACAGTCGCCTGGAGGCAAATCTCCCAGAGACGTGCTGGGAAGAAGCAGGTAGCGTTCCTGTGTGTCAGATCAGTGGAATGTGTGGTTTCTGCTGGGGAATCTCAAGTCTCCTGCTCTGCAAAAGGGGAGGGTCCTGTACTCCCTGGTGCAGTGGGAGCATCACACCCTACAGTGCACATGTGGGAAAATAATGATGGTTGGAGGGGAAGCTGGGTCTCTGCCAGGAGGACTCAGGCAGGGTATTTCCATGAGGTCAGGGAAAGCTGGGCCAGTTCTTTAGCCTCTTGGCTCGGTTTCCCATCTGTAGGATGGAAGGGATACTTGCCTTCTCCCCTGGTATTCTGGAGAACAGGTACCTCCCAGGACCAAGTTTGACAGCCTTCTTTCTTGACTCTGATGGCAACAGGTCCAGCACCATGACGCCATCACAGGCACTGAGTCCCCCAAGGTGAGCAACATGTACGTGGAACACCTCAGAACGGGGATTCTGGGCGTGCGCAAGCTGATGGCCTCCATTGCCCTGGACAGGCCCCCAGTGTCTGACACAGGTAAGCCAAGCCCCTGCAGGGACTCAGTGGCTTTATTTTGAAAAGAATCTGGGGCCAAGAGTAGTAGCACATACCTATAATCCTAGCACTAGGGAGGCAGAGGCAGGTGGCTTTCTGTAAGTTTGAAGGTAGCCTGGTCTTCATACCAAATTCCAGGATATCCAGAACTGTATAATAGAGAGGCCCTGACTCAAAAAACAAACAAACAAAAAACAAAACACAACAACAATGACAAAAAACCCACAAATAAACCAAAAACCTCTGGGACAGGGGGTGGATACCAGACCCTCACATGAGCCTGAGGCCCTGTAATCCCAGTACCATGGAGTGATCCTGCCAGCTGGTTCAGCACTTTGGACCTCTTTCCTCATCCTGGAATCCAGGATGGACTGTTGGTTCAGCTGGACTGAGCAAGAACTACTAATGAGTTCTGAGACCTTTCTGAGTCTAGAATGTTCCCTGTGGGTATTTAATGCCTTGCATAGTCTATGAGAGGGAGGCTCACTTTTGAACTGAAGAAACTGAGATTCAGAGGGGTCACGGCTCAGCTCAGCGTCACTAGCTATGGAGAGGAAGAGCCAGAGTTTGAACCCCACCACACTGTGCTCCGCCTACATTCTCTGGCCCAGCCCTGCCTGGTCCCTGCTTTCCCTCTCCAGCCCAGGCAACCGTGGCCCAGCCTCTTTGTCCATCAAGTGTCACATGTGTAGAGTGACCCGTCATACAACTGGGATGTTTAGATTTGAACCTACGGACATCATGAGCAGCCAGGGACAAGGCCCCAGGTCCCCATGCTCCACTTTGCCCTGCCCTTCCATCTCTCTGTGTGTGACCCAATCCAGCCTGTAGGTTCTGCCCAGGGCTAGCACAGGAGACACAAGTCTGATAGGAGCGACAGTTGGAGAAAGAGAAGAACCTGGATTGTGGCATCAGTGCTAGGTGGGGCACTAAGGTGGGCATGAGCACATGGGTAGACTTCCCCAAGCAGGGAGTAGGTCGAAAAGAACCAGAGTGACTAGGTAGAGGGGGCAGCAAGGCCCAGGAGGGAGTTTGGAGACTGAGCAATGTGTTCAAGAATCACTGCCTAAGAGATGGAACAGAAAGGGAGCCAGACCCACATCACAACAGCCTCCTGTGCTGACTGGGACACTCAAAGCCTTGGAGTCATGCCTAACCCCCCTAGGGGCTCTGGAAGGCCAGGTCTTTGGGCGTTCCCAAAAGCATCAGGGGCTCTCAAGTGACACCTTTTCTTTCTGTAGACAAAGGGCCTGTAGGATACTTTGCTTCTGTGTACAACCCACTGGCCTGGAAGATCACCACCATTGTCACCCTGACTGTCACTTTCCCCAATGTGAGCGTCACTGATGAGTTGGGCCACCCAGTGTCAGCACAGGTATGGGAGAGAAGTTCTGCTGGAGGGAGTTTGCTGTCTGTCACTTGGTAATCTTGTGCATTCTACCTGTGCAAAGGCTCTGGGCATCTTAAAGAGGCACTTAAAAGAAGATTTATTTGTTTATATATATATATATATNGGGAATTGAACTCAGGACCTCTGGAAGAGCAGCCAGTGCTCTTAACTGCTGAGCTATCTCTCCAGCCCTGAAAAAGGAACTTTAACAGAGGTGCCATTGTTGGGGTGGGACCTAGACTGCATTCCTGAGACATTCAGTATGGGTCACATAGTCTGCTTTCCACCCTTCCCTCTGCCAGGACGGGGAAGGGCAAGACATGCGGAGGAGACGTGAGTGGAAGGAAGGGCCCCAGAGGGTTGTCAGGCCTGGGGGTTGTCTCAGAGAGCAAAACCTAAGCTGGTGAAGATGTCATGAGAATCTTTCTAGGAGGTGGAAGGACACCACTGCCTGGGCAGATGGTGACCTCCCGTTCTGGGAGTGTGAGGCAGGGCTTATGGGGTGACTGAAAAGACTTCCTTTCCATGCTGCTGGCTTGCAGATTCAGAACTCTACAAAGGACCCTTCTGCCTATGACCTGCTTATTCTGGCCACCATCCCAGGCCTCAGCTACCGGCACTACAAAGTCAGACGCACCCGTGGGGACCAGGCAGATACCGGGGAACACGCCGCCCCCATGGCCAGCACCCTCAAGTATGGTCTCAAGCTGAGGAACCAGACTAGCCAGGGAGGCAGGTTCCTGGTGCCTGTGACCAATGACTGCTATACTTTGCTGTTCGACCAGGAAACCAACATGTTACATAGTATTCAGGAGAGGTAAGTTGAGGCCAGCACTGCCTCTGAAGTGTGCCTGGGGCCTGGACACATGGGCAGTGTCCTATGACCCCTTCTGTGTTCACCTTCCTGAGGGAAGGACCAGGTGATAGCAAGACCGCTTCCTGCTCTTGTGTTCCTTAAGAGGAGAACCTGTACCACTGCAAAAAGGCCGCTCCAACCATCTCATTCCAGAGTCCTGACCCATAGACAAAGGGGGACTAGGGGACCCCATGAGTGGTGCTCATGGGGTCCACTTCTCAATTACAGAAACTGAGTTGCTGTTCCCGAAATAGTTTTGCTGTTTAAACACAAAGGGCCTTTAAACCCTTTATTCCCGCTCACAGCCCCTCATTTGTCCATCTGTCCACTGAGCCAGCCAGCCACTAACCATGCATCTGTGTATATTTATAACTAGGATTCTACCCACCCATGTTCGTTCACCCATTCACCCACACCTCTGGGGATCAAGGGACTTTAAGGCATGAAGTATCTCTGGCCTGTGACACAGGGATGGCTCGGGTCGGCAATGACAAAACTCCACTCTTGTGCCAGTGTGGCTCCTGGACCAATAGTAGACTGAATAGCAGTCTGGGAATAGTGCTCCCTGATGGCAGCCTGCATGTCACCTCCCTCTTGTGACTTCATCTGACAGTCCTTGGCTATGTGTGGGACCAGAGATTTTCCCTGAAGCTTCTGGTAACTTCCTCGGGCTCTTCCAAGGTGTTTTCTTCACTTCTGATCCCCAGCCACAGCCCTGCTGCAGATGAATGATCTTGTTGAGGATAACACCAACTGTTCTCCCTTGCAGACAGAGCAACCACACAGTGCTCATAACCCAAGAGTTCCTGGAGTACCATGCCAACGGAGATGTGAAGCAGGGCCCCATTTCAGACAATTACCTGTTTGCGTCAAATGATACTGCTGAGCCTGCCTGGGAAGCAGTGGGGATGGAGATGGTGGTGGGCCAGCTGGCAACGGACATAAGGCAATACTTCTACAGGTGCTTCCCCTGGGTGGGCCCACAGCCCCTGCAAGGTTCAGGAGTGGGTGGGCCACTGTGCCTAGGGGACAGCTGATATCTGCCTGTCCTTGCACTTGGACATGACTCTGGCCCGTGACTAATCAGTGATAACTGAATGAGAGAATTGCTCTCTTCTGCCTGTGGTTTTTGAGTATGCCTGAGCAGTCATTTTGTTGGTACCTGAGTCAAAGCATGGGAGAGGTGCTTTTGTTACTCCACGAATGATCCAGGGCTTGCACAAATCTCCACAGGGTCCATAGTCCTCCTTCTGGGTTGCTGTGCCCAGGACTGCCAGTGTCCACCTGCATATAGCTGCCTCCTGGTACCCAGCTTCCTGTATGAGGGAAGGGGCCTCAGCCAGGCCCCACAGCACTCTCTTCTGTGCCCTGTCCTTAGGAATATAACAGGCCAGGATTACATCTACGCAATCCGCTCTCGTCTGGCCCATGTGCATCCGAGCCCCTCTGGGGAACTGCTCNGCTCTGCCAACGGATAGAGCAGCAATACCACGTGGGCCCCCTGGAGCTGAACCGTGAGGCCATCCTGAGGACCAGCAGTGACCTAAACAGCAAGCAAATCCTCTACTCTGACAACAATGGTTACCAGATGCAGCAGAGGCCCTACAAGGCTTTCAAGAGCAACCCTATCGCCCGGGTATGCCTGCAGCAGCTCCATGCTGCACCCCAGTGTGTTTTTCCTGGCCCTGTTAAACACCTATTCATAGCAATAGAAGCTTCTTGGGAAAGCTGTTTCAAAGGCCCTGGCCAGCATCCTGCCCTGTGGGCTCTGCACCTTGACAGTGTCGGTTCTGAGACCCGTCTGTTTCCCTCTTTCCTCTTGGCTTTGTCAGGGGTCATTCTTGATGCCCTGTGTGTTGAGCAGAGGCCTAGATTCCCATCAGTCAGGCTACATGGCTAGGAAGCAGCAGACTGGATGCTGTGCCACTGTGTCCAGGGAACAGTTGGTGTCTGCCTGACCCTGTACTGAAGCTGCCACTGGGTGGCACTTGTGTCTACAGAATTACTACCCCATGGTACAGTCAGCCTTCATTGAAGATGACAAGAGCAGGCTGGTGCTGCTGGCAGAGCGAGCGCATGGTGTCTCCAGTCAAGAGAGCGGTCAGGTGGAGGTAAGAGAGGCCTGGTTGCCCTCCCATGGGCCCAACAGTGTAGCCGGGGGCACAGAAGGACCTCAGATGATTTCTGCAGGTAATGCTCCATCGGCGGCTGTGGAACAACCTGGCCTGGAACCTGAACTACAACCTCACGCTGAATGACACCTCCGTTGTACACTCGGAGCTCTGGCTTCTGCTGGGGTCTAAACCCATCACTACTGCCCTGCGCCCGCGGAGTGGGGTGGCACTGCAGCACAGGCCTGTCGTTCTGTTCAGAGAACTAACTGATGAAGAGGCCCCCATTCACAGTGAGCATCACTGCTACCTAGGATGCGCCCACCGGGGGTGGTGGCCTCCAAGGTTGCTGGGCAGCTTCGGAAGGGCCCTCAGAGTCTGAGTGTTGACAGTGGCTCCCTTAAGCTCACTCTGCTAGTCCATGCACCGGTTCTACTCTCTCCTCCCTCAGTCTTCTGCAGCTCCTTCCCTGCGGTCTTTTTCTTTCTTAGCATCACCCTGTTTTTAAGTGTCGGAAGCACGCCATTTAAAGACCAACTGAATCAGGGTGGGCTGTCAGTATGGGAGGTGCCTCTAGGCTGAGGCTGTCTAGCCTTTTGGCTTCTCCTGGCAACATTAAACAAAGAATTGTCGTGGGCATGTCCATTAAATCCAGGAGTATACCGCCCACGGCCCACGACTTGTGAGAGTGCACATATTTATTTTGTGTGCTATTGCAAAGTGGCTGTCATCTGTGGCACACACTTGAGAACTGCAGTCAGCTTCCAAAGTAAACAACAGCAAAATCACTAAGAGAACTCAGTGTCTTGAGTAAGTGTGTGATCTTATGATGGCTGCAGCCATAGGTGACCTGGGCCACAGGATGGACACCCGACAGAACCCACCTAGCCATGATCCAAATGCAGTCTTTATGCCGTGCCTCCTCTAGGGCTTCTATGACAGTCCCATGGCTCTGTGTCTATACTGAGATAGCAGGCCCTGAGGTGCTGCATTTTTAAAGGGCTCTGCAGCACAGCTTCTGCAGACTCAAAGGCCTGGAGAGGAGGTGGCTCTGTGTGCTTTCTTCCTACTCGCTCACAGAGGTTTGCATGAGAGTGCTTGGTTTTTCAGGCAGAATCCTTCCCAGGCATCAGGAAGAAGGCAGGCAGCTGTCACTCATGCAAGAAATGTCTCCTCTGTGTAGTGTGTAAGGTGTAGTGTCTGTCTTGCAGGAGTTCTTGGGCTGACTGAGAAAGGCTGTGGAGCACTTATTCGAGAACATTTGTTTGGAGCATGTTACCAAGGGCCTAAAACCTTATGTTTGAGAGAGCATGAGACTCTCTCTCTCTCTCTCTCTCTCTCTC
>LOEQ01000978.1:180306-190358 GCA_001685075.1 Bramus lutescens | reverse complement strand
AGATCCACCTGCCTCTGCCTCCCAAGTGCTGGGATTAAAGGTGTGTGCCACTGCCCAGTTTAACTTGCTAGCTCTTAACAGATATAAGTGCCTCCGAGCAAGGCAGGGTGGATAAACTTGGCCTTGGAGACTGAAAACCACTTCCAGGGTCAGGAAGATGGAAGCTGGGCCGGCACTGAAGTATGAGTTCTAGGACTGGCAAGAAGGGTCCAGTAGGAATATGACTCAGGAGGCAACTACCAAAACAAGCTGTGATTGGCACATGACTACAGTTGTCACATTTTGTTTTCCACAGACCCCTTTACTGTCCCAGGATAGCATATTGCATTGGGTTGCTGATTTTTAAAATGGATAGTCAGTGTTGGAGATGGCTCAAAGGGTAAAGGCAAGCCTGTAGCCAACAGTTTGGTCACAGGGACCCACATGGTAGGAGGCAGAAACTGACTCCTATCAGGGGTCCTCTGACCTCCACATAACCACTATGTCATATGTGCATCCTGAATGGATTTTGTTTTCTTTTAAGTTTTAGAGCAAGAAACGACTCAATAGTTAAGGGCACTTGCTGCTCTTGTAGAGGACCCAAGTTCAGTCCCCAGCACAGCTCACAACTGTCTGAAACCCTGGTTTTAGGGGATTTGACACCCTACTGAACTTCCAAGACATTGGCACATTCATGGAGCACATGCATGCATACAAACATGAAAACCAAATGTGTTACAGTTACACAATTCAAGGTAGAAGTGTTCTCCTTACTCTTCTAAGCATTTAACAGCCATTTAATCATCTAGCCCTGCCAACAGTACATATATTTAACATGACTCCTTCCAGTTTTTGTTTTTAGATAGGCTTTCATTGTATAGCCTAGGCTTGCCTCACTCTGGATTCTCCTACCTTAGCCTCCCGTAGTGCTGGGATTGTAGGTGTGCACCAACTTTTGGGAAAAAAAATGGTGATGCACCGTGAACCTTAACACCCTCCTCCATTCCCATCTAACACTGGCTCGGAAGCCTTTCTTGTTATGCCAGATTTGGAGCCCAGGGCCTCCAGCTGCATCCCCAGCTTCCTCCCTCCCGCTATAAGGACCGAACAGTAGTCATTGTACTGGTAGTTTTTACATCTAAGTTTGAAGAGAGTTTCCAGATTCTTTCCAGTAACTCCTTAGTTTCTTTTTCATATGATTCTAGTCAGTTGCAACTGACTCCCAAGCCTCATTTGCTCCATTTCACGCCTTCCATCCTGGTTTGCTAGCAGCTGGAGAATCAATCGAATGTTGACTTTGTGAGTACAGCAAGGAGGGAGTGGCTCCATAAGGCATTCTTGGTAGCTGTGCAGCACTGAGTTGATCTGGCTCCATTTGCCATAATTTATTACAGATCCCCAGGTCTTTCATGAGTCCCTGGCTCCAGAGATCACATCATGAAGGGCTGTGCAGAAAGGTATACTGGGGTTCTTGGCCAGGGTGCAGACGCCATCACAAGCTGAGACCAGTGTGTTCCATATTAGGGTGTTATGGGTGTATCAACAAACTTGCTTTGCAGAATGCGGCGTCACCTACTCTGAGGTCAGAAAAGACCCAGGGTGATGGAGCGTGTGACACAGACTGATGAGAAAAGAGCTTATGTGAGCAGCTCTTGGGCTTCTGTGCATTCCATCAAGTAGAGAGGACTTGGAAGAAAGCAGGTTTAATGGTGGACATTGCAGCCCATGGTACAGCACTGGGATGAGGGACACATTAACAGATGTCTGCTTCCAGGAGAGGCTTCCATGAAGAACTCTGAATCCTGCTGAAGATAGGGGTTCAGGAGCAGCAGAGCAGGGGAACAGAAGGCACCCACTCATTTGTCCTGCTCCCTGCGTTCAGGGTCTTGGGCAGGCACTGGCCTGTTCAGGTTCTGCCAGAGCTACACTTCCCTGGGGTGGGGTGCTGTGGTCATTAATGCTGCTCACACATAGAATCTGGGCACACAGTAGGGTTATACTTTCTGGACTCTGTGTTTAGGTGGGACCATGTGAATGGTTCTACCTGTGAGCTATGAGGGAAGGTGACACCTGTCAGTCCAGCCAGAGTCTGGCATGGAGACAGCAGTATTTGAGGCGGTGGTTGGTAGTCAGCTTGTTTTCTTGACACTCTATGTTCAACACATAACACAAATGAGGGCAATTGCTATGGCCCTGAGATGGGACTGTATGCTGACAGTGGCCTAACCTTCACTAAGGTAACCAGTAAAAATGCTTCCTCTCCTGCTGCTCTGCAGGAAGGCTGTTCATACTGTCAGAGACAGTGCTTTCATCTGGGAGCACAGCCCTACCCTGCCTGGAGGCCTTGCTAGATATGTAACTTCCCACTGGTTCCCTTTGCGCTTCTTAAGGACTCCAAGGCAACATGAAGTCCAGATTCAAGCTGAGAGCCTGGCCTCCCTGTCTAGAGAGCAGATAAATCTGGAGCAGTGTGGTTCCCACCATCATCTAAAGATCAGTAGGGTTTATCATCCCATTCCTACTGTAGCCGTGTAAACCACGCAGGGCTTGCTTCAGCCACCTCTCCAGCTAGGTGTGGCTTTACCAAGACCCCATAGTGTCTTGTGGGCCACTGTTCCTTCCTCCTGTCAAACTAATTCTTTGTCTCTTCAAAGCAGTTTCTCTAACAGCGAAGGGACACATGGCCCAGGCAGTCACCCTGCTGATGATGGGCCCTAGCAGCACCTGATCATGGCCAGTGAGATGACTCTGCCGGAAGGAGTTACAAAGACAAACGAAACAGAAATTAGGAGTAGGGACAGGGACATAACTGCAGCACTGGACCATGGAGTATAAACAGATGCATAAGGAAATGAGCGGAGAGGGAGTAGCTGTTGACATGAATTGGGCTGGAAAGGTGGGCGGGATTGTAGCAGTCACCAGCCCCAGGTCACTGGGGATGAGTAGCCCAGGGGAGGGCAGNTTGTAGCAGTCACCAGCCCCAGGCCACTGGGGATGAGTAGCCCAGGGGAGGGCAGAAGCTCCTGGCTGTACAGAGGCCAGGTTTTGAACAGGTAGCCACGTGAACACGTTATTCACCCAGAGTGACTTTGGGACTAAGAGGGAGGGGTGGTCATAAATCAGGTGCCAACATCTGCATTGGCAGTAAGAATGTTGTAGCTGGGGTGAAAGGCAGAAAAGGGCCAACATGTGCTCCTGGGTAACACCATGTGGATGGGAGGGAGAGCAAGGATTGGGTGTACTTCAGCCAAACTCCTGGCTGATGTTTGCTCGAAGGATATGGAGGTAGAGTGGCTGTCCTTCCATCAACATGGGACCTTAGGACCGAATGGCACTATGCTCTTGGAATCAACCAGGAAAGTGAGGTGGGGTGGAAGGCAGGACTTCTGCAAGTCAGCCTGTGCTGGCTCACTCAGCTCCATTGGCCAGAGGGCTTTGGAAAGAGTGAGGAGTGTCAGCAGTGGCTTGACGTAAGAAGAGCATCCTAGGCTGAGCTCAGCTCTGCAGTGGTGACAGCTATGTTTATAAAATAGCACTGAATTTAGCTCGTCGGGTGGCGACCACTATGGAAGAACCAAAGATGTAGCAGCCAAAATTGTCACTCAACCAAGCTTTCTGCAGTCGCTTCTGCAAAACGACCCAAGAAGATAGTGCGCTGCTTCAGGCCTCACATTTCAGGGGCAGAGGACTTTTCCTCCCAAACTCTTGCAGGTAAGTGATAGGAAACTGGAAGCTGTCTGGGGAGATGGAGAAATTTGCCAGGGACTTCCTCCCCAGACAAAGTGCAGGCTACATTGTCACCTTCCTTCCATGTGGACACCATTGACTCAAGTGAGGGATGGAGCAGGCGGTCAGCTGGGGTCACACAGGAGCAGACAGGAGGCGTCTGCAAGCCAGGCCAGTGAAGCCTGTGGTTGTTCTGCCCTGAAGGCAGTTCTGAGGCCAGGCCCATGCTCCAGCAGGAAGCAAGCTTCAGAAACAGCAGAACTTCAATGGGAACGTTTTCCAGAGGGGTTTATATGAGAACTAGACAGTAGCAGAGCAGAACAGAACCGGGAGCCGTGAACCCACTTGGGGTCACCGCTTTCTGCTGAGCCTTTGGTGATATCTGTGAACTGCGGATACCATGGGCTTCCTCTTTCGTTCTGTCGGAGTGGAAGAGTGTGGTTGGCCTACTGCAGTGTTTTCTCAGCCCTCTGCTCAGAGAGCTCACTAGACAACATTTTTCCCAGGGGCGTGATTCATAAGACCCAGAGATGCTGGAGCTCCAGGGGACACGTCCCTTCTCTGTGCTCTGTTTGTTAGAGATAAATATAGCCAACACTCCAGCAGAGGCAGGGAAAGGAATGGTGGAGACCCATGGACACAAGTTGAAAACTACCACATCCAGGGCTGGAGAGATGGCTCAGTGATAAAGGAACACTTGTTGCTCTTGCAGAGGACCCAGGTTCACAACCGCCTGTAACTCCAGCTCCAGGGGATTCAGAGCTCTCCTCTGATATTCTCTAGCATGAGGCACACATGGTACACAAATATACATGCAAGCAAAGTATCCATAGACATAAAATAAATTAATCAAAAAATAAACCATTAAAACCACCACAGTCAGCCCTATGACATGCCTGCGACAGGATATCTAAAATACTGTAGATCCAAATAATCTGAGTTACCAATATTAACAATAGTTTCTGGGTTTCAAGAGGTCAAATCAGCACATTAAAATGTGAAGCACTTCTAACCAGAAGCAAAGGGGAGAGAGTTACAAAGAATAATAGGAACCGATAAATTAATGGCAATTATCTCCTTGAAATACGATAACAAGCTGCCGCCAACTTACTTGCCTGAAACAGCGCAAGTCCTCAGTTCTGGAGGCAGGCCTGAAATCGAGTGTGGGCAGGGCTGCCTCCTTATGCTGCAGGATGCAGAGAAGTCTCCTGTCCCTTGTCCCACCCCAGCTCGGACAGGCCTTGGCTTCTTTCTGTTGACCCTTCAGTCCTGTCTGCCTTCCTCATTAGTCTCTGTCTTCTCATGGCCTCAAAGGACACCAGTCATTGGACTTAGGGCCCACCTGAGCCCAGCACAACTGATTGAGCTGCAAAGACTACTTTCAAAAAGGTCGCATCTTGAGCTTTGAGTAAGCATCAATTTTGGGGGACACCCCAATACAAATAGTAATTAGAGTTTTTTTTTTAAAGATTTTTTTTATGCAAGTGTGTGTAGGTTTTTCTGTGTACCCAGAGTCTAGAGCTGGAGTTACAGGAGGTTGTGAACTGGCCAGTGTGGATTCTGGAAACCAAACTTAGGTCATTTGCAAGAGAAGGGCTCTTAACTGCTGACGCATCTCTCCAGCCTTAAAATTGTTTTGTTTTTGAGAGAGACACAGATCCAGCTGTGTAGTCATAACTGACCTACACCTATCTGTGTAGATGAGACTGACTTCAAACTCAGGTGTCTATCTGCCTGCCTCTTCCTCTGAGTGCTGGAATTGAAGGTGTGTGCCACCATGCCCAGCAACAATTTTAGTATGTGAAGAGTTGCATAAAGTCATATCAAAATGCATTAAAAACAGAATTATAGAATTGGTATTATAATTGTGCAGACTGCTCCAGCGAGTCAGTAGAGCCAGCAGCAATCTCTTCAGGAATCCCAGGACTCTAGGTGGGAGATGGCTCAGTTGGCAGAGTGCTTATCTAGCACACATGAAACCCAGGGTTCCATGCCCAGCACCTTAGAAGCTACTCGAGAGGTTAAAGCAGGAGGATCCCAAGTTCTAGATCATTCTTGGCTCCATAGTCAAGTTCTAGGCCAGCCTGGTACACATTAGAAAAGAAAGAAAGCTGGGTGATGATTTGGTCATTCAATCATGGGGACTGGAGTTTGGCTCCCCAGAATCCTTGCAAACGTCAGGGGGCCTTGGTGGCCTGCCTTTAATGCCAGTGCATGGACAGCAGAGACAGGGGAATCCCTAGAGCAGCTGACTAGCTAGACTAGCCTTACTGGGGAACTCTGGGTTCAACTGACGGACCTTTCTTCAGAGAATAAAATGACGGGTGATGGATGAAGACAGATGTCAGCTTTGGACACATCCATGCAGGCACATGCAAAGAGAGAGAGATGACCTTCCATGGACTCTACGGCACCTCTTTTCACTCCCATTTGGGTCTGGTGTTTCCAGTCACACTGTCTGGTAGGTGTCTTTAGTCTGGAAGGGGAAAGAGAAAGACTGGTCAAGAGAGGTCAAGTTAACCATGTGTTACAGTTTGGACTAAAAATTTCTCTATGGCCAACGTGTCTACATGCAGAGCTGACTAGGATCTGATCCAAAGGCTAAGACAGCAAAGAGGACAGATCCAACATGACAACAGAGATGCAAACCTCCTCGAGCCTGATCATTGCCACTGCTTGTGGACAAGTGAAGAGTCAAAGCTAGGAGCAGACACAGTCGTGACTAAGGCCGCCATTATCTCAACCACAGGGCAGAGGTACCATCTGCAGCAGAGCTGGGAGAAGACTCACTGTTCTGGCCAGCTGTGTGACCTCCAAATCAGCGACCTTTAAGCAAGGAGGCTGATTTGAGGGTTTCCTGGGTACAGCAGTTTGTAGTAACGGCCAGTGTGGTGTTGACCCAGTGATGGGGCCAGCAGAGCAGAGTGAGAGTGTAAAGGGGCAGACATGGAGATGACTGTGTAGAGGGACCCCACCAACCAGAGGCGTGGGTAAAAGTCCAGTGTGCAGAGCCAGGAGAGCTGGCCACACACGCAGGGGAAGCTGCAGCTACATTCCTGCCTCAGACACACTAAAGTCACTTCCAGATGACTGAGGAGAGGGAAGCAGTAAATACTTTTGAGAATATAAAGGAACATTTTTGTCATCTCAGGGCAGGAAACAGTTGTTTTCAAACAGAAAGGAAAAAGCATAAAAGGAAAGCTTGATGTTGCTTTCTTCAAAACTAAGAACGTACACATCCGTGTTTATAAACTAAGAACGCACACATCCGTGTTTATAGCAACAGTTTTCATAACATGCCTAGGGTGGAAGCGGCCTAGACGGATGTCAGCAAGTGAGCCAATCGACGCGTCTCTGAACAAGACAGCACCCAGCTACGGAAAGGAATGAAGGAGCTCACACTCGCACAACCTGATGAACCTTTACAGAACAGTGGACAGGGTTAAAGCAGAAGGCCACACTGTGGGCGTGCTGTGACCAAGCCAGGGCCTGGTCCATGCTAGCCAAGCGCTTTGCCACTAAATTCAACCTCGGGGGCACACAGTTCCTTCTCTACAATGGTGGCCTGTACCGTGTTTCTCTCCCCAATTCATACATGGAAACACTGACTAAACATGAAAATATGCTCTAAAGAGGAAATTGAGGTGGAAGAAGGTGAAAGTAGGCTAATCCCCTATGAATGGCGCCTTCTGAGAGGATGAAAACAGGGAAATCTCGCAGCTCTCCAAGAAGAGAGACGTCAGGAGAAACCAGCCTACTATCCACTTGCGGTGCGAAGACTGGAATAGGCCAGTTGTTTAAAGCGCCCAGGCTGTGGTGTTCTGTGACGGTGCCTGGTCACCTTAGAGACTCTGTGGTGGCCGGAAGAGAAGAGCTGGGATGTGAAGAGTGTGGATGCCACTGGCTCCGTTCGTGGATGACTCAACAGTTCTGAAACCAGAGAGAGCTAGCGTCTGTCCGCGCACTCATGACCGCAGAGTTTACAAGTCCACAGCGCCATGTGGAGGACGTGAGTTTCACCTCAGGTTTCTCAGAAGCAGGAGCAGACAGTTCACAGAGTAAGGGGAATTGAGTGTTCCAGAGCCAGGAGCTGTGCTGGGTAGTTAGTGTTTAATGGGAACAGTTCCAGTTTGGGGAAGAGGAGTGTTCTGGGCATGGCTGGAGAAGACAGGGGGTGTGTGCTTAAGGCCGCCCACAGCATGCCCTGGCGGTTATAACGGTGAGTGTAGGTTGTACACATTTGTCCAGAAGAATTTAAAGTAATGTGCTAATCAATTAAGCCATTAACCTTTTTTATGGACAAGGTGTGGTAGCACATGCTGGTAATCCTGGCACTCGGGAGACTGAGACAGGCATTTGTGGCTAGCCCTACACTGGAACACCGTCCCTACTTCATATTAAGAGCATGTTCATTTCATAATAAGAGCACTGGACACCTGAAGTAGTAGGGCAGTTTATTTCATGACTTGCAAAGTCCCAGTCGGGCTAGGATAGCAGGTAGGCTGGGTGAAGCGGAGAACGAGCCTTATAAATGCCGACGTGGACTGGAGAGATGGCTCGGAGGTTAAGAGCACTGGGTGGACTTCCCGAGGACTTGGGTCCAGTTCTCCAGGTTCAGTTCCCAGCATCCACATCGTGACTCACAGTTCTCTGTGACTTCAGTTCCAGCTGATCCTATGCCTTCTCTGGCCTCTGTGGTTACCAGGCACACACATGGTATCCAGACATACATAAACCCCCGTACACATAAAATAGTAGTAAAACTCTAATCCATGACCCTTCCTCTCTTTTTTTGATAATTGGGAAGGAACAATCTTACAGATCACCTGGGTCTTATTTTCCTTCTGTCACTTTTTGGTTCATTTTTCAACAAGAACCTTGTATGGCTTGTTGAAGCAAAAACCATAGCACTCACCTCAAAAGGAATAAGAGATAACTTGTTCTGGAACCATCTTGAGTGACCATGGCCAGGAAACACACATTTAGGTTACCTCTAATTCCATGTTCCAACTTGGAAGCAGTTTCCTAAAGTTTTTATAGTTTCACAGAGCAAAGGAAGCCGTAAATCAAAGCAAGTTTACAATACACTGGTGGCTCCATCAGAGAGGCAGCTGCATCCAGACAAGGAAAGCTGTTCTGTTGTCTCAAGATGCTATCTGGTGGCATCCTTAACTTTTGGTTTGGTAGATGCTAGTTGCCTGTCAATAATTTCTAAAGGGTTTTTTATCTATTGTCTCAAGATGCTGGCTTGGACACAGGTGGGCAAGGAATGACTGCTCCAGCGACTGAAACTCCCTCAACATAAGGTCATTAGCCTCTGGGCCTGCAGCATTCCCGTCTCTCCTCTCTCCGTCATGGAAATTCTAATCAGAGAGCTGCTCTCTGCAGACGGTTTTCCTTCACAGTCAGATGCAGCTTCTTCCTGGAAGTTTTGTTCACAGGGTTCCTCTCTACATTTTATATCCTGTTCATTTTAAAGCTTAGCACACACATGACCTTGCAGGTAAGCTTGACCATAATTTTCTACTCTAAACTTATGGTTTGGCAGGGAGGGGTAGCTTACTAGAGTCGGGGGAGGGGTTAGAGAGTAGGCATTGGGGGAGGGTGATGGATAGTTAGACCAACAGACATCAGCAGGAGTGGGAGATAATTAAATCAGCAGGCATGGTGCTGGTAGTTAGAGCAGCAGGCATTGGGAAGTGGGGCATAGTTAGAGCAGCAGGCACGGTGCTGGTAGTTAGAGCAGCAGGCATTAGCAAGAGGAGGATAGTTATGCCCCGGGCATTGGGAAGAGGGGGATAGTTATGCCCCAGGCATTAGGAAGTGGGGGATAGTTATGCCCCAGGCATTAGGAAGTGGGGGATAGTTATGCCCCAGGCATTGGGAAGTGGGGCATAATTAGAGCAGCAGGCATTGGCAAGAGGGCGATAGTTATGCCCCAGGCATCAGCAAGAGGGGGACAGTTATGCCCCAGGCATTAGCAAGAGGGGGATAGTTATGCCCCAGGTATCAGCAAGAGGGGGATAGTTATGCCCCAGGCATCAGCAAGAGGGGGTTAGTTATGCCCCAGGCATCAGCAAGAGGGGGATAGTTATGCCCCAGGCATTAGGAAGTGGGACATAGAGCAGCAGGCATTGGGAAGTGGGGGGATAGTTAGAGCAGCAGGCATTGGGAAGTGGGGGATAGTTAGAGCACCAGGCATTGGGAAGTGGGGGATAGTTAGAGCAGCAGGCATTAGGAAGTGGGGGATAGTTAGAGCAGCAGGCATTGGGAAGTGGGGGATAGTTATGCCCCAGGCATCAGCAAGAGGGGGATAGTTATGCCCTAGGCATTAGGAAGTGGGGGAT
>LOEQ01000978.1:159468-170666 GCA_001685075.1 Bramus lutescens | reverse complement strand
AGGCAGTTTCTTTATTAACCAATGAAAGTAACACATAGACAGATGACCCTCCTACATCATATGGAATGCTTTTTTATCTTTCTCTACACTCTTGCTCTCATCTCTCCCTGTAAACCTGGCTGAACTCATTCAGCAACCATCATGTCAGGGCCTGGACGCTGAGCTGTTTAGAAATATCCTCTGCCAAATCAAATACCCTGTTTCTTTTGAGTTCAGGCTCACTAAAATGTTAAGACACAGACTAAATATAGATGATTCCATGCTGGAAGGTCACATGAACCATCTCTAGTCCACTTCCAAACAGAGTCCTTTTTCACATGGAAAACCTTTTGAATGTAGCCTTTAGTCTCTGAATTTCTGTTAGCGTTCTGTTCTTCCACACTGCCACCAGAAAGGCCCACTGACCTTCTTTCTGGCGGCACCCTAAGGCTTCTGTAGCTTTGAACGCTTCCACATTTCCTCAGAGTCAAATGGTAAGGCTTATTCAAAGCAATGACCCCACTCTTGGCATCAATTTTCTGCTTTTGCATCTCTCTGTGTGGCCACAAAACATGGCAGAAATAACATGAGGAAGCACTTATTTTCGAGACAGGGTTTCTCTATGTAGCCTTGGCTCTCTACATGAAGTCAGAGAACCCCCTTCCTCTGCCTCCCAAGTACTGATATTAAAGACGTGTACCACAGCTGACCATCTTAAGAATTTATTTTTTTTGTACAAATTTTATTTTTGGCAAAACTTAAAATAGCCATGTATTTGGACTCATCAGTCCATAGGGCCTTAGTCCATTGTGGCAGGGTTTGTGGAGGCAGAGTGTGTGCTGGAACCACCTGTATATTGGAGCAGAACAGGAGACAGTGAGGCCAGGCTTCAACCTTCAAGGCCTGTCACAGTGACTCATCTCTACCAGATAGGTCTCACCTCCTAAAGGTCCACAGCTTCCTAAAACAGCACCACCCACTGAGGAGCAAACTGGGAGCAGTCATCCAAAGCATCAGCCTGTTGGGGCTGGAGAGGAGGCTAAGGAGCTAAGGACATGGGCTACTCTTTCAGAGGACCAGGATCTGATTCCCAGCACCCACATGGGGTTTTACAACTCTCTGTAACTCCAGGGGATCTGGTGTCATCTTCTGGCCTCTGCAGACACCAGGAACACATATGGGAATGAAAACACCCATATACATAAAATAAACTTAAATTTTTAATTATAAAAAAACAAGCTCATGAGAAATTATGCAGATTCAAACCATACCCAGTCCCATGCCAGTCCCAGGCCTCTCTCTGAATTCCACAAAGTTCTAAGAGGCCTAGCTAGTTTTCCTTGGATCAGTAGACCAGAGCCTTCCTTACTATCTCTGAAGCTACAGCCAGAGTACAGCTGCAGGAATCCTCAGTTCTGCATATCCCTTCAGAACATTCTAACAAAGCCTGTGTGCCCCTCACCATGCTCCACTTTCTTTTAACAAGAGTCCTGAGCTCTGAGGACCAAGGTGTTCCCAGCCCTGCTTGGGATCCCCAGACACAGCCTTTTCCCACAGCTCAGTCTTGTTCTTTTGAACAAGGCAGATTGCATGAACTTTCCATCGCTTCTCAGTCCTTTTCCTGGTGTGGTCTTTTTAAAAACTATTTATTTATTCATATGTGTTTGTTTCCATGTGTGACTATATCAACATGTGTGTGTGGTGATGCTGCTGGGAGCAGCCCTCCTCCAACCCAATGCTCGGAGCATGGGGGCAGCGGTCTCTCAAGATGGGCAGTGTTGTCCATCTCCCTCAGCACTCTGTGTGCTGGACTAGACACAGAAGTAACCACTCCTCATCTCTTCTCTCTACCCAGACAGTGATCCACGGGCAGGGATTGTGTTCTTGTCTTGGGATGCTGCCAGTCCACCTCCCGACATCTCAAAGAGCGGAGCACTGAATGCATGCTGGCTGTCAGCCAGGCAGAGTGAGGGCAGCAGCCCCAGGCTTCTCTTTCCACAGTCTGCCTCTGGCCCTGGTGTAGGTGGGAGGAGGTAAAGGGCAGATTAAATTACAGCCCTGGCTTCTGCATCTGTGGGCTGTGCACTGTGAGCGAGGACCTGACCTTCAGGATTCTCCCTGTGTTTTAGTCGGGGGTTTCTATTGCTGTGATAAAACACCACGATAAAAAGCAATTTAGGGAGAAAAGCACCTGTTTCAGTTCACAACCCTCAGGCCACAGTTGGTCACTGAGGGAAGTCAGGACAGGAACTGAAGCAGAACAATGCTCACTGGCTTGCTCTGCTCCCTGTGGCTTGATTAGCCTGCTTTTTAAATTTTTTTTAAATTTTTTTAGGGGGGGAGGAAAGGATTTATTTCATCTTAGAGCTTGTAGTCCATCACCCGGGGAAGTCAGGGTAGGAACTCAAGGCAAGAACCAGGAAACAAGAACGGAAGCAGAGGCCACAAACGGATGCTGCCGACAGCTTGCTCTGCATGGTTTGCTTAGCCTGCTTTCTTCTACAACCCTGGACCACCTGCCCACGGTGAACTAGGCCCTCTTACATCAATCATCAACAGAGAAAAAGATTAACCTGCTTTTTTATTTATTACAGAACCACCTGCCTAAGGGCTGCACTATTTACAGTGGGTTGGACCCTCCCATAATTATCACTAATAAAGAAGATGACCCGCAGGCTTGCCAACAGGCCAATCTTATTGAGGCATATTTTTTCAATTGGGGTTCCCGCTTCTTAGATAACTCTAGCTTGTGTCAAGCTGACATAAACCTAGCCAGCACACCCCATTGTATCAATAACATGGCCTGCCAGTCCCTGCCTGTTTCTCCAGGTTGGTGGGAAAACTGCTATCAGTTAGGGAAAAAAAAATTCCTGTAAGAAACTGGATAGCAGATGTTTTATGGGCTCTGTCCCAGCTTTGAGGCCACGGGAAGTGCATTCCTGAAGCTCCCCTTTACTTGAAGGAGTGGAAAAGAAAACACACAGACAATCTAGCCCTGTGGTGGTGGTGGCGGTGGTGGTGGTAGTGTTCATTCGTGGTGGTGGAGGTGGTGGTGGTGGTGGTGTGTGTGTGTAAAGACAAACCTTCACTAGGAGGGTAGAAGTCTCCACCTAGCCAATATTCCCACCACCTGGAAGATGAGAAACAGGGCATGCATCGAGGCAACCTAGGAGTGGACATGGCAGGAATGGTGAGATAATGGATACAGCAGAGGTAGGTTTTAAATGTTGGCTCCCATGGATCTGAGAGAACAATCTAGGCTGTGACGAGCTCATCACACCCCGATCTGAAAGCTCGTTCTATGGAGAAGCTGGCATTTGAGATCTCTCTCTATGAGCTGGTGAGAAAGAAAGGCCTCTTTCTTTGGGTGCTCCCAAACCAACGTCTTGGCTCCAGCGCGGTTGTGGGTCGTAGATACAGAATGGGAATGAGAGACAGAGAAGTAGGCTATTGGACGTGTGAGGTGTTTACTTCCTGCTGGGAATGAGTGGAGAACTGGGAGGATCTCAGTACTTCCTATTTTCATTTCTCTCCTGGCCTGGCTTTTTCAGCAGAGGTCTTTAACATTGAAGTGGGGAAGAGCTATGGAGGGCAAGTTAGTCTTGTGTTACAGTTCTGGACACAGCATTTCTCAATGATGAATGTGTCTACATACAGAACTGACCACCATCTGATCCAAAGGCTGAGACGCTGACCCCTCTCCACCCAAGTCATGGTAGATGCCTGTTGCTGAGTGAAGAGTCAGCGTAGGAAGCAGAAGCAGGAGTAACCTAGGCAACAGTTATCTTTGTACCTTGTACTGGAGGAGCGCCATCTGTCGCAGAGCTGGGGGCAGGGCCTCAATGTGCTGTCCAGCTGCAAGACGGTCAAATTTAGTGACCTTTACTCCATCTAAGAGCCAATGAGGCTGGAGGGCTGATGCAGGGCTTTCCTCAGCACAGAGGCCACATTCCTTCTTATCTCACTGCAGAGAATCCTCCAGCCTGTCAAAGCAGGTGAGTGACCAGACGCTGGACCTTCATCTTTACTGATCCCAGTTCTGCCCCAATTATCCAAGGTTCCAGGGAAAATGGCCCTTATGGGGGCTCGACCCCCTCCTCTGGCACTGAAAATCTCCACAACCCACACCCCTGTCCTCTGAGCCCTCTGAGCCAGCTTTCCCATGCAAATGTGCTTCTGAGAGTCACCACAACATCAAGCAGGGCAGGAGCTGCTGGGTAAATGGGGTTGAAGGTAAACTGTTCATCCGAATCACAAGAACTGTCCTGTTCTTCACCCAGCCACTGTTTCTTCTCAGACACTTCTCAGGTTGACCTCCTGACATAGTGGGGCTGCCCTGTTATGATTCAGTGATGACTCCAGGGCAAGCTGCAGAAAGGGTCACAACTATTCCTTCCATAGGATCCAGTTGACCAAATGGGGAGGGACAGAGCTGTTAACCATCCCACCCTCTGTTGATGTGAGGCTGGCCTTATAAGGGTCCTTGGAATCCCGGCCAAGAGTATTTGTCTTTGGCTACACCAGCCCTGAGGGCAAGGCTGACCCACTTCAACATCATGATGGAGCTGGAAACAGCAATGACAGTAACTGGAGGCTGAGGAAGGAGGAGCTGAAGATGCTGATGGGGAAGGAGCTTCCAGGTCTCCTTGAAGGTAAGGCCTTGCAGGCAGCAAGATGAGTCTGGGAAGCAGAAAGAATTAGGATCATAACCATCAGCTGTGACCCATAGTGCCAGAAGGAGAGGCAGCAGACCCTGAAAGATGTAAGCACAGTCAAGGGATGGCCCTATGACCCCCACAGAGGAAGCACTGGAGCACCTGAGTCCAGTGGGCATGCTCAAAGGGAGCCTAGGAACATACAGTACAGCCCCAAGGCATTTGTGACCAGGAGCCTTTCCCTGTAAGGACAGGAAGGTAGGACTCCTGCCCACGACAGAGAGAGCCATCCAGGATAATCCCTCCAGGACTTCAGTCTTCTAGAATGGTCCTCCTCCCATTCCAGGTCCCAACTCTAGTAAAGACTAGTAAGGTCTGTTCCTGGCTGCTCCACCCACCCCTAGTTCAGTGCTCAGGCAAGAGCCTCCCAAGAGGCCAGGAGCCAGCCTGCTCCTGCTCTGGGCGGCCCATGGTGAATCTAAACATTCTCCCTCCTCCAATCTCCCGTATTCTCTTTGACTACCATATTACCCTTGTTCTGTTCTCACCCCCTTATTCCCCACCGCTCTGTCCTCCTGCCCTCTAAGGGTCCACATGGATGCTGACAGCTGAAGACGAAAGTTCAGCCCCAAAGACACTCAGTATCCTGGAACATTGTGTGTCTGTCCTGAACAGGGATACAGCGACAACATATTTTTACAGTAACATCCATCTGTTTTGTTTTTATTAGAAATGTATTTGTAAGTGACAGAAAAAATAAAGAAGTGTGGAAAGAAGAAATGAGCCATCTTGGATACAAACTTTTTTCCTTTTCTTTCCCCCAAACTAGCATTGCTGTGAACAAAATTCTGATTAATATGAAGTTATTATTGTTTGTGGGTTAACATAATAGTATAAATTCTCTAAATTGGGGGCCAAGGAGAGCTGCCACATTGCTGACTTGTGCATGGGGCATGGGATGTTCTGGGGATTATCAAAGTTTGAAGAATTATTAGGGGCTGTGTGTGTGTGTGTGTGTGTGTGTATTTGTCTGTCTCTGTCTATCTGTGTGCTGTACAGCACATGTGTGCATATGTGTACATAGGTGTACATGCTTGTGGAGGTCAGAGGTCAGTCTCAGACATGCTTCCTCAGTAGTTTTTACCTTAAGTTTTTTTGCGTTCAATATTTTTGTTTTTCAACAATTTCATATATGTATTTTGGTCATTTTCACACCCACATTACCCTCCCTTATTCCTTTCTCCCTCCTGCTGAGCCCGTCTTCCAACAATTTCTGCTTCCATGTCTTTTCAGTTTTGTGTGTGTGACCCCATGAGTTTAATTAATCAAGATCATTTGCACATTCGTAGGGAGGTTATTTACTGGACATAGGCAACTAACCAGTAGCTACAGAGCTGAAGAACTAGCCTCCCCACCCCCAGGACTGTTGACCACCAGGAGCTCCTCAGATAGGGCCTCATGAGCCCCTCTCCTCTCCATGGTGGAATGCTGATGGCCCATCTTGTGCAGGTCTTAAATAGGTGACCACAGCCCTTGCAAGTTCATAAGTGTAACAACCATGTTTTTAACAGCACCCCTTCCCATCCTCCAGCTCGCTGACTTTCAAGAGAGGGAGTGGTTTAGATGTCCCATTAGAGCTGAGCACCCAACAGTCATTTACCCTCAGCGCTTGGGCCGGTTATGTGCCTCTGCATTGACCTTTGCCATTGCAGGCTGAAGAAGTTTCTCTGCCCAAGGCTAAGGGCAGCACTCATTAGTCTGACGGTTGGCTCCTCTGGACTCCCTTTCTTTTTTCCTCTCTCTCTCTCTCTCTCTCTCTCTCTCTCTCCTTCTTTTCTCCCTTCCTTCCTTCCTTCCTTTCCTTCTTTTTCAGACAACGTCATTGACCTGGAACTCACCAATTACGTTAGACTGGCTAGCCAGCAAGCCCCAAGTATTCATTGGTCTCCACCTCTCTGGTGCTGGGATTACAAGCACATACCTCCCTTTTCAACTTTTTATGTGGGTTTTGGGGCTCAAACCCAAATCCTGCAGCAAACACTTTATGAACTGAGCCACCATGTGCAGGTATTCTGATGTGTGGGGTGTCTAGGTGGGTGGGTGTGTCCCAATATCTTTGACTGTTGAATTTGCAGCCTCCCCTTACTTAGCCATTCTGACCTGCTATAATTAACACCTACTTTCAGGCACACAGCTGCAGCTTAGTGGGTAGTCTGGACTTACACTTTCTTTTCTCTTTTTTTTGGCTTTTTTTTAAAGATTTATTTATTATGTATATAGTGTTCTGCCTGTATGTACATCTGCATGACAGAAGAAGGCACCAGATCTCATTACAGATGGTTGTGAGCCACCATGTGGTTGTTGGGAATTGAACTCGGGACCTCTGGAAGAGCAGCAAGTGCTTTTAACCTCTGAGCCATCTCTCCAGCCCTCTTTTGGTTTTTCAAGACAAGGTTTCTCTGTAGCTTTGGAGCCTGTCCTGAAAAGATCGAGAACATCTGGTCCGACCGGACAAACTCACAGAGATCCGCTTGCCTCTGTCTCCTGAGTGCTGGTGTTAAAGGCGTGCGCCACCACCGCCTAGTTTGGACTCACACTTTCTAAAACAGCCACAGGAACGTAAAACATTCCAGTCCTCAGCTGAGTTACTAGCCGCTGCCCCACCATGCAACTGCTCAGATCTGCCTCTGCTCACCTCTCAGTGAGGATGGTGTATTAGCCCTAACTGTCACGTGAGTACGCTTTCAGAGACTGTACCAGTGTTGTCCTCTCCACAAAGACCTGGGACCTGAGCAGGGTGCTGGAACAGAGAACAGGGCCTCTGCACAGATCCCTTGGGGCCTCTGGGTCTATTAGTCTTGGTGACTAACACAAGTGAGGCAGAACCCTTGCCTTATCGTTGTGAGGCCTGCAGGCTCTTGTAAAGCAGATAGTTCAGCGGAAAGCACAGGAGGGGCTGGGGAGATGGCTCAGTAGGTGAAGAGCTTGCCATCTGTAGTTGTTGCAGGCTTGTTGCTGCTGCTTGTTGTGTGATTCCCCATTTCCCAGGAGACGGGGTGAGAAGACGTGGAGGCAATGAAGGACAGAGGCTCCAAGAGATTCCAAAGCAGAAGCTCTTTATTGTAAAAAGGCGAGGGGTTTTTATGGGGTTAGGGAAATTAAGCTGCCACAGGAACATTTTTGGTTCCAGGAAAACTTTGACCGTCAACCTGCTGGCATGTTGTGATTGGCTAGGAGCGTGCATCATTAGTTACTGTGCTTTTGGTCTGCTGACAGATTGTCTTGGCTAATTTTGCTTATTCATTGTGAGTTTGCATGTGCTTGCTTGTGTTTGCACTATTGCCCCGCCTCAGTCATCCAGGCACGAGGATCTGAGTTGTGGTCGCCAGCACTAAAATAAAAGCTAGGAGTGAGAGCTTGGGAGATGTCCTGTCAAACCACCCAGCATCCCATAGCCTCTATACCTGTGTGGCCAAGGCGTGGTTGGCTCCACAGTTGGACTGGCATGAGACCCCCTCCCTGACACTGGGGCTGGGGCTGCCTGAGGCCCATTGCATCCCTGTTGCTGACTCTGGCCCCTCTCTCCTCTAGACTGGAGACAATACAGAAGGTCAGAACAAATTACTTAAGGAACTAGACACCAACAGAGATACCCTGGTGGACTTGAATGAGTTTTTTGTATTTGTGGCTGCTCTTACCTTTGCCTGTCACTGCCACTTCCTGAGGGAGGATGCCAGATGATTCCAGAGGGTGCAGAATGATGCCTGGGAAGGTGGATTCCTCACAGCATCCCTAGGAAGGCCTTGGCAGTAGTTCACCAACTTCCAGAAGGCTCTTGCTGGCAGTTACTTCCTTGAATGAGCTGACTGGTGTCCCTCTGATTAATAAATGTTTATAAAGCCCTAATGGGATCAGAGAACCCAGATGTTTCCTTTAAACCTTGAAGTCTTTGGCCAACAAAGTGACATGTCACCAGGACCCAGCTAGACATACCTGTAGTTAACCTGCATCAGAATCACGTTCTGCTGGACAGATGGTCCTGACTCTACAGAGTTATTAATATAGCTAAGCATTGTGTGTTAGCACCATGGCCTCTTGAGCTGTTTGTAACTGATGCTGCTTGTAGTGATGGTTTTGAGAAAGGCCAGGTACACCCAGTTATTATTGATTAGTCCACCACCTATCTGCATGCTTATCTCCTCATCCTCCAGGGCTGTTGCTATTATTAATTCCAGGAATACATCAGTCCCTGCAACACTCCTACAGTTGTCTTGAATTGATCACTTAGTTCTCCACAGACTTTGGCTAATGTAAAGATATCTTTAAAGGCATTTTCTAGTATTCTTATGATTTTCTCTGGGTACCTGTAGAACCTCATTGTTTCCCAAAGTCCTTTCCTCCAAATGCTATCAAATGCAATGTAACAGACATATAAGTCTTTTCCAAATTCTTCGTAATTTTCTGCCAGTTGCTTCAAAGTGAAAATCTAATCAATTGTTTTGTCATTAGCTCTGAATCCACACTGGGCCTCTGCTAGGATTTCCTCTGTTCTGCACTTGATCCTTTGCAGGATAATGGAGGAGAAGATCTTGCTGCTGTGGCATAACAAACTACTGCCCCTGTAATCTGAGCAGTCAGCTTGTCCTTCTTCTTTGTGTATTGTTTCACCGACGATACCTCACTTCTTGCTGAACATCCAAATGAGCTGCAGGCCATGGTAAATAGAGTGGTGGAAGTCAGTGAAAACCTTGGTATGAAAGTAAACATTGAGAAGACTGAGATACAAACCATGGGAAGGGCACACAAGGATTTTAACATTGCAATAAAGAATCAGAACCTCAAACAAACAGTCAGCTTTGTCTATCTAGGGGGAAACCTCAATTCAAAGGAGGGAACTATGTTAGACATCAAGAGGCAGATAGGGAAAGCTAGGGCTGCATTCCAGGCACAGCAAGAGACATAACAACAACAAAATTACAAGAGTATGAAACACTTGCCTTGAGCTGCCTTCTTTACAACTCTGAAATCTGGACAATGGAACGCTCCTCAGAACAGCAGCTGAGTGTGTTTGAGATGGCGTGTCTCAGGAGGATTCTAGGTTGTGCAATGATCACAATGAGAAACATCTCCAGCTACAGAAGGAAGTCGACTTCAGGATACGGCAACGGCGCTTGAGATACTTCGACCACGTTACAAGAATGAATGAGGGCAGATACCCGAAGATAGCACTGCTTGGAGGAGTGCAAGGGATAAGGCAAAGAGGAAGGCCCCCAAAAAACACTGGATAGACAGCATAAAGAAGACGCTGGAACCTTGGGTATGATAATAACACAAGCATCTAGGGCTGCTCAGGATAGGAACAACTGGAGAACCACCATAAACGGGCTGCCCATGCATGCTTAAGTATTACCAGGGCATAAAGAATGGATGATGAGGCCCACCAGTGCCAGACTGAGAAACAACTCTTTACAAAGTGGGTATGAGAACTGCCAATGGGCCACTGTCCTCACCCATGTCAGTGTTATGACAGTGTCTTTAGGAATCAAACAGTGACCCCCGTGGGGTCCTGGAGGAGACACTGACTATGTCTGGTTTCAGGGCTTCTCCCATCTTCTGAACACCCAGCGTGTGACACCTGTCTAAGTGTTCTGAAGAAACTCTGAACTTCATGGAGGAACACTGTGCGGGCTACCCCTTTAGGGAGGAGATGTAGATGTATCTGTAAAAGGGAGGATAGTGCTGGGTTGGGTGCACACATCATCTCAAGGTGGCTGAGAGGTGATATCAATATGACAGGCGGAGACCTAAAGGGTACATCAGAGCAGAGACCATTTTCTCTTTTTCTTGCTGCTTAACAAGCCAGTCGCCCTGCTCTGCGTGANAATCTCTCGGCTTGTTAGCTTTGGAGGGGGCTGAAGCCTGGATAGCTGCTGCAAGCATCAGAGACCTCCTTCACTGCCTAGCCTTACTCAGACCTGAGGTGTGGACACCTCAGCTGGGTCCCCCAGACTGCCCTCACCTAGATAAGAGCCTCAGCAATTGGTGCAGAGAAGTGGGCCATGGAAGGGTTGCATGGGTTTTGTCGCAGGCTACAGGACACCTCAAGCTGGGTAGCTTTGAGCTCAGCTCTCAGAGAAGTCTTCTGGAACTGGGTCACTGAGGTTGAACATCTATGCTTTCCAACTAAGACCTAGAGGACTATAGCATAGAAACTTCAGTGTGCCATCTCTGTAAGCATCCTTCTATAGCCAGACTTTCTTGTTGGACTTTCTTTGGACAGCCAACCCCCTAACAATGGCATGAAGACTTATTAATTATGAATGCAGCCAACCCCCTAACAATGGCATGAAGACTTATTAATTATGAATGCTTGGCCTTATCTTAGGCTTGTTCCCACAGCAGAAAGTGATTGAACTGTCTTTGAAATTTCCTGCTTCATGGAAATGTCTGCTGGATACTATGGGCCCGTAGGCCGAAGATGGATGYCCCAACAGTACAGATGAACTTTGGGTGACTGTCCAGGCAGCGAGATGTCTCTGTTATTTCTAGAGTTTTGGAAGTTGC
>LOEQ01000978.1:117330-128368 GCA_001685075.1 Bramus lutescens | reverse complement strand
CAGCTATGGCTCAGGGTGGGTCAATTCTGTGCTGAGTGTCCTGCCAAAAGCCGAGGTAGCTGTGGGGGTCAGATGTGGCCTCCTCTAGCCTGCTTTTGCTCCTACTGGTGCTCCACTATGAGACTTTCTCTCGTCCACCTGTCACTCACTGCTGAGTGACATCTGTGCAACAATCCCTGCAGCTCCCTGGCCGGGCAGTACCCCGCTGTGCTACTTGGATTTTCTTAAAGGCTTAATTGTCCATTTCCCCTCTCTAACAACCCAGCTACCCAGAGAGCCTCAGTCCTGTCTAGGAGTTCAACTTCCACCTTTTGCCCAGTAAGGGGGCATCATGAGTGACTTTCCTCTGAGCCAAGCACTGACCATTTTGGGGAGTTCAGCTGCACCCCTACACCCCAAAAGATCATCTTGACTTTTCGACATGTCCACCCCCACACAGAGGGGCAGAGTAAGACTGAGGTTCTCACCTGAGTATCCAGCTGCTTGCTTCCTATTACCGGGCATTGTGGCCTTGAGGGGTGGGGTGGAGTATATNGGGGGTGGGGTATGCCTAGAGAGAGGACTTCATGTACATGGCTATGCTGAAGCCCTCTTCTGATTTGAATAACACTTTTTAGAAGCAGCAGGCAGGGGGAGGAGTGTCTGTAAGTAATCCCACCTAGGCTCTGTAAGGAAGCCCAATACACTCATTAGTTCCCTAGGGTGAACTTTGGCAGAACTGTATCTTAGTTGGGACCTCAGAAGGAGGGGTAGATGTGGCTTTATGCTTCCCCCCAGGGAAGAAATTTGAGCAAAAGGGAATCACTTTCAGTAAAGGCAGGTGGTACCACGGGCCCTGTAACTCAAAATGTTTGGATGATAGAGGGAATGGGTCCAATCAGGGTGTCCCACAGCCACTCCTAAACTGAGGAGGATAACCAACTGCCATCAGCCACCCCGGAAGCCACAGCCTCTGCCAAGATGGGTTATTGGCAGCTGGGTCTCTCAGCAGCTCAGCAGAGACCAAAGAAGCCCTGGTTTTATTTTGCCAGCAGGTATGAGGTGGGCTGAGGAGGGGTATGGCTCACTTTCTCCTCTTGCTAGTCAGGCCAGGAAGGAGGAAATGGACACGGGTCAGGATCCCACTGAGAGTACATGGCAGACCCAGGTTAGAACATTGACCATCTGGTGCCATGGTCGACTCCCTGTGCACAGATGGCTCCTTCACAAGGAGCCCTCTACATGTCCTTCAGGATTCACTCCCACTGGGGAGCAGAAGCAGAACACGCAAGGGCTAGCATGGGGACGACCACATAGGTCAGGCCTCCCATGGGATGCACGTCCTTAGATAAGCCGCTTAACCCCTCTGAGCCTCAGAAGTCTCCATTTTAGCACAGGGTCAGCAGTAGTAACCATCCCTGAGTATTCTCTAATGCTGTGTGCCCAGCCCCTTTTAACCAAGGAAAGAGGCCAAATAAGGGAAGGCTGGCAATTCCTGCCTCAAAAGGGAGGTGGTGAGGACTACCCCAAACAAGGACACAGAAGCCCCTTCTATGCTGTGCCTCCTGCTGTCTCCTGTGACTGTTCCCCTGGACACGGCTGACTGTGCCTGAAGGATGGTGAGGAGCTGGGGGTGACAGAGCTCTGGGCAGAAGGCAGAGCATAAGCTAAGAGTTGGGGGATCAGGTGGAGGGGAGCAGGAGAGCTGCAGTGTCTATGCTGAGATGCCCCTGAATAGGAGCCTACTAGAGGTCTGAGGTTAGGACCCCTGTTTTGATTTCATCTGTAGACTCTGTACTGACTCTAGATCAGGTATGGATTACTTTCTCTTCGTGGCTCAGAAGGTTGCTGGGGTGGGGTGGAGTGGGGTGGGGTGGGGTGACCTGTGGCTGTGTCAGAAAGGTCCTAAGGTAAAAGATTATCTCAGCAGACAGTGTCAGTGTGAGTTCCTGGATTCCTGATTTGCATAGGGTTCAGGGTCACCTGCCAGTTGGGCCCAAGGTAAAGGGTATGAGCTAGGAAGTTAGACTTCTGTATGAAAACACAAAAGGCTCTTGTTCACCTTAGGAATGAAAGTAGAATTAAGGTATGGTGGTGCATGCCTCTAAACTCAGCATTGGAGGGAGGGGCAGAGGCAAGAGGATTGCAGCAAATCTGAGGCCAACTTGGTCTACATAGAGTTGCAAGTCAGCTAGGTCTACACAGTGAGACCCTGTCCCAAAAAACAAAAAGAGCAACCAAGGAAGAATAAAACTGGAAAAATTAAGACCGTACCAAATTTATGCTGGAGTCTTCTTGTCAGTCAAAAGGAGCCCTGCCATCCTGGTGGTGGGCAGCCCTGGGTGGCTTTGCCACATGAACTGGTTAAAATCTAGCTTTCCTCAGAATTCGCCGTCAGCATTTTTCATTTGCCTTCGGACTCTAGAGTTACGGTTTCTGTTTTGGTCACTGTAAAAGCCATTCAGTGCCTGTGAGGGGAAGCAGAGAAGAGAAAGCCGGAGGGGAAAGGAAAGTGAAAGTCACTGTACCCAGCCCAAGGTGAAGTCTGCACACATCCAGACAGGGGCGTAGAGCAGGGGCATGTGTGGCATGAATCAGGCCCAGGCTGGCCTGGCTTTGTCCCTCCTCTATATAACTCCCCAGCTGACCCTGTTCCCTGTCTGTGGAACTGATCATGTGAGACCCATGCCGGCTACTGGAGGGACAAAGAATGGACAAAAGGAACCGTGGGTGAAGACAGATAAAATATTAAGAACAGTAGGCAGTAAGTGCTCAATAAATGCCACATTGTGCAGTCAACAAACACCTCGTGGAAACAAGGATGAGAACCACACATTAGATAAGGACTTCCTGTTGTAAGCCTTGGGAGACTGATGTGGAGAGACTTCTACCGCAGGGCAGTGAGAAAGGTCATGGGGTCAGCATACTGTTCCCACAACAACAGTGGATGAGAAAAGAAGAAGACACCCACCCATCGAGTGGGATCCCAGACAGCCATGGAGAGAAGCAATGTACAAGCATCTGCTACAAAACCTGTTGGCCTTCGAAACAGGTTCAATGAGCAATGCCAGGCACCAGAGGCTGAACACTGTACTGGGTGACTCCACCAGGAAGCCAGTAAGGATGGTACAGCTCAGCAGTCACCAAGGATGGGGGAGGGTCAGGGATGGCCATGCAGTAGGCATGGAGTTCTAGCTAGGGCGGGGAGTTAGCTGTAGAGTGCTTGCAAGGCATATCTGGGTTCCATCCCCAGCACTTGAAAAATAAAAATCAATAAATAGGTGGGAAGTCTCCTTTGGAGAGAGGGACATGTCACAGAGGTGACAATTACACAATGCTGTGGGTGAATAAATGCCACTGAACTGACACTTTGAATAGCTAAATATCTGTGGTGTGAATTCTACCTCAATTTAAACAACAACAACAAATGGGTCTCACTACATAGCCCAGGCTAGTTCTGAACTCACAGTGGTCCTCCTGCCTCTACCTCTTGAAGGCTGGGATTACATACGTGCCCTACCACACCCCCAACTAATTTCAATCTACAAAAAAGAGAAAAGAAAGATCAGGTGACTTGCCACAGGCACAGACTCCCATCTGTCAGAGTGTGTGTGTGCGGTTGGTTCATCATGATGCCCCAGCTCCCAGGCTGAGTCATCAAGTTAAAGATCACCATGTCAAAGGTGCCTCCATGGCCATTCACATCACTACCTGCATGGGCAGGGCCTGACATTACAGTTCAGGGTCCCAAGGGCAGAGGCTGGATGGTTCTTTGGCCTGTGGTTTTCACATTCGCCTCCTGCTTGCCTGAGTTCTGTATGGTCAGTCTTTCCTGCACACCTCCAGAAACCAGAACTCAGCAGTCCGGCAGGCTCCAGAGTCCTGTGGGGCCATCGCAACACAGAATGGCCTTGGAGGGCCACATAGCATCCAAAGCCAGCTTTGCTCTTCTGAACCTCAGTTTCCATAGCCAAAAACATGACAATCACAGGAAGGTTTTGAAGGAAGGAACTCAAATTGTGTGGCGTGGAGGTGGGCATATTGGGAAAAGGTACCGGGAACTATTGTTGTCACCTGTCATCCTTGGCAGCTCCCAGATGCCATCAGGGGTCATCTGGGTTAGATGTATGTCTGAGGCCACAGCTCAGGGAATGGGCACAATGTGTGGCCACTCAGCAGGCAGCCACTTTTGCCACTCATTCCAACTCTCTTTTTTATTTTTATTTATTGCTTGGTGTTTTGAGGCAGGGTTTCTCTGTGTAGCTCTGGCTCTCCTGGCTCTCTGTAGAAAATGCTGGCATTGAACTCAAAGAGATCCACCTGCCTCTGCCTCCTCAGTGGTAGGATTAAAGGCATGTGCCACCACTGCTCGGCTAAAATGTAGCAGAAGCTGCCCTCAAACCCGTGATCCTTCGACCTCTGCCTCCTTCAGCAGATCATTCTGGCATGTGCCACCATAACTGGCTCTTCCAACTCTTGATTGCCCAAATGTGCTCCCATACTCTCAGACGCTTCCAGAAGCTCACACTGAGAGGCTGTGAACAACAACCAAGTCCTCCTGGGAATGGCAGGGAAAGGGTTTTCCCTGGAAACTGCTCAGCTTTCTGGAGCATTTCTACCTTGTACTGCTCTTATAGCAAAGTCTTAATTTAAAGTCAGTTAATCTCTAAAACAAAAATTCGAGTTCTTCTGAGCTCCCAGTGGAATGGAAGAGGACTGTGGCTCTTAGTCTCCCCTCTTCCGTGAGCCACCCCCCACCCAGGTGCGTGCATGGCTCACACTGCCTGTCACTGCCTCCCTGACCACTTCTCTCATAAAACTCAGAACTAGGAGAGCTACAGGGAAGGCCTGTCTGAGTCATCCCAGTGTTCCACTGATTGAAGGAATGAGGCTCAGAGAGGTTCAGCTAGCTGGCTTGCCTGAGATCAGAGTGGGCGGTTTGGCTAATCTCTGGGCTCTAATCATACCACACCCTGGACTTCTTTAACACCACCCTCCCACTCTCCAAAAGAGTCTCCCAAATGCCTACCTGGACACTGCCCAGATGACCTTCAGTCATTTTGTACAGATGCTGTGTCACTTAGGAATGGGGAGGAAAGGTCATTCTGGCCCCGAGTGGCTGCTGGAAACACCAGCTGGGTCTGTAAAATTCTAGGCAGCACCCTAAACAGAGCCAACTAGAAAAACCACAAAAGACATGTGGTTTGCCCTCTTGTGTCTTCTTATCTGGCACTTAAAAACTAAGATCTCAGTCTCCAAAACCCAGATACAAATTCTCCTGGTACTGGTAGCTGGGTCCTCCAGGCAAAAATGCCACTGTTCCAGAGGCCCTGTGAGGCAGTTCTACAAACTGAGCCCGCAGATGAGAAAACTGAGGGTTAGAGGGAGGGAACACCTTACCTTAGATCTCAGGACTATCAGCATCAGAACAGGGTCTCAAGTCAGCCCTTTGAAGCCTGAATTCTGTGTGCACAGTGACATGGCTTTGAGTCTGCCAGCCTGGCTTTACAATTCCTCCAGGGCCTCGTGAGGACAAAGTATGTAATTGTACAGAAATACTTCAAGCCAGCTGGGTGGTAGTAGCGCACACCTTTAATCCCAGCACTTAGGAGGCAGAGGCAAGGGAGTTCAGTGTGAGTTCGAGGCCAGCTTGTTCTACAGAGTAAGTTCCAGGACAGGCTCCAAAGCTACCCAGAGGAACCCTGTCTTGAACACCCCCCAAAAAATAAATAAATGAAAAAGAAGAAATGCTTCAAGCCTGTGCCCTGCACCAATAGACACTCCAAATCATCACATCTGTGGCTGATAATCCTCTCCCAGAGATGAATAGGGTGTCCCTCCTTGATAGCCTTACTAACACAATGCCTTCTCCTCTCTGGAGCCTTCAGTACGCCTCCAGACACACAAACTAGGCAGCAAGAATTAGGAAGAGGCTCCAATCTTACCTGAGTTGGAGCGTGGCCTTTGTGAATCCTTTTGACCTCAGAGGTGACACCCAGTCTGTAGCCAGCAGCCCTGCTGGACTGCCACTTGTCTGCTGGAAGGTCTGAGGCCAGCTGATGATGGTCACTCAGAACCACAGAAACCTGGCCTGTCTGGAGTAGGCTGACCTCAGCCTCCTAGCTGCACTTAGGCTGGCTGTTTTCTACAAACATTCTGCCAGCAGCAAACCTCATCCATGTCCTAAAACCAGTAAGCTCAACTTTTGCTCCTAACATGAAAGGACTTGGGGAGAAAGGCTCTTGATTTTCTTTGGAAAGGGACTCCTTAATGTCCTGATGTCCTAACAACTTTGGCTCACACAAGCCCCCCAAGCTTTGGATGGGTGGAGAGTCTTCATAGTTTATACCTGTCTGGTTGAGACCCTCACTCACCACGTCTCTCCCAGACCACTAGACCAGCTTTCTGCCCGCTCCTCCCATTTCATCCTATGCCTCCTCTCCCTCCAAAGCCTGACCTCAAGTTTCTTTGCTTGCTAGCACCAGGAATGCCACATAAGCCTGAGGCTCAAGTCATCCCCCAGGTGAGAAGTTTGGGCCAGGACCTGGTGTTATCTGACCCTGTCTGGGCATCCAGTCTTATTTCCTCCCAGCTCCACTCCTGCCTCTTATCACACCCTGGCAGGTTCATGTTCTGTGGGTAAGGGACCCCAAGCACCCATTCTGCACCTGCCCATCCTCAGGGGCTGTTGGAATTAAATGAGATCTAGAATGCTGGCCCAGAGGAGGTGCCCTGTGCGTGGTCAGTGTTTATATCCTACCCTCCTGCCAGCAACCATAGTACCCACCCTTTCAGCCCCTGCTCTGGACCATCGTGAGCTGAGGCTGCTCAATGGAAAGACAGCTGACCACGGGGCAGGGTCCTGGGGGTAGATCAGGCCAGGTTTGCAGCAGCATAGCTCCTAATGGATGTGATAGTCACTATCCAGCAGTACATGGATGGGCTATGTACCCCACATGTGGCTCCTTCTCCTGTTTTCATCACCCTGAACAACCCCCAGAAGGGAGAGCCTGGTCATCTCTGGCATGCAGCTCTAAAGGGACACTGTTGCTAGCTTCTGAAGGGAGGTGACTCCTGGCAGGCTGAGGACAAAAGCAACTCTGTCCTCATGCCTGGTGGCTGCCCTGTCACATCTTGGAGAGGAGCAGTGCACAAGAGGCTCACGGGGACCATCATTTCTCACAGAAATGTGCTGGTGTCTGGAGGTCAAGCCTGGCATCAGTGAGGAGGAATGCAGGGAGCAGCCCCAGTGATGCTTAGGCTTAGGCAGAGGTAGAACAGCAGGTACAGAGTGGCTCAGAAGCTGGGTGAGGGAGCATGCCATCAGAACTAGGCAAGGTTCAGCATTTGGAGGGTGGCATTTTGGAAGGCATGTGGACACACAAGTGCCCCAGCCACCAGCCCAACCCTGGGACTTTTGCTTGTGTGGGTTCTCTTTTACATTTCTATGACAGTGTAATATTTTTATATCAGATTGTCCATGTGGAGCCAGCAGTGTCTGGCTCCAAGGCAGCCCTCACTGAACTACAGATACTCACTTCACAGATTAACTGTGTCCTGTGGTCATTATATTTTGGGGCCACTAGGGAATGAACCTACTAGAGCCTCCTGCATGGTTGGTGAGCATTCTACTGATGAACTGTGGTGGTTCTAAATCATGTCCCCGATGTCCTTGATGCATCTTGCATTGAGCTGAGTGTGGAATCCCTGGCATTAGTGATGGTGACTTACAAGGGCAATACCAGAAGACAGAGGGGAACTGCCCTGTGAGCACTAACTACAGTTTCCCTATTCAGAACTAAGGAGACAGAGGCAGGAGGATTAGGTGTTCAAGGTCATCCTCTACTATATGGAGAATTTGAAACCAGCCTGGGATACATGAGATCTTGTCTTCAAATAAATAAATAAATAAGATCCCAGAAAGCTGCAATCTCCTTTCAACTGCATAAGGACACAAGGAGAAGGGACCCTCTGCACCAGGAAAGAAGACATTGCAGATGAAAGGGTTGTCCACATCTTGGTCTTGAACTTCCAGTGGTCATTTTTGTGAGGAGTGGATGGCTAACCGGGACAGAGTTCCAGACCCTGTAAAGCAAGCTTTGGCAGATGCCTTCCTCGGAACACTCCTGTGCAGAGCTCAACTGCTCACACAGAGAAGATCTGAGTCAGCCAATCTGCACCAACCCATCCTTGGTCCCTGGCCTCCAGCAGCTGCCAGCTCCACCTCCCTCATTCCTTTCAGGCTTGCACACTCCCACCACGCGCACAGTCCCTTCTTTCCCCTTCCATGTATACAACCCTCCTTCAGACTGCACGCTTTCTCCCACAGTCCCTAATTTAACACATGTGCCAAACCTGGGCAAGTGATGAGCAAGCTCTCCTGGGAACATAGCATGCGCCCAGCTCACCATGCTTGCCTCAAACTGTGTGCCGGAGGGGCATGGGTGTTGAAGGGAGCACAACCTGCTAGTGATTTTGCTTTCCCCGAGTATGCCAAGGGCTGTGAAATGAAATTCCAGGCCAGGGGAACACATGGCAGCCAGCTCCACGAGGGGAAGCAGGTCCATGTGCTGTGGGAGGCTGGGCTGAGTGAGGACAACTGGAGACGGGCACATGGAGGGACACTTGGTACAGAAAAGCTGTGCCCACAGCCAGCAGAGTCTGACCACAGGTGCTCCTCATAGGTACTTCTGTTCTCACACCATCTTACCATGACAGCAAAGCAAATGAATGAGTGGATGAATAAATGAATGGATGGATGGATGGATGGATGAATGAAGAAATAAGAAAATAAAAAGGCCAGTGTACATCTGTGTATGTGACATTCAAAACAGACAAAAGCAAACAGAATCTATGGGGATGGGACCAGAATGGCTCTTGCTTTGGAAATGTTGAGGGAAAGGGATTTCAAGGAATATTTCAGGTGATGAGACTGTCCTGTCTCTTGGTTGGAGGAGGTGTTATAAAGTCGTAAGCACATACAGTTTTTTTAAAATTTGTCTTTAATTACATATACGTGTGTGTGTGTGTATACACATCTATGAGTGCAGATGCCTAAAGAGATCAGAGGTGTTGGATCCCCCAGGAGCTAGAGTTACAGGCAGTTGTGAACCTTCTGACTTGGGTGTTAGGAACTGAACTAGGGTCCTCAAGAAAAGCAGTACATGCCCCAAATAGGTGAACTGTCTCTCCAGCCCCACATTAATTGTTTTGTTTGCTTTTTGTCTATTCCCCAAAAGAAAGACTGAGAGAAAGAAGAAGAGAAAAAGGGAAGGAAGAACAGGGGGAGGATGAGATGGGTGGAGAGAGGGAGGGAGGAAGGGAAAGAGAGAAGGGCAATGTTGACACTATGAACCGCATTGGTTCCATAGTGTCCTCCGCAGGTCCCGTCTTTGAACTTGAGCTTCTCCATTCTTAAAACGGAAAATCACTTGGTTTTCTGAAAGCCTATACCCTGTGCCTGGAGGATGGGGCACTTGGTCATTTGTCTCTTCCCTTGATTGTTCTCTCACATTGTCTTTGCCTATAGAATGGAATGAAGGGCTAGTGGTAGCCAGGCAGCCCTTGTTGGGAACTTGTAGGGAACTCTGCCTGTCATTGTCCTCCACTCTACTTCTGCATGGCCCAGGCCAATCCCAGCCACCCCCTGTGTGTATATGTGTGTGTGTGTGTGCACATGCTCATGTGTATGCAGGTATGCAGGTATACATGTGTGTCTGGTATACATTCGTGTATTTATGTATGTGTAGGCCAGTGGGTATTCTTTTCAATTGCTCTCTACCTTACTTTTGTTTGAGACAGGGTCTCTCACTAAATCCAGAGTTCCCTGCTTCAGCTAGACTGTCTGGCCAGCAAGTGCACTGATCCTCTTGTTTCCCTGTCCCTGGGACTAGGATCGCAGGCACATATTGATGCTCCTGGGTTTTCCATGCTTGTCTTCACACTTGCACAGCACTTGTGTCCCTGACTGAGCCATCTCCCCAGGCCTCTGACTGTTCTTAAAAACACACTAATGTATGCTGTCTAAAATGCACACTGTATTCTAGACTGTTGTGAAGGACTTTGCTTCTCTCAATGCCCAGCTCTTCTACCCCAGTAAGACTGGATCAGGGTTGCTCCAGCATCCCTCAGGGTCCTCCCTGACTGCTTCCATGTATGGGAGAAGAGCCTTCTATAACAATGCAGAGAACCATATTTTAAGTGTCATTTATAATCTCTGAATCCATGCGCAGTTCTAGAAAGTAGTAACTGAGCAGAGGGATGTGGAGTCACCACGAGGCTTTCTCTTGATGTCAGTCAGGCTCCTTTTAGGCAGAGGGAAGTGTATGTGTAAAAAAAAAAAAGACTTGCAGGACCATGACTGGGTGGATCATTCTGGGATCTTCTGGGGCAGGTCAGCAAGCTACAGACTCCAAAGCAAGATTCTTTTTTCCTTAGGTAAGTATCCTTGAGGAAGTATGTGTTTTGCTCAGGCCTTCAACTGCTTGGGTGGGGCCTACAAGGCCACCCTTCTTCACTTATTTATGGGTAATGGTTACACACTTCAGCTGCAGAATACTATCAAGCAATGCCTATCATAGTGGCTGAGTAAATAGGACTGTAGCCTGATTAGGTTGACCTATAGACTAGCCTGCCCCCTCTCAAAAAGGATCATTCCCACTCTCTTTGATGTCCCTGCAGGAAGATTTTCCCCAGGACACAATTTCCATTGCCTTCTTGGAGGCTGTCTAGGCTGCCTAAATGCCTCTGCCAGTCCAGGAATCTTTCAGGGCACAAGAATTAGGAGCCCATTCTCTCTTCATCTAGTTGGAAGGAGTAACTTATCCAGGCTCTATAATTCCAGCCTGGGCACAGAGCCCAGCTGGGACCCCCTTCCCTGAAGTGTCCAGAGGGCTTTATTTCATAGCCCCAGAACTAGAGGCCCAATGGGAGGCCATGGGGACCCACAGGAACCCCACAGCTATTCAGAGCTAGCTCTATCTCAGCCCTACAGGCATGTGATCTCTCTTTACTCCCACAGGCAACTGCACCACTTCCTCTCTCCCCCCCTCACCTACTC
>LOEQ01000978.1:57626-88897 GCA_001685075.1 Bramus lutescens | reverse complement strand
CTTTGGAAGAGCAGGCAATGCTCTTAACCGCTGAGCCATCTCTCCAGCCCTGATGTTGATCAGCTTTTTAAAGGAAATAATTATTTTTATATATATGTGTGTGTGCATATGTGTCCTTGGAGGCCAGAAGACAGTGTTGGATTTCTTTGGAGCCATAGTTACAGGCAGTTGTGATCTACCTGACTTAGGAGCTGGAAACTGAGCTCTAGTCCTCTTAAAGAGCAGTAAATATTCTTTACTCTTGAGCCATATCTTCAGCCCCAGGTACCAGATTTTTACCAGCTCTGCATTTATACATCTGTTGTTCCTGTTCACCTCCATTTTTCATTTTAGACAAACATTCTGTCAACTAAGTTACATTCTCTGCCCTCTATGCCTTATTTGGTTTGGCTTGGTTTGGTTTTGGTTTTTCAGAGACTGAGTCTCTCTGTGTAACAGCCATACCTGTCCTGGAACGTGATTTGTAGACCAGAGATCCACCTGCCTCTGCCTCCAAGACATGCACCACCACCACCCATTTTGTGTGTGTGTGTGTGTGTGGGGGTCTATGTATTTTTTTTAATCAAGCTTCCTTGATCTCTTTCCTCCCTAGTCCCCTGCCTCACCGTCTGAAGCTATCACCAGTCCTTAGGGAAGGAAGAATGCACACTCTTTTCCCTTGGCTAAGAGAGAGTGTTGAAAGGTTAATAATGCACTCTAAAAGCTTTGCCACCTGTGCTTATTCTTTTAATTACATCTGAAACTGTATGCTTTCTTGTTACCTCATAGGTTAGGCAGCTCCCAGAACCTGGTGTAAAACCCTCTGGGAGGGAAGCTCTATTTTGGCTCAGTGTTTCTGAGCTTTCATTTTCCTATCATGAAAGGCATGGTGGCTGAAAGATCTCAACCTAATGGAAGCCAGGGAGCAGTGAAAGACAGACAGATGGGGCCAAAGACCGCTAACCCAAGGACCCTCCCCCAGTGACTACTTCTTTCTTCTAAGTTTCACCTTCTAATGTTTTCAGCACCTTCAAAAATAGTGCCCTCAGCTGGAGACCAAATGTTCAAATGAGACTGATCCATTCCACCCCAGTCCCCACAGGTTCATGGGCATCTCATAATACAAAATATATTTACTCTATTTCATGAGTCCTAATGTATTATATTTTAATATTGCTCAAAAGTCCCAAGTCTAAAGTCTCTTCTGAGACTTGAGGCAGTCGCTCAGCTACAAGTCCCAGTAAAATAAAAAAATAAAATTGCATACAAAAGGGCACAGAGTAAACATTTCCATTCTAAAAAGCATAGCAGAATAACAACCATTGAGGATTGAACAAAGCAAGATCATAGCCCAACAGGGCAAACTTTAAATCTTGTTGCTCCAAGTCTGTTATCTGAAGTGTGTTGTGACTTTCAATAGGTTTGGACAGCTCTGCCCATTTGGCTTTTCTGTTTTCATGCAACCCATATGGCCTCTCTTCGGTTGGTCCCACTCAGTGCCATCTTCTGCTGTCATAGTTCAGAGACCCTAATTTTATCACACATTTCCTGACCTCTCAGGCATTTCTTTGAAATCTGGGTGGAAGCCCCCATGGCCCTTAAGTGTATTTTTCTTGCCTACTAACCCAACATCACTCAGTAGTGCCTGCTATAGGCGTAGCCAGGCTCCCATAACTACAGCAGTCTCATAGTAAAACAAATCCTGGGGAAACAGCTTCCTAGGTAGCCTTGGCCTTGTCTGGTCGTGGTGTTCTCAAAGCTCTCTTCTCAAGGGGGAAGTATTCTAAATTAGTTTATGTTTTACTACCCTTGAACCTGTGATATGTGGGGTCTGGCCAGTTTCTGAGATGCCCAGAAGACACCTTTTTTTCTTGATGCTAATTCTTGGCTTTTTTATATTGGCTCAGTAGTCACATTTTCTTTGGCTTTAACTTTACCTTTGCTGCTTTTCTGACCACATTGCAAACTTTTCAGCATTTTTTTGCTTTTTTCTTGTAAATTTTAGGAGCTGTTAGCTAAATTCATTCATGGCCGGAATGCTCAGCTACCTTGGCATTTTTAATGGGTCACTTGTAAACTCAGCCTGTCAAAGAGTTTGGAGTTTTGGGAAATGGATAAAATTTAGACTTGATTTTGTTATAATGTAACATGTTCAGTCTCTGGTCCAGATTCCAGCAGTCTTTGCTTCCATCTGAAACCTGTCTTTATTGTTCACATTCCTAGTGGCTTCTGGTCTTCTGAGCTGCTACCAAAATTGTCCATTAAGCTCTGCTGCTAGCATTCTTGACTTTGGTTTGTTTTTCTGAAGTCTTTCATATTCCTGCTGTAAGGCCAGGTCAAAGGCTTCTGACGCCTATCAACAGCCGACAGCAATGACCTCACCTTTCTGGGCCCAATTTTCTGTGTTAGACTTTAATCATCATGACAAAATATCTGACAAGCACAACTAAGTGGGAGAAAGGTTTGTGTTGGTTTGTAGTTTCAGTACCCTCATGGTGGAAGGACATATGGTAGAGCAAAGTCTCTTACCTCCTGACAGCCAGGAAGAGAGAGAGAGAGAGAGAGAGAAGGGGAGAGGACATGGGCGATGATGAGAGATGGACAAATAAGATATCCCTAAGATCTATCAAAATGCCCTACTTCCTGCAGCTAAACTTTGCCCCTTAAGATTTCCAGCATTTCCCAGTACAGTGCCACTCATCTGCAGAAGTTCAAGTGTTCAGCATGTGTGCCTTTGGGGGACATTTCAGATTCAAGCCACAGCACCTTGTATCTTACATGAAATTTCTGGCTATCTCATGATTGTCCCGTTCCTGTTTTTGTCCTTTCCACCCTTCATGCCGCTGAAATCTTGAAGACTTGGCTGACATATTCTTTGTACTTCTGTAACCTGATTTTCAGAAAGAATGAACTCTTTACCCTCCCACATAGTGTTTACTTGATGCCTCAAGCTTTTTTTTCCCCCAATTATTATTATAATTTATTTTATGAGCATGTTTGAATTTGCATGAATCACATGTATGCAGGTGCCTATGGAGGCCAAATCTCCTGGAACTGGAGGTATAGGCAGTTGCAAGCTACTCAGTGTGTATGCTGGGAACTAAACCTGGGTCATCTACAAGAGCAATAAGCGCTAACTGCTGAACCTCAAGCAGTTAAGTCTAGTCTTAGTCCCTCAAGTTGTTTTGTTGTTGATGCTTGCTTATGACATTTTAGGGTTTTGTGTGTTTCTTTGTTTTTGTTTTGCATGGAGGCATCGCCTGGATTTTAATTTCTTGAGGAAACAAAGGAGACTCTTATTTGATGATTCTTTCTAATGTGCAGTATAATCTTTTTGCACGGTACTCATTCATTAGATGTTTGACTGAATTAACTCAGAATCACTTTGCATTGTGATTTCAGAAGGAAAGTACTTGGGTCAAAGTAGCTTTTTGGGAGAATTTTGTGACTTAGTGCAGGGCCCAATATTTAGCAGGTATCAGTAAGTGACAGCTTTTAGCTCATTTGAACAGATGTAGAAAACACTAGAACTTGGTGCTTTAGCTACTTTGGTGTTGGTGTTACCATAGTACCTTATGAGAACAACTTCGGTAATTTTGGGCTCATGGTTTCATAGGATTTTAGTTCATCTGGGAACAGCATGTGGGAACACTTCACTTCATGGTGGCAGAAGCATATGGTGGAGGCTGTTCATATCACAGCAAACCAGCAAGCAGAAAGTGAGACAGGAAATGGGCAGGGATAACATAAACCCAGAGTCATTCCTTTCCAGATGACCTCCTTCCTTCAGCTACTTCCACCTTCTGAAGCGTCCAGTCCCCAAGTAGCACTGTTAATGAGAGACCAGGCATTCAGAACATGAGCCGGTGGGGGATATTGCATATTCAGATTCTTAATTTTGGCCTTTCATGTCCCAGGGCCCATGGTCATCTCATATGCACAATGCATTTAATTCAAATTCAACTTCTTAACAGTTTGACATTGTTCAAAAGTCTGGTGCCGAATGGTCAGCCCTGAGATCATATACACACAGGTAACTTTATATGGATTGAATAGGTTGTATTTATATATTGAGGGAATAATATAGATGTATTTATTTGTATATCTAAACAGTTAAAGAAAATAAAGGCTATGAACAAGAGAGTGCCTGGGAAGGTTTGGAGGGAGGAAAGGGAAGGGGAGAAATGGTATAATTATACTGTAATTTCAAAAAAATAAGAAACTTACAAAAAATAGTCCAATGTCTCTATAAGATTCAAAGTAGCCTCTTAGCTGTTGGCCCGCCTATTTGTGATGGTTAATTTTCATTGTCAACTCGACTAGATTTAGAATTAGGAAAGAAATGTCTGGACATATCTATGAGAGTGTTTTCACAGAAGTTTAACTGACGAGGAAAGATCCATTCTGAACGTGGGTGGTACCATCCCACAGATAAAATGTCTAGGATAAAATGGAAGCCAGGGGAGCACCATCATTTATCTCTCAGTTTCCTGTCTGCAGACAGTATGTGACTAGTCACCGTATACTGCAGCCATGCTTTCCCTGCCATGATGGACTGCAAATCCTCCTTTAAGGTGCTTTGGTCAGATACTTTGTCACAACAGTGAGAAAAGTACTTAACACTTTGTAAAGTCAAAACTGAATCACATGCTTTTGTGTACAATGACATACTAAACCTTACCACCTAAAAGGGAGGAGATAGAATGGAGGAATAGCAAGAAAGTGTGGGCAAAAGCAAAGTTGAAATCCAGGTTGGCAAACAATAAATCCTGTAGCTCCCGGGGCAGGTGGTGATGAGATCTGAGCTTCAGTGACCTGGGTAGCTCCTGGCATCCCACTGCACATGATCTCTCCACTGTACTGGTTCCGTTTGGCATCTTTCTCCAGCAGATGTTCTATGCTCCTGGCATCTCCAATATCTTGGTGTCTGTTATGACTTAGGCTTTTTTTTTTTCCCAACCCTCACAGCTTTTATGCATGGTCTCTCAAGGAATCTGACCTTGTTACACATTGCCTGACCTTCCTAACAAATCTGGGTAGAAGCCTCTATATTTCTGTAACGGTAGCATTCTGCACGCACACCTGCAAAACCTGTATCCATCATGTGGCTTAACTCCAATTCAGTCAGTAACCAGGCTTCTTTGGAGCACAACTGTAGCAGGTTTTTGAGTGCTTGGATTGCTGGACCCTGGGAAAACATTCTCCTAGGCAGCTCCCATCAAAGGAAGGCCTTTCACAGGAATTTTTAATTGTATTCCCCTGCAACCTGCTATAGGTGAGTTTGGCCAATTTCCTATTGTCCAGTGACAGACCTTTTGGCTTCCAGTCTCTAATAATCACACACTTTTTGTCTGCATCTTCCAGCTCAATCCTATTCTCTGCAGATTTTACATTTGTCAAATCTTCTGTTCTGTTTGCTGTCAGTTCTCACTGTAAATCTGGCTAGAAGCTTTCAGTAACAACAGTACCATAGCCCAAATGCTCTTCTGCCACAGTAATTAGCCCATTAGCTTTTTGATTTTGTAACCTTTATTTTTATGTTATGTGTATAGTTGTTTTGCTTGCATGTGTGTTTATCAGGTGTGAGCAGTACCCAAGGAAGCCCGAAGTGAGTGCTTGATCATCTGAGACTGGGATTCCAGGCAGTTGTGAGCTACCCTGTGGGTTCTGGGAATTGAACTAGGATCAACCAGTGCTCTTAACCACTGATCTGTTTCTTCAACTTCTAGTCAATTAGCGTTAAACTCAGCCTTCCACAGAAGTTTTCTGGGCCCCACCAGAATCATATATGATGGTCTTGTAGCATTCTATCCCATTTCTGTAAACTCATTAAATTTTTCCTCACAAGTCATTTCCAGAGGCTACTTTGACATATTTAGTCTCAGGAGACCCTTCTTTTGGTATCATTTTTCTTATCCACTTTTCATTGTTTGTGACCAAATGCCCAACAGAAACAAATTAGAGGAGAAAAAGGTGATTTGGGCTCATGGGTTCAGTTTTTCAGGTCAGGAAGACATGGCTGGGAAGTTAAATGGAAGCATGTGGCAGATGCTGTTCACATCGTGGTGGATGATGAAGCACATGGTGAGATAGAATGGTCATAGATAATATACTCCCAAGGAATTAGGTCCTCTTTCCCCATGACCTTGTCTTCTAGCTAGGTCCCCACTTGCCAAAATTTGTAAAGCCTCCCAAAATTATGCCCATCTGGGAACCAAGCAATTTAAACAAGAGCCTGCGGGGATATTCTGGAGTCGAATCATAATATTGACTTGGTTGATTATTTACACTACTTTTTTTTGAGACAGGGTCTCTCTATGTACTTCTGGTCCTTAACATGTAGACCAGGCTGACCTTGAACACACAAAGATCTGCCTGCTTCTGCCTTCTGAGTGCTGTAATTAAAGGTATATGCCACCAGCACCTGGGTTTGTTTGCACTACTTTATTATGACAGTGCCCACAGTTTTAATTCTAACACATGTATATAAAGTAAACGTCATCTCATCCGCTATATCTACATTTCTTTTTTGGCTTAGGAATGCACTGGAGAGGGCTTTTGCATAGATTCAATATGGAATCTTAAACTATCTTGAGGAAGCTTGTCTGTAGGTAAATAGGTTTTTGTATATGACTTAGGTAGGTTAGTGGAGAATCAGAGTTGTTAGATATTATCTGCTGTTTTTCACTTTAATCTTTCAAAATGTATTTGGGGTAACTGTTGAAAACTCCCAATTTTTCCCCTGTTGCTGAGCTTTGTCCATACCATTCTGTCTCTTTTGTCTTATCAGCATCCCATCCCTCTTGTATTGGGAGCAGATAGGTGACAAATTATGTTTGAATGTTGACACTTTAAATGATGATGATGCTATTTAAGTGTGTGTGCTTTACTGATTAAGTCTTCAAAAGTGGCGCCTGTTGGTTCCAATAGTACATGGAGCTCCTTCCCTGGAGTAGCATATTAATGGTAGTTTATTGTATTAGCTATTTTACATTTATCTCTTTTCTTAATCATTGGAACTTGTGTATTGCCAATCTCTTAAAATCTGCTCCAGAGATTTGGAAATGATAGTATTGTCTCAACAGATGAACTTGCTGTATTGCTAGTGTCTGTTACAAATACAGGCATTGGGGGCAGCGAATACAGAATATTTGAGAGTCTTCTCTGTGTGTGCGTGTTTCTAGCCTGAGCAGTGAATGAATGAGTTATAAGAATGTAAGGTGTGGGGGGTTATGAGGGTGTGGCCAAGTAAGTATTTAACATGAGTCAGTTGGTTCTGTGGAATGTAAAACACATGAGGGTAAATGAGTAAAAATAAAACTATGCCACAGCATACTTTCAGGTACAATGTGTGTGCGCATGCGCATGGACGTGCATGCATGTTAGTACTATGTAATTGGGACACAGGCATTTAAATGAGTAGGAGGGGATTTGTTTTTCTTTCACCCTGGAGTCTGTTTCTAACTCAACTGTATTTTCCAAAGCATCTTTGAAGTAATAGCCAATGCATCACTATTTCAAAATTGAGTCTGACTACAGCTTTTCTTTGGGCGGGTGAGGTAATAAGGATGTTCTTCATTTATAACCCCAGATTTGGGCTTTTCCTGATTCATCCTCCCAAGGTGCAGTTATAGATACACCACTACATCTGTCTTTATGTTTTTGTTGCAGACTTTTGCTAGGACTCTGAAGGAATGTTATAATAAGCCTAAAGTTAAAGTTAATTTTGTTAAAGGATAGTGTGTGTGTATTAGCAAGTTTTTTTTTTATTGCTTTAACGAAGTATCTGAGGTGGCTTGTTTGCAAAGAAAAGAGATTTGGCTCACAGTTTCTGGAGGTTCAGGGTTAAGGTAGGTAGTCCCATTGATGAGGATGATGGGTATGTTTCCTTATGATGGAAAGGGCTGGCATCTTTCTGAGGTTTCCACTGCAATGTAGTTTGCATAATGTAGTTTTGGGTATTAGTAGCTGTTAGAAAGCTTACTGGTTTTTTTTTTTAAATAATACCAAAGCTACAGAGAAACCCTATCTCGAAAAACCAAAATAAAATAAAAGATTTGCTATTTTATTTGAGTGTGTGCATATGTGTGTCTGTCACGTTTGTGCGAGTGCCCAATTTATGAGCTGGAATTACAGGTGTCTGTGAGCTACCTGATGTTGCCTAGGAACTGGACTGGAGTCCCCTGGAAGACCAGCAAGCTCTTGTAACTGCTAAGTCATCTCTCCAGTCCATAAAGCTTATTCTTCATTTTATTTATGTGAGTGAGTGTTTTGCCTGCATGTATGTAGGTTTAATACGTTTTACAGTTCGCAGCTGTAGAAGTTTTTATACCTAAGCACTTTGACAAGCTGCAGTTTTACATTGAAAAATTATATACATGCTATGAGCTAATATTTTACATGATAAAATGTTTTACAACTTTAACAGACTAAGTTTTGTGGAGAAGTATCTATGTCTGAGAAAACAGAAAGATGATAAGTCCCTGTGGAGCAATTTCCACAGTACAAGACTGGCCCAGAAAGTGTCCTGGAAGGAAAATTGTAGCACTTCAAACAATCGAATGAATTAAATTGATTGATAACTTTCAGTTAACTGCTGCCCTGGTTTGTAACATTGACCGACCTTTTGATTTCATTTGCCTTCATTTGCCTGGCAAGAACTGCTTGGCTGGTTACCCCAGTTGCAAGAAGATAGATAGATAGCTCTGCAGTCCCTCACCTCCAGGCAGCTGACTGGTGATAAGTCTGTCTGGTAGGTAGGTGTTCTGTTCCTGCTATGGCACCTGCACTGTCAGTATACCAAACAGTTGTCCCTTTCTGCTCAGGTCTGAAGGGTGAATTCTTTCACCTACATGCCAGTTCTCTCCGCAGGATTCATCATGTTTTGCAGTAACAGATTTTCTGAAAACCTTCTTTTGTTTGTTTTCTAACTTGCTTAGAAAAAAAAATTGTTTTTGAGACAATGTCTCACTATGTAGCTCAGACGGATTTGAAACTCACTGTGTAGACCAGGCTGGCCTTGAACTCACAAAGATCCACCTGTCTCTGTCTCATGAGTGCTAGCATTAAATAGTTGTGCTTCTATTCCCAGATTAGAAATTTTAAATGCATATTTTAGAGTGAAGTTTTCATTGTTCCTATTTCAAGTTTTAATTTTATAAATTTAGTTGTTTATTTTTCATCCATTTCATGTTTTTTAAAATTAAGGAATTTTATTTTTTTAATTTTTTTGAACTGGGAAAGATTTTATTTTTTATATGTGGTTATAATTTTATTATCTTACACAAGTAATTTTAGACTTTAGTTTCTTCTGCTTGTTTTTATTTCTCTCTTAAGGAGTAGCTGTGTCAAGTGTGAAGCAACATGAGCAGATCTAGGACAGTGACTTAGAATTTGTGTTAGTCCAGCTTCTCCAGGTAGACAGGACAATTATATAGTATGTGAATATATGAGAAAGGCTCATACCAATTACTGCAGCTGACAATCCCCATGGAAGGTTGCCTGGTGCCCTGTGATGTTGGTGGTATAACTCTCTCTAAGTCCCAAGGCATCCTTGTATTGAAGAGAGGCCAATGGTAAAACTCGTAGTTGGAGATCAAAGTCTAAAAGCCTAGAGGACCCAGGATAAGCCCTGGTGTACAAGCCCAAGCGTCTGAAGGACCAGGGTTGGTTGCAGTTCTCAGAGGGGGTGCTCAAGCCACTTCTATGTTTTGTTCTTTCTACATTCATTCTGCAACATCCAGCTGGATAGTGTTAAGTTTGAATCTGACATGTTCCCTCCTCTCCCCAAGCTGAGAATGTTTTATTGAAAGACCATGGAACCTGAGGGAAAGGAGAGACTGATGAAGTTATGTCACTTGGAGGCTATAGCATAGACCTATTATTGATCTTATTTTCTGATTCCTGATCTGTTGTGATGAGGCGAGCAGGCCTGCTTTTCGTCCCACCCAGCTCCCGCATAGCTAGCATAGCCCCGGAAATAATAACACGGAAACTGTGTTCATTTAAACACTCCCTGGCCCATTATTTCTAGCCTCTTAAAGAATTTTATTATCATTTTTGTGTGTGTAATGTATATATGTGTGGGTGCATGTGCCTTGCCTTGGTGTGTGTGTGTGTGTATGAGGGTCAGAGGACAGTTTTGTGGAGTTGATTCTCTCCTTCTACCTATATATGGTTTCCAGTATTGAACTTAGGTAGCCAGGCTTCAGCAAACACCTTTACTTGCTGAGCTATCTCACCTGCCCTAATTTCATTTTCTTTAATTATTTTTCCAAGAAATCCTTTAGGATTCCATTCCATTTGTTTTTGCCTTGGGCTTTTGTTTTTTGGCTGTGTATTTTTGTATAGGTACAGTTTGTCTATTTCATTTGTGTATATAATTCCCATTCCCTTTGGTTCACATCTCTTAAGTTTTTAATTTTGTAAACTGTTGAATATGAAGTTCACCCCTGCTAGGGAAAAGGAGCATCTTTTTTAAAGGCAAATAAACTACTTTTGTAGCCCCACTGAAGTACTCAACATCTGACACATCTAAGTGAACTGAGCATCTGCCCTGGTTATTGTAAAGTGAGAAGATGCAAAGGTTTTCTTCTGTACATAACTTTTCAAACCAGAGACATTAATAGACACCCATCAAAGCTTTCACATCTGGGCATGTTTGACAGTTGCGGGGGCAATAGAGAATTGGTCCAGATTGGATGGGAAACTTCCTTTTATTGACTTATCACACATATAATCTATCTCACGATTGTTCTGCTTTGATGGAAATCTAGCCAGCGCTCTATAGAACTTACTGCTTTCACCTACACTAGACTCATTAAACCGTGGTTCTTTCTTTTGTCTTTATCTTTGTTCTTTCTTTTCTTCCTCCTTTTTTTCTATTGATGGTGGTCTAACCCAGGCTCATGCCTACCAGCACATGCTCTGCTGCTAAACTACTCTCCTTTTTCCTCATCTTTTTAATGCACAGGTTTCTGCTGGGCATGGTCATACTTGCCTTTAATCTCAGTGCTTGCAGAGTCAGGCAGATCTCTGTGAGTTTGAGGTCAGCCTGGTCTTCATGGTGAGTTCCAGGCTATGCCTCATAGTGAACCCTATCTCAAAACAAAACAAAAACAATCTGGGCTGGAGAGATGGCTCAGCGGTTAAGAGCATTGCCTGCTCTTCCAAAGGTCCYGAGTTCAATTTCCAGCAACCACATGGTGGCTCACAACCATCTGTAATGAGGTCTGGTGCCCCTTCTGGCCTACAGGCAGAATATTGTATACATAAATAAATAAATAAATTTTTTTTAAAAAAAAAGCAATCCTTTTATTTGTTCTTTGACAATTTTATACATATATACAATGCATTTTGATTATATCCACTTCAACTCCCTTTCTACTCTTCCCAGACACCTCCTAAGACAGTCCATCCCCCTCCCTTCTTCTCTAATGCAGCCCCACCACTAGTCATTTACAGTGACCCCATTGTCTTTACCAAGTGGGGTTCCCCATCAGAGTTATCATCTGGAGGGGCATCACCTGCTGTGTACTCCCATGGCCTCTGGCACTTCTCCTTTTATTTATTTTTGTATCCCCACTGAATCCAATTCGTGCTACTTGTTGGAATGCTCGCTGATTGTGATGGCTTGTTCTTATGCAGGAAACTACAGCTACAGTAGTTCACGGGTGCAATGTCTGTGTCCTGCCATAGCACATCTCATCCAGCTCTTATGTTCTGACCGTGACAGTCAGAGCCTGAGGGAGGAGAAAATTGATAATAGTTTTCCATCTAGGGCTGAGCATTTCTATTTTATAAAAATATTTACTTAGTTAGTATCAGGTAGTAATCTAAGAATAGTCCTGTGGTATGAAAAGAATTTTAATTGCTAGTGGGGAGGCTATATTTCCTAGTATAGATTATCATTTTGTTTCTGCTACTGACTAGTAAAAATGAAGTTGCTTAGTCTTTATTCAGCTTTTCCTATTGTCATAAAAAAGAATGTGGTCCCATACTAGTTTTTTTTTATTGTATTTCTTAAAAATAAGCTTTTTTCATTTCCTAAGACTTAACACATAGAATAGAGCAGAAAACTAGGTATAGAGAACTGTCCATTTGTATTTAGTTTTTTTAAATACATACAGGAAGCAAGTGAATTGAATCAGCTTTTAGCCCTTCTTTACTGTTTTCAGTGCTAGTTTTAGTTTGGGCTGTAGATTCTTCATGGTTCTTCTTTTGGTTATACGTAGGCTTTGGAGGCTGGGCCCTTCCTAAAGAGAATGAGAAGTGTCTACTTCAAATCGTGTGCCAAGGTCGGGAATAGCAAGCAAGGCTTATTTAAAAGTAATTTAGAAGTATGTAACTGCTTCATGTATGGGCACACTTCATGTTTGTTGGGCAGAGTGTGCTGGAGTTGGGGATAGCTAGCAAGGCTTGTTTACAAGTGTGTAACTGCTTCATGTTGTGCAATTCATGTTTGCTGGGCAGGCACTGCATAGAATTTCCAGATCCCCCCCACCCAAAAAAAGTAGTTTCTGAAAGCCAGAATCTTAGGATTTCAGATATCCTTGCCTTTGTTCTCTTCTGTTTCTTTTCCTTTTCTTCTCCTTCTCATTCTCCATTTATTTATATTTCAAACATTTATTTATATGTGTGTTTTATGTTTGTGTAGGCATGCATTTGGAGGTGAGAGGACAGCTTGAGAAAGTCAGCTCTTTCCTTCCACTATGTAGGTCCTGGGAATTGAACTCAAGTCATCATAAGGCTTGGTGACAAGTATCTTTACCTGCTGAGCCATCTCTCCATTCATCCATTCATCTATCCATCTAGTCTTTGTGTAAAAGTCCTATAGATACCCAAGTTAAATAATTATGGGAATAAACCTGCCAGTAATAAAGACCTTTTAGCACTAGGTATGTTAACAAAAAGCATGCTCTTTGTAGTGAGGAAGGACTAATTAAAACACAGACTGGGGCAGGTACTGCAGAAACATCCTATGAGGTAGAAGAGAGTGGCTGCAGGATTCACAGGGAAGTGGAATTTGGCATACTGAGGAATGAAACCAAAGCCTACTAGAAGAGTCTGGAAAATACTGAGGGATAAAAACCTTTGGGTTGTTGTCTATGTGTTGGCAGTACTGTGCACAGGGCCTGGTGGTAGGTTGCCTGTGATACATGCCAGGTGGAAAAAGGTGAGTTAGAATCCTGGGTGAAGGCCTTATACCCACACCAGTAAACTCACAGTTGTTTTCCTCACAGTGCTCCTACACTGTTATTTCCCAAGCCTCTCTCCCGGAGTTTAGTCTCCTGTGTTTGGACTTAGGAAATCATTAGTGCAGTGCAGTTTTGATCACCTGCTAAGGCCTAAGAATTCTGCTAATAAGTAGGACATGGAGTGTGTCACAGTTTTTACTGGAAACCTTGCAGCCTCGTTTGTGACGAAACCTACCCTAGAAGCCGGAAGTAGTCTAAAAGGATGTCATGGCTCAGTGTGCTAAAGATGGTGACTGCCTGTGCTGGCAGAGATGATGACCTGGAGGAGTAATGGAGACAGGAGGCTAGACTCCCACTGCTGATGGCACTAGCATTTCAACAGTACTCATACTGTTTGAAACCTTTCTAAGAATAATTACTTTTTCTCTCTTATGAATCACTTTTCTTTTACAGTTTTAAATTCATTTGTGCTACTAAAACTTTCCCTATCTAGAGTGATGATTTTTAAAATATTTTTTTTCATTTTTATGAGCATTGACTGGTGTATGCCTGTATGAAGGTGTAGGATCTCCTGAAACTGGAGTTACAGACAGTTGTAAGATGCCATGTGGGTGCTAGGAATTGAGTCCTGGTTCCTCTAGAAGAACAACCAGTGAGTGCTCTTAACCTCTGAACCATCTCTGTAACCCCTAGAGTGATAATTTTTAACAATGTTAAATATTTTCTACTAATATCCTCTTATTTTGCCCCTTGAAGTCATTGTGACTGGTGTCACCTGTTTCTGTTAAAGTGAGGCTGGGGGGTTGCTTTAACTAACTATGAGCAGTTCTCATCCAAGAAGCAGCTTTCAGAGTGTCAAGGCATACTTTGGGACATACTTGATTTCTTCAGTCCCCATATTAGTTCAGTTCCAGATGGTAACTGTTTTGTTACCTGTATCCCAGGTGGATCACACTTGGTAGTGATGGCCTTGAGCGTCCCTGCCATAGCTAGATGAAATATGTGGTATGAGGGAGTTGCAACCCTTTTGAGTTAAGACGTTAAAATTTAGGGGGTTGTCCTAAATTGTGTACCTATTTTTAACTGAACCCTTTTTCCTGGTTACCCTGATCATCTGACCTTTTCTACATTGTTCATTTGTTCTTGCTGTCCCATAGAGCCTGACCTTGTCATTGAACCATCCACAAGTACATTGAGCTGTAGTTTAATTTGACTGTTGGAATTAAGTCTGATAAAGCATGATTTCTACCCTGTCTTCATGGGAGAGGGATTTGTAACTGTTAGAAAGGTTAACAAGTCTTTAGCTTAGCAATGGTCATTTGCAGGAGTGAGTCAAAGACAGTGTCCAGTAGAACTTCTGGTCAGCGTGAATGTCCCATATTCTCACAGTAATCACCAGATGTATGTGGTATTTGGGCACTTGAAGTGTGGGTAGTGAGACAGAAAGACTGCCTTTTTGTTGTTTTTCACTGTTTCAGCCCACTTTGGCCTCTAACTCTAGATTCTCCTGCCCAGCTTCCAGGACACTACAGTTCTAACATATTCTGCCCTATTCAGGTCAAGAAACTGATTTTAACCTGGATTGTGCAGTGGTGCTCTAGAGTGGTGTGGCTTGATAGTGCTGCTGGGAAGGAGGCGAAACATTTGCATGCTGTTTAGCCCATGATGTAAAGAGATGCTAAACTTTCAGGTGCTCAAATTGTGCACTCCTATTTAAAAAGCTCTTTTGTAAAACTTACAGAAAGCATATAAGGTAAAGGAGCTGAAATAAATATCCTAGTGCTAGTAGGACTCTCCCAAAGTAAGTGTACTGACTGCCACAGTAGCCAGGCTCTTATAGCTGTCCCTCCTTGCCACTCTGTGAATGGCTGCACTGGAACACAGAAGAGTCTAGGAACAGTCAGATGTTATCTGTATTATCTGCCATAAAGATACTGTGGACTACGAAGGTGACTTAGTTAATAAAGTGTTTACCACGCAGTGCAAGCAGGAGGACTTTTTCAAGACAGGGTTTCTCTGTGTAATAGTACTAGCTGTCCTGGAACTTTGTTTGTAGACCAGGCTGGCAATGAACTCACAGAGGTCCACCTGCCTCTGCCTCCCAAGTGCTGGTATTAAAAGCGTGTACCACCATGCTCAGCAAGATATTTAATTTTTTAAAGATTTATTTATTCATGTATTTTATATATATGAGTATTCTGTCTTCATGCACACCAGAAGAAGGAATCTGACCTCATTATAGGTGGTTGTGAGCCACCACATGGTTGCTGGGAATTGAACTCAGGACCTCTGGAAGAGCAGTCAAATGATCTTAACCACTGAGCCATCTATCTCTGCAGCCCCCAAGATATTTAAATACAAAAATTTTAATACAAGTTTGTGTGTGCATGAGTGTATGCATATGCATGTGTGCCACAGCATGCATGTGGAAGTCAGAGACAACTTGCAGGAGTCAATTCTCTTCATTTACCATGTGAGTTTCAGGGATGGAATTTAGGTCTTCCTGGCTTGGATGCAAGTGCCTTTACCTGCTTAACCATCTCGCTAGCCCCTAAAGATATTTAATGAAACAGATATAACTGGCATTTGTGTTTTGTTTCTTTAAATGGATCCACATTTTGTTCTGGAATAAATTTACTTCAGACTAGAGAACTTTGCATATTTCCTGTAGGGCAGATTTGTCAGGAATAAGTTCCTTCAGTTTTCACATGTTTGAAAAAGTCTATTTCACCTTGGCTTTGAAAGGTAGCTTTGTAAGTGTGGAGTACTAGGGTGATGGGTGTTTTGGTGTTCTAAGTCTTGCCCCATTACTTGCTCACTTACACGGTTTCCAACCAATACAGGACGCTCTCCTTACATTTGAACACAATGTTTCTGCTTTACTCTAGTCGCTTTAGGATTTTTCTTTTGGTTACAGGTTGGAATTATTTTATTGTGCTGAGCCATTTTCTGCATGTTTCATGCACTTGGAGTTGCTTGAATGTCTTGCTCATTTAATTTCTATCAATTTTGAAATTTAATTATTTAAAAACATAGGGTGTGTGTGTGCACATGCATGTAAGTTTTAGTCTATTTAAGTGAACCTATTTTTCTTCTCATTTTTGTCTCCTGTTTTGAATAGTTGTCAGACATTGTAAATTTTATCTCCTTAGGCCTGGTGTTTTTGAATTCCTATATTCTTGGGCTTTGTTCTGACAGCACAGTAAAGTTAACTGAAAACAGTTTGGTTCTTTGGGGTCTTGTAAGATGTGTTTGGGGATAGTCATGGTTGCTGGTGCCAGGTTAGGAGATGGAGGCTGGAGGATCAGCTCAAGACCAGGCTATCCTGATCTACACGAGATCCTGTTTCAAGACATCACTATCACAACCATCACCACCCCCAAAAGAGAACCAACAGAAGATTTGTTAGGCAGGACCAGACCAGTATTTAGACAATGGCTAATTCTTCCCAAATACAAAAACCAGACTTGCTGAGTTATGAGTTTCCTGACCTGGCTGGAGGTACTGCTTACTGCTGTTGGGGGATCAGGTACGGGGATTCATCCTGTGCTGTGGGGGCCTCTGTTACCACCAGAGCTGACAGAGTAACTATCTGTGTGAGGCAAGAAGGAAATACCATTCAGCATGACTTGGTAGCTTGGTTCAAACAGCTAGAGTCTGACCCCAACAGTTTATTGTAGGTATAGTTAAGTACAGCACAATTTGGTAAAATGTTTCCTGGTATAACACAATCCCATGTGCACAAGGAGACATGATTACATCAAAATTCTTCTCCAAGTACTATCGCTTATTCCATGAAGATGGTTCTAGAGATATAGGCTACATGTGTTATCTTAAGGGCCTAGGGGAGGATCTGGTATGGTTTCAGTCATACAGGTAGCATAGAGATCATTTAGCTCATTAGCCGTCTTTGGTCCTGGTTCTGGGAGTTTGGGGGAGTCAGGTATGTCCTGGCCCTACAGATAGCACAGGGGTTACCGAGACCAGGAGTAGTGGGTGGTATCAAAGGACCCTTTCACAGGGGTCACATATCAGATATTACGATTCATAATGGTAGCAAAATTACAGTTATGATGTAGCAATGAAATAATTTTATGGTGGGGGGTCGCAGCTTTAGGAAAGTTGAGAACCACTGACATAGGCTATTAGCCACCTTCATTCCCATCTATCTTCTGGGCAGCAAACAAGTTGTACTTTTTTCCCTTTGAAAAGACAACCCTGTGTGTTTAACACTAGTGGTTTCCCTAATGCTTATCTGTGAGTGCTCAAGGACCTTTGTGCTCCCAGCCCTGGCCTTGGATAGTTCCTTACTTATGGACACCCAGCTCCGCTGTTTCTTTGTTGTGCAGACCTTTCTCTACTGCCCTGTGAGTTCCGCTGCCTGGATTCCCTTACTCTCCTTCAGCTGTTCAAGTCCCTTCAAGTCTTGGCTGTTTTTTCACTAAGTAACTTGTCAGTTTGTTTCAAGTGTGCTAGGACCGAATATTTTTACTGGTATCTGTCAGAAATCTTGCCTGGGAACCAAACTATGGAAAATGTTGTAATTTTGAGGGACAGCTGGAAAATATCAGCTGATTGAAAAATGCAGAAAAATCTTTGCTTTAACTTAATTACGTTTCATAGTTTAATAAAGGATTTTTGAAGTCCTTTTTGTGAGGATTTTTGAAAGTAGCAAAACACTTATTAACACATATTAGTCAAATGAGTTAATTGTACAGTGGATTTAGAATTGTTTTCTGTATATTGAATTGTGTAAATTTTATTGACACCTGGGAAACTGAGGAGTACGTTTTTGTAAGGAATGTCTGTCTACCTTTCACTGAAGATGCTGCTCTGAGTCATGCTTGGGGGCTGAAATTCACAAGCTGATCAATGTTGCTTCCCTCGTTTTTATTTTCTAGCGGGCTACATAGCTAGACTTTGCATTAAAAAACCCAAACCTAAAAGATGAACAAATAAACCCGTTACTAGACATATTGAAAGTGTGTTTGGGGGATGGTATTAAAGGAAGAGTGAATTAGAAGTCCAGTTAGGAGAGGCCACAGCAGATCTGACAGTGTCGCCTGTGTAAGACAGGTCTGCTTTATCTCCAGTTTTATGAATTCCTGATTATCATCCCTAGTTTTTAGCCATACAAAATACATAACAATGACTTGTGAATCTAAGTTTAAAGATTTTTCTATAAACATTTTACCAGTCCAGCCTCTTGAGATAGGAAATGATCATTAGTGTCATTGCGCACAAGCAGAGATCAGTCACCCTTATTCTCATTCCAGATGATATCAAATTTTTAAATTTACAGTGTCACTTAGTTTAAAATGCTACACATAGTTTAAAATTAGTTTAAACTACACTTAGTTTGAAATTACTCCACAGGAAAAATGTTACAAGTTACCAGTTACATTTTTAAAAGGAGGAACACCTTCTTTTAAAAATCATCCTCACTGAGCAGTGGTGGTGCACCCCTTTAATCCCAGCACTCAGGAGGCAGAGGCAGGTGAGTCTCTGAGTTGGAGGCCAGCCTCGTCTACAGAGTAAGTTTCACAACAGCCAGGGCTACACAGAAAAACCCTGTCAAGAAAAAAACCAAATAAATAAATAAATAATACATCAAGATAAAAGTCGTCTTACGACTTTGTGTCTACATGTGACTCATTTTTTTGTTTGTTTGTTTCTGTAGGTTCTGCCAGAGACTGACATTTGGCCTCAATGTGAAATGAAAGTTGAAAATTGCATCTCCGTTTGTGTCGCTATCATGGTATTGACTCACTGGTCATGCCTGAAGAGGGAAACTGTGTTCTAGAGAGCTGACTGCTGCGTGGTCACTGCCTGTCCTCCATGTCCAGCTCCTCTCCTTTCTGCTGGAGTGAAATTCTCTCCGGATACCAACAGAACATCTGCTGTAGAAAATGCTTTTTGTTTTAAGGATGTCAGCAACCTAAGTTCATGCGCCCTGTCTGTACAGTTGTTGTGGATGGTTTGCCATCTGAAAGCACCTCACGTTCTTATCCAGGCCCCGTGTCTGTTTCTGACATGTCTCTGCTTCATGCATTGGGCCCAGTGCAAACCTGGCTGGGACAAGAGCTCGAGAAATGTGGCATTGATGCCATGATTTATTCTCGGTATATCCTCAGTCTTCTGCTGCATGACAGCTATGACTACGACCTTCAGGAACAGGTATTGATGTGTGTTAAGTGCTTTATGACATTTGATGGCTGTGTCTAGTTATATTCTATTTTTGTGATTAAATACCCTAACAGAAGTTTAACTTAAGGGAGAAAGTTTATTTGGCTCAGAAATTCAGATTATGGTTCATAATAGCAAGGCAGTCACAGTTGCAGGAGCAAGAGAGAACTGGTCTCATTATATCCTGTAAGGAACAGAGTAACAGTGAATGCATGCATGCTACTGCTCAGCTTGCCCTCTCCATTCTGTATGGCCCAGGGTACTCTGCTCAGGGAATGTGCCACTCATAATGAAGATAGGTCTTCCCACATCCACCTGAGAATCCCTCTTACATTCTCAGAGGTGCCTTAATCCAGACAATCAATCCTTCACAGGTGTGCCTTTAGGCCTGCCTCTTGGGAATCAGGACTAACTTGGTATTTGCATATTCTTTATTTATTTTTGAAGTAGAAGGGCACATTGCCAAAGCATTTGTTTGGAGATCAGATGATATCTATCTTATAGGAGTTGATTCTCTTTCTACCTTGTAGGTTCCAGGCATTAAACTCAGGTCATCAGGTTTAACATCAGGCACCTTTACCTGCTGAATCATCTTGCCAACCTTATTTGTACATTCTTAAGGATTTAAAAATAATTTATTTTATGTGTGTGAATGTTTTGCTTGTTTGGATATGTGTGTACCATTCGGATGCCTGGTGCCTATGGAGGTAAAAAACTTTGATCCTCAGTTGTAAGCCACCATGTGGATATTGGGAACCAAACCTGGATTCTTGGCAAGAGTTAAGAGTGCTCTTAACTACTGAGCCGTCTCTCTAGCCCCACAGGTGTACATTCTTAAGATTTCCAGTACTCCAGGTCAGAAGTAATCATTGTATAGTATGAGGAATTTTCAATTTCAAAATTCCTGTCAATAACAAGATTGTTGTAGAATATCACTGTCTGGTCATTTGTTAACCTCATAGACTTTCTCTTTGCTGCTTACATTCTGACATGGACTTGTGACTCATCTGTACTGGGAATACATTGATGACCTGCCACCTTTGCACACCACTGTCCTAAATGTTGGTTTCTACTGTTAGGAAAGTTAGTCACATGTCTATTCTATTTCCTTCTATTCCAAGGTAAATACTGTATTTATCTGAAAGAGGACCCTAAGAGAGACATACATGGATCTGCATAGGAAGGTGAAAAAGACAAGATCTCCTGAGTAAATTGGGAACGTGGGGGTCATGGGAGAAGGTAGAAGGGAAGAGGGGAGGAAAGGAGAGGAGTGGAGAAAAATGTGTAGTGCAATAAAAACAATACAATTTTTTAAGAAAACATTAGAAAAATATTAATCACAGTGCACAAAACAAATCAGTACCCTTAAAAATCCTGTTAAGCCATAACTTTACCAGCCATCAGTGTGTGTCACTTTTAAGTCTGTCATTGAACATTTTATTGATGGATGCGTTGAGTTTAAAGCCAGAAACCAGTCAAATGTTGATTCTAAAAAAGAAATAACTTATTCTACAAGAACTCCTGCATGTCTCCTCTAGAGAGACATTCTTCCCAAGCACAAAAGTGGGCTCTAGCTAACCCTGTTTGCAAACTTTACATACAGTCTTGTAGTTTTTAAAAATTATTAGTCCAAAGAAAGTGGTATTTTGTGAGTAATTTTGTTTTAAATCATTGGTACTAACATTGATAACAGAAACAAACCTTTATTGACAAGAAGCTGGCTTTGCCCTTCCAACTCCCCCCCCCCAAAGCCCTAGAGCCCAATAAATAATACAGAGACTTTCTCTGAGGTTCCTAATATTTTCATATGTCACTTTCCCAGAGACTGTTTTCTCATAGCTGCTGTTGGCATCCTTGGGCTGGGATAGATCTGTACTTTTCTGGCTTTTAGGTTACTTGCTGCCCTGGCTAGGAACTAGGTCAAATAAAGTTTTGTCTTGTGTTTTGTTTATCTTTTGTTTTACTTTGATATCCCAGACTATCCTTGAATATGAATTGATAATCTTGCCTCAGTCTTCTACGTATTGGGAATATATATATATGCCAACATATCCAGCTCTAGTAAGGTTTTGAAGGGATTGAAAACCTTATCAGTGGGTGGTGGTGACTGCCGGGGTGTACACCTTCAGTCCCAGCACTGGGGAGGCAAAGACTGGCAGATTTTTGTGAGTTCAAGGCCAGCCTGGTCTACAAAGCAAGTTACAGAACAGCCAGAACTGTTACACAGATAAACCTTGTCTCAAAAAACAAACAAACCAACCAACTAACAACAGTAGCAAAAAAGAAAAGTTTATAAATTATCTGATGTGTTTCTTTAGGATCAGCCTTTTAATTTATCACTGTCTTTCTAGAAAACGTAAAATAGATTCTTGAGAGGCAAGTAAGATGTTCTCTCTGCAAACATGGAATGGTCGTTCCAGAAATGAGGAAGTTTGTCATAGCTACTTCAGTTCATAGGGAATGGGTTGTTTTTGGTAAGACTTTAACTTCTCATTTCTTAGTTGTTTGTTAGAATTCTCAATCTAGAAGATTTTATCAGCAGCAATACATTTTCTAAGGCAAAGTATTTATGTACAAGTGCTGTGGGATGTACAGGGTAACATGTAGATGGAGTCAAAGGAGAGTGTACATATACATGATTCTGACAGATGTGGTCAAGTCTTCTTTGGGTTCTTATTCATTGCAACAAGTTGGAGTCAGAGATCAGAGAAACAGTGAGTCACCACCCAAATTTGATCCTCTTCCCAGGTTCTGGTTTATTGTATACACAACAGATAAAAGCTGGGGAAAGCACACTATATCTAGAGTTATGAGGAGGATCTATGTGCAAATAGGCAGCCCTAAAATACTATTTTTGGGGGGCATTGTGTGCGTGTGCATATTCAAATGTGTATGAGTACAAACAGAGGTCTGTGGCATCAGATTCCCTTCCTCAACTACTCCCCACTTCATTTATTGTGACAGGGTTATCGGTTCTGGATTATGCCAATTCCAGTTCATCTCATGAGCTTACCTCTGGGATTCTCTGTTTCTGCCTCCCAAGTACTAAGATTATAGCTGGCTTCCATGCCTGGCCAACTTTTTACATAGGTTGTGGGAATCTAAGCTCTGGTCCTCACACTTGTACAGCAACTGCTTTATCCACTAAGCATCTTCCTGGTCACCAAAAATACTTCTCTACTTAGCTCTGGTAAGGCAGAGGATACCTTGACTTGTAGGGAGGAAGGTCAAATAAAAAAATGATTATTTTTGTTAGATTTATTTTCATTATGCTTTATTTATGTGTATATATTTATGGGCATGTTTGGGCAGGTGCCCTTGGAGAAAGAAATACAGGCAGTTTGTGAGCCACTAAATGTAGATGATGGGATCCAAACTGGGATCTTCTTCAAGAGCATTCAGTGCTCTTAGTACCTATCCTTCAGTTGTCAACCCCCTGTGAAGGTGGCAGAAACAAATGTCTGTTTCAAATTAAAACTACCTCTGGAACTGGAGAGATAGTTCAGCAGTTAATACAATTCCTAGCACCTACATGGCAGCTGAGAACTGTCTGTAACTACAGTTCCAGGGGATCTGATACCTTCACATCAATGCACATAAATAAACAAATTATTAAAAAAATCAAAACTACCCATTTGCAGGAGCATGTAGTGTTAATGGAAAATGTTTACAACCGGAGACATGTATTTGAGGAATGTGCAAGTCAGAGCAGCTTCAGAACTAATGAGCTTGGGTCCATATACTGCCCAGGACACCAGAAGAACTTATTTTCATTTTAAGACATGTACTTATGTAACCTAGGCTGACCTTGAGCTCACTTTGTAACCAAGGATGACCTTGAACTTCTGGTTCTCCTGTCTCTACCTTACAAGTGCTAGGTACCACCATGCCTAGTTTGTGTTATGCTAGTAATTGAACCCAGAATTTCCTACATGCTAGGTAAGCACTCAACCAACTGAACCACTTTTGTAGCTCCTTTGTTTACATTTTTTTTAAAAAAATTGTTTTTAATTAATTGTGTATGTGTGTGTTTACATCGTGAGTATGGATGCCTGAAGGGGTTAGAGACATCCTTTGGAATTGGAATTACATGTGGTTGTGTGTCACTTGATGTGGGTGCTAGGAATAGAACTCATGTCCCTGGAAGAGCAGTAATGGCTTTTAATCTCACTGAACATTTCTCCAACCTGTTTACATTTTTTGCATGTGTTTAAAAATATTTTTGTGGAACAAAGAAGTCTTGATGATAAATATTGCATTTTGAAGATTCAGTTTCTACTTTTTACTTAAATGTTATAGCATAATATATGCCTAACACAGTATTGGGTACAGAAACAACCAAGGATGAGTCCCTAAAAGTCATCTAACAGTTTGCAGAGCAACAAAACACTGGTTGGGCAGAATTTTGGGACAGGGACACCAGGGACCCTTGTGTGAGCTGGGGAATGTTGTGAGTAAATGATGGAGCTGGGAACTGAGAGCAAGCAGAAGATGTGGAAGAACCTGCTGTGCTGTGGATTTGCAGTGTAATCATAGAGACAAGAAACCAGCATTCCGTCAGTCAACAGTGCAGAGCTACATGGTAGTGGGGATACAAACTTTGGGCTACTGAAGTTAAGGGGCCACTGAGGAGACAACCACTGCTGGGGAAAGACGTAGACGGTAGAAGTGGGTCTAGCTGAAAATTCATTTGTTTGGAGTTTCCTGTTTCTTCTAGCAGCAGGTATTAGTTCTTCTAAACAATGAGATGAGAAGTTAGTGGATTATCAGACATCTTAGCTTCTGCCGTAATTTCCATTCATAAGTGCCTAGAAGTCCAACCTGAACTAGCTTGAGGGGAAGTCACCCAGTTGCACATCCAGAAGTAGGGCTGGCCCTTGCTTGGTTTGATTCCAAGCTTTGATGGCACTGGGGCTTCTCCTCTGCTTCTCCGGCTGCCTCCTCCTTTCAACTCGGTTTTGACCTAGCTCCTCATAGGGGTAGAGGTTGATGACAGTGGGCATCATGTTCTCACACACGATGCAGAACCGTGGAGTGCTCATTTCTGGCTGTTCTCATGCCTCTCTTGAGCAGATCCTTGAAGGTGAGCCCTGCAACTTTGCTTTTAGCCACCTAGGGCCTGAAGTGGGGCAAAGGTGTGAAGAAGCAGAACCTATTTCAAGAATGGGGGTCAATGGGGTGTGCTTTTCAAGGGTATATCTTGTCCGTGCTTCTTCCCCATTACCCTTACTATTCTTTCTACCCTGCTTCCCTGATGCTAGTATGTAAGATGCTTCCCATTGCTATACTCTTTTATTGTATTCTCTACCTTGCCACGTAGTGTGAAAACAATGAAACCTGCTACATGGTGGTGGTGCATGCCTTTAGTCCCAGTACTCAGGCAGATCTGAGTTTGAGGCCAGCCTGGTTTTCAGAGCGAGTTCCAGGACAGCCAGGGCCACACAGAGGAAACCCTATAAAAACAACTGTCTCTAAAAACAACAAACGAAAACCAATGAAACCAGCCCACTATGAACTGAAATGTCTCAAACTATGAGCCAAAAATAATCTTTCCCTCTTTCAGGATTTTTCTCAGGGGTTGTGTGTGTATGTGTTTACTTGTCACTGCAACAGAAAGCTCATGGATGTATACTTGTTATCTTTTTATCAACCGTGCTCCATTAAAAGTCAACTGGTTAACACTGAATAAGATCAGGTATGTTTTTTCAAAGCCCTAATCTGGAAGGGAGAACACAATTATCAAGTTCCAAAAGCAGATGAGACAGAAGAACTCCCCAGGTAACCATCTTATTTTTTTAGCAGCTGCTTTTCTAGATACACTGGTGAGGTGACATAAGGTTAGGGCATTGATTGACTTCTTCCTGCTGTCTTCTATCAAAATGAGATTGGGACCCGAAGGAAGAAAAAGAACATGGTATTCTAAAATACCGCTAGTGTCATTGATGTCTGCTGCTAAGCATCCACCCCTGCCTCCCACGTCTTGTTAACAACCTCCTAAAGAACAGAAGCCCAGTGAGTCTGAATGAGACTGTGTTCCCCTTCTCCCCCAGCACACACACTACTACCCACTTCAGGCCCTAGGTGGCTGAAAGCAAAGTTGCAGGGCTCGCCTTCAAGGATCTGCTCAAGAGAGGCATGAGAACAGCCAGAAATGAGCACTCCATGGTTCTGCGTCGTGTGTGAGAACATGATGCCCACTGTCATCAACCTCTACCCCTATGAGGAGCTAGGTCAAAACCGAGTTGAAAGGAGGAGGCAGCCGGAGAAGCAGAGGAGAAGCCCCAGTGCCATCAAAGCTTGGAATCAAACCAAGCAAGGGCCAGCCCTACTTCTGGATGTGTAGCTGGGTGACTTCCCCTCAGGCCAGCTCAGCATTAACTCAACAGTGGGGGACATTTATATTCAGTATAAAATAAAAGTATTTTAGGTCTTTTTATGTTATACTGCTTTAAAAATCGGATGATTAGTTCAGTGATTTTAATAAAATTTCGGCTGGGCGGTGTTGGCGCCCATAAAGGGTAGTATGTGCAGGGCTTGGGTTCTATTCCTAGCACCAAAATTAAACAAAAGTTTTACAATGTGGATTATATCAGTGTTAACACCTAATCTTAAAAGGTGGTGTGTGTGGGTATGTACTTAGATCTTTGTTTGTTTGTTTATGTGTGTAGGTGGGTATGTACTTAGTTCATTTATTTATTTGTGTGTGTGTGTGTGTGTGTGTGTTTGGAGGAAAGCCTGCCACAACACATGTGTGGAAACCAGAGAACAACTTGCAGAAGTTGGTTCTCCTTCCACATGTGGCCCCAGGTATTTAGCTCAGGCTGTCAGGTTTAGCAGCAAGTTTCTTTACCTGATGAACCATCTCACTGGTGCTCCTTTTGTTTCTGAGACAGTCTCACTGTAGTCCAAGCTGGCCTGAAATTCATGATCCTTCTGCCTCAGCTTCCTAAGTACTGAGATTACAGTTACGTGCCATGAAATCTGGCATCTAAGATGGCGTATCTTATGTGTTTCTTGCCAGATTTGGGTTTTTCTGTAAAGGAAAAAAAACTCACTTTAACAATTGAATATTTGTGAATAAGTTGCTTTTTTTTGTAGTGGTCTTATTATTTTACTTAGACTGGCTTGGAACTCCTGGATTCAAGTCATCCTCCTGCCTCAGCCTTTGAATATCTGGGACCACAGCCCTCAAGACAGTGCCTGGCTTGACTTATTGGTTTTCTTGAGTAAGAAATGCTAACTTTGAACTCTAATCAATCAAATATTACCCTCCTCCCAAAGAATTAGTCATATTTGGTGGAGAGATGGAATCTAGGACCTCTGTGCTAGAGCCCTGCAGCTGTGGCCCAGCCTACAAAACCCATTCTCACTAGTATAGATATATTACACAGACTCATTACTTAATTAGATTTAAATTTTTACCAGTAAAAAATCTTAGAAAAAAATTTTCTGTACTATTTCCTTAAATTATGTATTCTTTTGACCTTCAACTATTTTCAGTCAGACTCTCTACATAACATACTTTCTATGCCTTGTGAAGCCCACTGTTTCTTCTGCATAATTTGCCCCCTCAACTGGCCAGATTTCTAGTCAGTATGTAAGTGCATTAGTGACCATTCCTTCTTGGAAATCTTTGTTTATCTCCCAGACCAAGAGGAGAACATCCATATTCATTTTTTCCTTAGTGATTGCCATCTCAGAATGGTTGGCTCACTTCTTCCTGCTAGACTGCACATATCCCAACAATTGGAGTTTATGTTGTGTTCTGTGTTACAGCCTAATGCCAAAGGGAAAACCTGCTGGTAAGAGGGTGACTCTTTCTCCAGGTATACACAAAGCCCTGCCAAACAGGAAACCTGAGGCTGTTGCCAGGTACCAGGTTCAGGTGGAGATCTACAGGCTGCCTCTTAATTCTGTCAACTTTCAAGCTTTGAGTGTAATGCTTCTTTTGATCTTTAAGTATGACTCTTAAGACAGTATAAATGATAAAAAATCTTACTTTGTTTCTTGGGATCATATTCATCACATTTCTTCTCAGGGTGTGTGTGTGTGTGTGTGTGTGTGTGTGTGTGTGTGTGTGTGTGAGAGAGAGAGAGAGAGAGAGAGAGAGTCGCTAAAATAAGATCATGCTGTAGTTAACTACTATATTACCATAGCATTCCATGCCAGTCCACTTCAGATTTATTTCCTTTAGTAGCTGTCCTGTCCTATGTCTGCATGACCATGACTTATTTATCCATGTTCTCCTATTTGACATTTAGGTTGTCTCTCCTTGTAAATGGAGACTGTACCTTTGTTTCCCAGCCACCCTAATGCAAATAATCACACAAAACTATATTAATTATAACATTGGTTAGCCAGTGGCTCAGGTGTATTGCTAGCTAGCTCTTACATCTTAAATTAAATTTCTATTTTTTTATATTTTACCATGAAGATCTTGGTTTGTTACCACTTTCTCCTTCAGCAGCTACTTGGCATCTCTCTAACTCTGCCTTCTTTCCTCCTCTGTCTGCCTTGCTATATTCTGCCCTGCCATAGGCCAAAGCAGCTTCTTTATTAACCAATGGTAATAAAACATATTCACAGCCTTCAGAGGGGAATCCCACATCATCTCATTTGCCATTATTGACAGCAATATAGTCAACATAGATTTGCTAAATCTTTTACATTGGTGATCATTTCCTCAGGAATTCCCAGTAGACTTATGAGATCAAAAGTACATGCTTAATATGTTTAACATTTGCTGTCAAATTGTACTTCATAAAGACCACATGTCCTTGTGAGTTTGCAGTTTGTACAGACTTCTGAGTGCATGTCACCTCGGCTGAGCTGTAATAGATTTCAGGGTCTGGATGCTCATTAAGAGCTCACACCTCAGCCTGGGTAGAACTAAGCTCCATCGTTTCCAGTAATTTGCAAGTGACCCTCCTGCATGCTCTTTTTGTTCTAACTTTTTATTTTATGTGAATGGATGTTTTCTTTCATGTATGTCTGTGCACCAGTGCATGCCTGGTGTTCACAGAGGCCAGAGGAAGGTAATGGATCCCTTGGAACTGGGAATTACAGAGAGTTACAAGCTGCCATGTGGGTTCTGGGAATTGAATACAGGTCCTCCGAAGAGCAACTGGTGCTGTTAACCACTGAGTCATCTTTCCAGCCTCATATTTAAAAATATATATATACTGTGAACCACAGAAGCTTAGAGTATTTTCTCTTTCTTGAAGAAGCTTTGAGTCAACACTGTTAAGGCTCTGACCTTTGTTCTTCTTACAGAACACAATCTGTCTATAGAAGATATCATAGATAAGAAGTGTTGGGTCTCAGATGTAGTCTAGTTAGACACAGTCAATAAATGGAAACACTGATCATTCTCATTTGACCAACAGCATTGCTTCCTTGGAAAATGGAAATAACATCATTTACCCAAAAAAACAAATGAGTTCCAAAAGTCTGTCCAGCAGATGGCTATTATAGGTTCTGAGTATGAGAGGCACAAAGGGGTCATCTGCTTCTACTCATATTTGGCAGCAAAAGAGTTATTTTGTGTTTTGGATCAAAGTGAAAATTGGGTTGACGGTTGATGGTTTGTATTTTGCTCTTTAAAAAAATGGTTGGAATTTATAGTTGTGGTTCTTTTCCTTCAATATCCCATGTCTTTCATTTGCTTTTCTCTATTTCCCGAGACCAGTGCCCTTCTGAATAGTAACTTCCTTTATTTAGTCATTATCTGCCTGCCAAGTCCTTTCACATCTTGTCTTTCTACTGTTTTAATTGTTTTATCAAATGAAAGGCTTTGCAAGCAAAACAGACTAGCAAGATGATAGAAAATAATTCTGTAAGTTTATGCTTTAGGGAAAGAATTAAGTAAACTTATATTAGGTTATGATATAGCCAAAGAATTTGTAAAGTGGGTAATGGTCAGATACAAAATTATGCAGATCCTACTGTGACTTCATAAGTGTTCTTTAAAAGCACATGGGAAGACTAACTGAAGCACACTCGATTTTTATTGTTTTTACTGAGTGACAGTACAGTAGCTGGTGTCCCTTCCCACCTTCTTGCTTTTGAAATTGTGTTTAGATTTTTGTGCTGGTGTATATAAGCCAGGGAAGATAAGCTGGCAATCCCTGTAAACTGCTTTATATCTGTTGGGTGTTCTTTAGACAATAAGGTAGAAAAATGAAGATTTAACCATTTAACTGATAAGCCATAAAACCTTACCATAGCCCGAATACTCACTGAAATTATAGCAGAAACTATGGGAGACATTTAGTGTATAGTATAGAGTTTATATTGGGTTTCAGTTACATTTCTGTTTACGTTCAAGCATGAGTTGATTTACCAGTTGGCATGTCTTACCACTGCAAGTAGGTTCTGGAGAAGATGAATAATCTAAGCAGACTCCAGCGAGTGCTGGGTTCTAATGCTCATTTTGAGTATTGGTAGGAATTGTATGTGTAACCAGTTGTGTGCAGGGCTTTTTAATCTGATTCTCCAGTCTTAGTCATCTAACCTGGTGCAATCTCATTGCAGGAGAATGACATCTTGGGCTGGGAGAAAGGAGCTTATAAGAAATGGGGAAGGAATAAGAAGAAGTGCTCAGATCTAACGCTAGAGGAGATGAAAAAGCAGGCTGCTGTCCAGTGTCTGCGTTCTGCTTCTGATGAAGTAAGTTTATGTTTTCTAATGCTTAGGGGGAGCGGGTTACTCTTAGAAGTTTATACAACAGCAATAACAAAAACAACCTAGAAATAAACTACTTATCTCACTATTGAGAGGTAGACGTTTTTACTTTATAAACTTTTTCATGTCTTGAGATTTTATTTTGTTCGTTTTGTTTTTATTTTTTGTTTGTTTGCTTTGAGATAGAGTCCTACTGTGTAGCCCTGGTTGATCTAGAACTCAGTATGTAGTATAGGCTGATCTTAAACTCACAGAGCTGCCTTTCTCTGCTTTATGAATGCTGGGATTAAAGGCATAACCACCATGCATGGCCTTACATTTTGTTTTATAAAATATATTTTGCATGTAGCAAATTAATGAATACACACATTGTTTTAAACTCAGGTCCTTGACTGTGCTCAGTGAGAGCTCTGCTACTGAGCTATATCCCAACCATGTGTCTTTAAAAAAGAAAAAAAAATCCTGGTGTTATTTTTAAATGCATTTCATCAAATAATATTCCAACAGCATAGTGGTCGCTGCTAGATAGTTCACTTACTCTTGATTTTCTGCTGTGCTGATTGGAATACTGTGTATATGGTGCCTTGTGTTGTATATGTGCTTATTTTGGATATACTCCTAATATTTCTTATGCCTTGAGTACAATATTTAAGATTCAGACCTTTTTTGTTTTTAGGTTTTTTTTCTAGAAAATTAGCTTATTTTTAAGCTTTTTATGTCACATACAGTCTACACTGAATTTGCTTTAGAAAGTGATCATCTGTTTAAATAAATACTATCAGTTCTTACTTTGTCACTACTCTTACAATGAATGCTCTGAAATTATAACTACTTGAAAATGGTTGTGCGGTGAGATGGTACAGTTTTTAAACACTATTATAATGAAAGGTTGACTTGAGAGGGTTCCAACCTTTAAACTTCCTTCCTGAGCCAAAGGGTACTGTGCTCTAATACTGTGCTAGAGTTTGCTTCATCTGTTACTGTGGAGTTTACTCATCTGACTTTGTCTCTTGAAGGGGCCTTTAATACTTACTTAGTCCACACTGTCTTCTCACCCCACCCCACACTGTGGTCTTAGCCAATTGTCTGTGAAACCTGCTTTCCTGACTGGGTATCCTCCATACTTGTGCATCACCCTATGTCACAACCTCTAACCCTAGATTTCAATTGTTAATTTGACTGTGCTCTTTGGAGCCAAGGATGATCTACTTGCCTGCCTGCCTGCCT